>BLBF01000198.1:15443-29785 GCA_015471245.1 Laticauda colubrina | reverse complement strand
GTTGAAGTCCCCAAGTCTTAAAGCGGCCAAAGTTTGGAGGTCTCTGGGCTAAATATTGAATCTGGTCCTGGTGCCCGACGGGGACCCTCCTGTCCTCCAGCCTCTGTCTCCAGCGCTGCCCATGGAGAGGAGCAGCGGAGCTCAGTGGGGCTTCCTTGGTCCTCCGGGGGTCACACAAGGGGGAGGGAGCTGCAAGCGTCTCACGCCATTGAGCCAAGCTGCGTCCCAGGAGACTCACTCCCTCCGCCTCTCCTTCTCCCCACAAGTCTCTCGTGATCCCAGAGAAGTTCCAGCACATCCTGCGTGTCCTGAACACCAACATCGACGGGCGGCGCAAGATTGCCTTCGCCATCACCGCCATCAAGGTGGGTGAGAAGCCGCCGGGCAGCTGCGGTCGTCCTGATGGGGAGGGGAGGGCTGTGGGGCTACTGTATGATGGCCAGAGGGGCTGTGGGGATGGGGTGGCCCTTCAGCTGGGCAACAGGACGGAGAAGCAGTGAGGCCTTTGCTGGGCCGAGCCCTGCGTGGTGCTGGTGGACCTGGTCAGAATCCGGCATCTTCCCCGCGGCTCTTGCCAAGGTCTCTTTGCTGCCCCTAACGACACATACAGGTAGACCGTGGGTTACAACCACAACAGAGCCAGAAATTTAGCAATTTCCTGTTGCTAAATGAGAGATTTGCTAGGTGAGCTTTGCCCTGTTTTACGACTTTTTTTGCCGCCGTTGTTAAGTGGAATCATCGCATTTGTTATCTTGGTTGTTAAGCGGATCTGAGCAAGGTTGCAAAAGGGGAATCCTTGGGGCACTTTGACCGTTGTAAACACAAGTCATTTGCCAAACGGCCAAATTTTGATTGCGCGGCCACAGGAGTGTCACAATGGTCGTAAGCGTGAACAATGGCCCTAAGTCCCCTTTTTCAGTGCTGTTGTAACTTCGAGCGGTCAGTAAGTGAAATATTTTATTGAACAAAACAATTAAAAACATTGAACTGAGTGAAGTCGGTTTGCCATAACTTTTGGTCAGTATGGCATAGATATAAACGTTTTCCTAGATACAATTGTTCAAATATATACATATATACATTTGTTTGCTCATATATTATCGTTGGTCCTCTTTTCATCTCATCCATTCATTTACTCTCTCAGTGACTCCTTTCCCAACTTCCTCTCTGCCCCCACCAGTGATAGAATCGATCCCAAATTGCGAAATATATGCCGACTCGCCTTTATTTCTCACCTCTAAAGGTAGCTTGTCCCTTTCAGCCCTTATCAGGATTTTGGTCGGCATGCCTGTCTCTTTCCGGTTCTGGGCAAAGGCTTTCCTTGCCGCAGTAATAATAGGTATAATCAAATATAGCTCATCCTTGACTGTATTTTTTTTGACATGATTCCTAATACCCTGTTTCTCCAACAATACGGCCTCCCCCAAGAGGAAGTCCCAGCATGTTTTATAGGCATGAAATGAAATTAAGCCCCTCCCCCCAAATTAAGGCCTATATTAAAACATGCGAAATGGGGGGGCTTGCCGGTAGGAAGTTCTTTTGTTGCACACCCGGATATGGTGCTGCCTGCGTTGACCCCGATACGAAGTGCCCCACCAATGCCGAGGTCAACATCCAAGCCGTCGCCACCCACCCGCCTGAAGATGCAAGGGGGGGGGGAATTAAGTCACCCCCGAAAAGACAGCCTAGCCATTTTTCGGGGGGGCTCAAAAAAAAAAGAAGAAAGCGTTCAAGTACATGATCTAATTTAAAACCCAACATCATTAAGTGAGGTGTTGTAAGTTGAGGACTGCCTGTATGCGCAGGGTCCCTACGGAGCTGCCTTAGTGTTGTCACCCAAACTTTGTTCCAAACACCACCAAACAGAGATAAAAGCAAACCCTTTTAACGATTCTTTACGAATTCCGTTCCTTCCCGGTTAAAAGGCTGTTTCAAACTAATTGCCTCTGATAAGAAGGAGCTTTGCCAAGGTGGTGCAAGGCTGCCAAGAACACGAGATAAAGTTACCAGGAAATATTTCAAACACAAAGAGTCTCCAAACGCCAATCGAGGTACTCTGAACGTCCACAAGGCTTGAGTGCAAACACTTCCTTGCTTCCTGCAAAGAACTCCGGTCTCTCGGGCTGGCTTTTATCCCTTAAGCGGAGGGGCCGTCACCTTGCAGCCTTTCTCCTGAATCGCCCATGCTGGTGCAGTTGCTCTTTCCTTTGAGCAACCCTGCCCTGGGCATGGGCTCCTCGGGGGCCTCTTCATCACTGCTGGCAGCCTCCACTCCCTGGTGGTCCTGGCCACATCCCTGCATCACATGTCGGCCCCTCATCTGTGTCCTCGCTTTCCGAGACCTCAGCCGTCCACACCTGCTGCTGGCGAACTCCAAGGCTTAGTGAGCCTTAATGCCTGAGAAAAGGCATTTGACTGCATAACCTTAGAAACCAAATAAGGCTAAATAATAGCCGACCGATGCTTCCCTTGGGGCCGCTTCTGCTCCAGCCAGGCAGGTCTCCTTGAGGCCAAGAGCTGAGCCTGGGTCTAGGGGTCTTGAATGCCACCCCTGGGCCTCCAATGTGTCTGTCTGTGTTCCAGTTTCCCCCACCTGAACAAAGATCCTTGTTGGGTCAGTAGCCAAAACAAAGCCCCCCGTGGAGTCTGGAATTCTGGGCTGTACAACGCAGATCGGTTAAAAATCAGCTTTATCCTGCTGGATGGATTGGCTCAACTTCCACGCAGTGTTTGCTTTGAATGCAGGGGCAGAGGAGAAAGAAAAGCTGCAATGGAAGCCTCCCCCCCCCCCTTTTTTTTTTTTTTGTTCTGCTGTGACAACGTGACCCACACACACACACCCCTCACCCGTATCTTGGCTTTCAACCCCCTCTGGACTGGCTAAGTGGTGGGAATTCAGAAAGCCAGGTTTGTTGTGGTTAGCCGGCAGCAGGTGCGGATGGCTGAGGAGAGCGAGGACTCTGATGAGGGGCCAGGGCCATCAGGGAGTGGGCTGCTGCCTTCAGGGATTGCGGGGTCTGGCAGCACCGACGAGGAGGCTCCCGAGGAGCCTGGGCCAAGTGCACATGTGCGGAGGATTGCTCGGAGGAAAGCACAGTCCCAGCAGCACAGGCGACTCGGGAGTCAGACTGCGAGGTCACGGCCCCTCCCTCCTTCAAGAGGATAAAAGCCAGGTTTGGGGAAGCGTCCTTTGCAGACCGCAAAGAAGCTCTGAAGCTCAACTGGCGGAGACACCTCAGTTCGTGTTCGGAGAATCTGGCAAATTAGTCCTTATCTTGACGAGCAAACTCTTTCTTGTCCGAGCTCAAAAAGCAGCCGTTAGAGACAGAGTTCCTTAGGATTAAACCTTAAAAGGTGGGGCTGCTGCCTTTGTCTGGGTCTGCTCTTTGGGAGCCCGGTGGGGTCCGAACAAGGTGCCTCGTGGATGCTGGCGGCGGGGTGTATCGTGCTGGTCCCGGAGGCGCAAGCAATTGGACCAGATCGCCCGGGGACAGGGGCTTCGATCTGGCCTCCCTGCGGCCCGTCCTGAACGGCTCCTCCTTGCCTCCACAGGGGGTGGGCAGGCGCTACGCTCACGTGGTGTTACGGAAAGCCGACATCGACCTGACCAAGCGGGCCGGGGAGCTGACGGAGGATGAGGTGAGGAGAGCCGGGTGGGTCTGGATTTCAGGGAGTGGGGGGAGGGAGGAGTCCTTGGGAAACCCTGGATTGGCCTGGGCCTCTTTTGTGGGGGGGAGCAAGGAAACCCCGGACCGTGATGCCCTGGCCCCCGGAGGCGGAATACTGCTCTATGGTGCAGGGGATGGGATGATCTTTTAGGTCCTCCTCTGATTTTACCCCCATCCCCTCCTTGGCCTGGAGCCCCCAAGCAGGGCCTGGTCTCTTCCCTGGGAGCCGAGGCGGGAATCGTTCCAGCCCAGGCCTTTCTTCTGGGCAGCTACTGGCTGGTCATCCAGAGGCACCAGGGGGGCGTCCGGTGGGGAGCAGGGGCTCGTTGGCAGCTGGGGGGGGGGGGGGGCGAGGATGTGTTGGGCGGGGGTGTTGTCAGTGAACCCAAATGGCATCCATCTGGTGCAGGGCTCTCCAACCGTGGCCACTTTGCGACTTGTGGACTTCAACACCCAGAGTTCAACTCAGCTGAGGAGATCTGGGAGTGGAAGTCCACAAGTCGTAAAGTGGCCAAAGGTTGGAGAGCCCTGATCTGGTGGGAGCTCCATCCCAGGCTGGACCCTCCACCGGCCTCGCACCCTGCCCAGTCGGTCCCCCCCCCGACCTCTTGGTCTCCCCAGGTCGAACGGGTCATCACCATCATGCAGAACCCCCGACAGTACAAGATCCCCGACTGGTTCCTCAACAGGCAGAAAGATGTCAAGGATGGCAAGTACAGCCAGGTGAGCCCCGCTGGGGTGGGGGGTGGAAGTGGCAGCCAGAGGGCCTAGGGGGTGATGTTTGGGGGCAGAGGCCAGGTTGGAGGGGGGACACTGAGTGGGCAGCAGAGCCTGGGCTGAGGTCCCCTTCCCGCTGACAGGTCTTGGCCAACGGGCTGGACAACAAGCTGCGCGAGGATTTGGAGCGCCTGAAGAAGATCCGGGCCCACCGGGGCCTGCGCCACTTCTGGGGGTGAGTAGGGGGGCCGCACTCTGAGCTCCTGGAGTGAGCGGGGGAAGGTGGAGGGGATGGCCTCGGGGGTCCCCTCCCCTCCCTGATGTCCTCATTGCTCCCCTCCTTTCCCCAGCCTCCGTGTCCGGGGCCAGCACACCAAGACCACCGGCCGCCGCGGCAGAACCGTGGGCGTCTCCAAGAAGAAGTAAAAAACCCCTTTGTGCTAATAAAACCTTTGACTCCCAGCTGTCTCCCCGTTCTCTCCTCCTTGGGGCGCGGCCTGGGGCTTCCGGGTGGCCTCCCATCCAGAGCGGAGAAAGGAGGCCTGGCCTGGGGAAGTGGGCCATTCATTTTCCCCCGGGGCCACATGGGAAGCTGGGGCTGCGGTGGAGGGCCGAACCAAGAGGGTAGTCAAGGGGTGTGGGCATGCACATACACACACACAACTTGTACACACAACAGGGATTGAAGAGAAAAGGCCCCTTTTATATCCAGCCCAATAGCGCTAATTGTGAATTTCTCCCATTTTGACCGAATCTTTATCTGTAAAAACAATTGCATGTGGTCGTCCTCTTTTCTGGAAGAGCATCTATCTTCCTGTTAGCCAGACTCCTAGATATTTCAGCTTTTTCACACTTTATGATCCCAATTTCTCTTCCAGTTCTTTTGTCTGGCTTTTTGTCAAATGTTTGGTTATTATGTTCGTTTTGTCTTTATTCGTTTTTTTAATCCTGCTACCGCCCCGTATTCTTCTAATTCTTTTCATAGGTAGATCCCTGATTTCATTGGTTTTTTTCTGGTCGTCATTGTTGAGAAAAGGCCCCTTTCAAGCGGAATCCAACACGGTTGCCTGGCGTGTGTCTCTGTGTCTGTCTGGTTGTTTATTGACATTGATTTCTAATTTCCCCCAATTTTTTCATTTATTTTTATTCTTCAAAGCAAAGTGGTCCCCAACCTTTTTTGTACCAGGGACCAGTTTCACGCAGAAACACTTTTTCAAGGACCGGCAAAATCAATTCTTCCCCAATAGTAAAGGGCTTCTTTACTACTTCTTTACTAAAAACATATTTTTATGTATATTTTAATCACAATTGTTCATTCTTTGTGGCCCGGTACAAAATGATCCACGGACCGGGACCGATCCGGGGCCCAGTGGTTGGGGACCCCTGCTTTAAACCACATGATTCCAGATATTAACCTACCTCCATAATCCCCCTCACGACCCTTTCAGCTTCCTTAATCTAGTTTCACGTCACATCATATATTATCTATTCCACTTTACGTCGATTTCTAATGTCCGACAGCCTCCTGCGGGCACAAGAGCTGGCATGTCACCTTCGCCCAGGGGCCATAAAATAAACTGCCCAGCTCTGATGCAGGTGGCCTGGCTGGGGATGAGGGTTGCTGGAGTCCAACTGGACGGGGGGGGGGGGGGGGGTGACAGGAATTGTTGTCTGGTTTCTGTGGGCTAAGCGGCTCTTTGCCCTGGCGTTACAGGCGTCCTAAAATGAGGACGAATGGACTGAGAAAGTTTCTTTTCCAAGGCAGTAATTTGAATTTGAATTTTTGAATTTTACCTTTATTGTCACTGCATTCCACGAATATAATGTAATTTGAAAGCCACTCCAGCACAGTGTCCCAAACTCACCATCACACGACAAGTATTTTATAAATTAAAATAATAACAATCAGACACACACACCACCACGCACACACACACTAAACCAGGGGGGCGAAAAGCCGCCACCGGTTGGCTTGAATCAATTTGTGATTTTAGTCCTATTACTATTATAATTACTTTGATTTTTAAACCTGTAGTGTGATGGTGATGGGGTTTCATTGTATTCGTGGAATGCAATGACCATCAAGGTATTTTATTCTATACTATTACGGGGGGGGGGGGAAGCTTTGACCACACCTGTGGGACCCCTGCTTCCGCCCCTTGCAGTCCCCGGTTCCCGAAGTGGCTGGGTTGGCACAACTGATCAGGGTTCAAATGAGCCCCCAGGGCTTGTTGGCAGCTGTTGGGGGGGAAGGAGGGGGTTGGACTGGCGAAAGGGCGCAACCAGGAGGCTCCACCTGATCCTCCCCCCCCCCCCACCGGCGGGTCCCTCCTTCCAGCCCCCTTGCACCCTTTCCTGGTGGGGAGGGGCGGCCAGCTCCCAAGTGGAACAGAAGTTGCCCTCTGTTGGAAGGGACCTTGGTCATCTAGTCCGACCCCCTGCCCATGCGGGAGACCCTGCAGCATTTCTGACCCAAGGGCAGTCCGGTCTCCTCCGGAAAGCCTCCAGGGATGGCGCTCCCACAACTTCTGTTCCGTTGAATATAGAATACCAGAGTTGGAAGGGGCCTCGGAGGTCATCTGGACCGACCCACAGCCCCAGCGGGAGACCCTGCACCATTCCTGACGGTCCAGCCTCTTCTTGAAAGCCTCAGGTGACGAAGCTCCCTTTCCAGAAAAGCCGAGACTGACCCCTGTCAGAAATGGTGCAGGGCTTCCTGCTTGGGTGGACTAGATGACCTCCGAGGCCCCTTCCAACCCCGATTACCTGTTACGTGGCCTTGGCGGGTGCGTGCAAGAGAGCCCCCCCACACACACACACACACACCGGGACTCCAGCTCCCGTCACCCGCGGCCCGAAAGGCGACGGCGGTTCCCGGCGCCCGGCCCGCCTGGACGAGGCGCGAAGGAAGCGGCCGGACAACCGGCCTCGCCTTTCAGCCGGGTCCGCTTCCCGCAGCCTTTGGCGCGGGCCCAAGCCGGCCTCCGGCCTCTTTGGCGCCGGCTTCCCGTTTCGAGCCGCGCTCCGTCCCCGCCCTCCAGGAAGGAAGCGCCGGATCGCCGCCGCCGCCGCCGTCGGGACGGGCCAGGCCGGGGGGCCCCCGCAGCCTCCCCGCCATGCGCCTGGACGGCTAGAGGGGTCCGGATGCTGAGCCGCTCCCTGCGCTCCCTCCGGCTGCCCGGCGACGGCGAGGCCGAGGCGGCGGGGGTGACGCTCCGGGCCGTCCGCAGCCGCAGCCCCGAGGCCCGGGAGGAGCCGCCGGTGAGGGGGCCGGGTCCTCCCCTCAAGGCGGGCGAGGCGCCGCTGGGCGTCCCCGGAGCGGGAATGCGGCCCGGCCGGTTCGGGGAAGCGGCGCGCGGCAGGTCGGCGAGGCGAGGGGGCGGCTCCCCTCCCGATGAGGGGCCTCCTCCGCCTGGGGGGCTGCCTGGGGCCGGGCGCCGAGGGGCCGCCGCTCTCCCGCACGCGCTGGTACTGCCGGCCCGCCAAGGTGGGTCGAGGGGGCCCGGCTGAGGGGAGCCCAGCGAGGCCGGGGCGGCTGAGGACCGTCGTCTTCCCTCACAGGCCCCGCTGACGTCGTGGGAGGAGGCGGAGGAGGGCGCCGTCTACACCGTCAGCCAGCGGGGCGCCGGCGGGGTAAGTGGGGCGGCCGGCCCCGTCGGGGATGAACGGCGGGCGGGGGGCCTCCGGCCGCCGCTTCCTCCCGCCTTCTCCTCTCCTTGCAGGTCGAGGGAGCCGCCGCCGCCGCCGCCGCCGCCGCCGCCTCCTCGCAGTCCCGGGCGCTGAAGGCCGGCTCGCTGCCCCGCCTGGTGCGGCACCTGCTGGAGGCTCCGGCTCTCGGCGACGCGGGCTACCGGCCGGCCTTCCTGGCCACCTATCGCTGCTTCGCCCGCCCGGCCGTCGTGCTGGGGCTGCTCCTGGAGAGGTGGGCGGGGGACGCGGGAGGCCTGGCCTGGGGAAGGGGCCGTGTGTGTGTGTGGGGGGGGGGGGGGCGGGTGGGATCCCACAAGGCCCCCCCCAAACTTGGGCCCCTTTAAGACCGGCGGACTTCAACTCCCAGAATCCTCCAGCCAGAAGTCTGCCGGTCTTAAAGCGGCCACGTTTGGCGACCTCTGCCCCAGGGGCTGCCTGCAGGGAGAGGGACCCTTAGAGAGCCAGGCTGGGCGGCCCTGCACCTCCCTTGGGGCCCCGCCTTTCTCCGCCTGACCCCCCTCGCAGGGCTGTTGGGAAGCTAAGACTGGACCACTTCTTCTGTGGTGGTGGTGGGGGGGGGGGGAGAAGAGTCCTCCTTCTGGCTTTTGAAGCCGCCCCCTTCCCCCCCCCCTTTCCCAAGACTCCAGGCAGTGACCGGCTCCAATGCTCGCGGCCCCCCAAAGACGGAGGACCTGCAGCGGTGAGTCTGCCCCCCCTCCCTCCCTCCCCACTGACCCCCTCTTTGCTGGTGACATGGGGGCTTCTCCTTCCTTGGTGGACGATGGGTTGCATCCTGCCATGCCCAGAGGCACCTCAGCCAGGTGTGTGCAGCCCTCCCCCCCCCCCCCCCCCCCCCCCCCCCCCGGGGGGGGGTGGGTCCCCCCCCCCCCGGGGGGGCCCCCCGGCCGGGGCGGGGGGGGGGGGGGCAGGGAAGACAGCCTGCCCCCCCCCCCTTTCCTTGTAGCTGCTCAAACTTAGCAGGAGCCGTTGGGCCTTTGGGATCCGTCCCTTGGTGTGGACCAAGGGAAGAGCCAGAGCAGCCGAGGGCTGTTTGTCGGAGGGCTCTGCAGAACCTCCAGCACCAGCAGCAGTCAGTCTCCAAATACCAGGGCCCTGCTGGTTGGCCATCCCTCGTGGGGGGAGGAGCTCTGCACCATTGCTCCTGGCTGGGGCAGATGGGAAGAGGGGGGGGGGTGTTTTCCAGCCCAGTTGGTGCCGTTCAAATATTTTTACCACCCGTTTGGTGGGCACGGCACCGGCGCAGAGCCATTTCGACGCCCCTGCTGCACGCCTGCACCCTCCCTGTCGCTTCGGCAGCCGCCTTGCGCGGCAATGGGCTGGACCGCGGCAAAGCAGCCGCGCTCCAAAAAGCAGGGAATAAAGGTGAGTCCGGAAGCCCAGGTGGGCCCAACAGCAGAGAACCGGTTCGATCTCTGCTGCACGTTGGCGCGACCGGCTCGGCGGAACCAGGCCAAACCGGAAGACTGGCGCCCCCCCCCCCCCGGTCCATCCCTGATTGCGTCTCCGTCTTCTCCCCCACCCCGCCCTGCAGAGCCCTGGCCTCGCTCCTCTGCTCCTGGCTGGACGGCTACCCCCAGGACTTCATGGGGCTGGAGCCCCACCTGCGGGAACAGCTGGTCAGCTGGCTGCACTGGGCCTGGGGAAGCAGCCCGGGGCCCGAGAAGAGCCTGCCGGACGGCCCCAGCAGCCGAGGCCCGCCGGCGGTTGAGCACGGACAAGAGGAGAGCCCCGGCCAAGGTGGGGAGCCCGATCCCCACTACATCCTGGGGCTGCAGGCGGAGGAGGTGGCCGCCCACCTCACGGCGCAGGACGGGGTGAGTGCGCAGGGCCGGGCCGCCCAGCCGTGGCATTTTCTCTCCCTGTTCCCCTGGCACGGTTTGGGGGGGGCGCCCTGCCAATGGGGAATGCCTTATTACAGGGGCTTTGCGCCCGGCTTGGAGGGCTGAGCTGCCCCCTTTTGTTTTTCCCTCCGGAGAAGAAATCCCAGAAAGTTGTATTTTTTTCCCTGCAGTGCGCCACCCGGAGCTTGTGAGCCGCCATTGCAGGCTCCTCAGAGGCCGCCTTTTCGCCTTGGCGGTTTTTATTTCTTATTTGTTTGAATAGTTTTTATTCCAGAAAAAAATATTTTAAAAAGAGAATCACGTTCTCACATTTTACAGTGTTTCCATAACAGTGTACATCTGTATTAGTGTTAATTAAGATCATTTTCTGCAAAGATATCTTAAATCTAATTCCTGATTTCTTATCTATGTTATTAATTCGTCGCGATACATGGTTTGTTTTCCTATGTTACTACACTACTACACCTATATACATAGCTATGCTGCACATATAATCATAGCTGTACATTTATCCTTATTTCTGTTGTTCCATAATATTTCTTTAATCATTTTCACTATACATCTTTATTTCCTTTTCATTTAACCATTTGTATCGTGCATTCCATGTTGTAAAAAATTCTCCCTCTTACTTGTTTTTTAATATTAATCTAATCATTTCTGCACATTGGTAAATTTTGTTGATTACTGCTAAGTCTGTGGGTACCATTGTTAATTTCCAATTTTGGGCCAAGGCTATTCTTGCTGCTGTGATGATGTGTAGTATTAGATGCTGTTGTTTTTTTTACTCCATGACAGTTCTGGTATTCCCAATAAGAAGGTTTCTGGGTTGAGTTTAATTTTTAATTTTGTCATCTCTTCCAGCCATCCCTGTATTTTAGACCGGTATTTTTGAGCTTTGGGGCATGTCCACCACATATGAAAATACGTTCCCTGGCTATGATTGCACTTCCAGCATTTGGGTGACATATTGGGAAGCATTTTTGCCAATCTTGCCAGTGGAAGGTGTGGCTTGGCGGTTTTTAATAGTAGTTAGTAGCACTTACATTTTTATACCGCTTCACGGTGCTTTACAGCCCTTTAAAAAAAAATATTATTCAATGTTTTAACATTTAAAAACAAATTTCAGCACTTTACAACGTTGCTACAGCAGTGTTTACATTGTAAATATCTTCTATTAACATGTATTTGATTCTTTGTCATCCAAGGCATTTTACACATTTATACATTTGTATTTACGTTTATTTCCACGAAAACCTTATTGTTTTATAGTTTTATAGTATCACGTAGACCATTCGACGTCTTTGCGCCTCATTCTTATCCATTTGTACCAGACATCCCATATTTTGTAATATTCTCCTCCTTCTTTACACTTCAATAATTTTGTTCATCTATCCATCTCTGCTCATTGAGGTATCTTATTAATAATTGCGCCTTCTGGCAGAGTCATAGCCTGCCTCCAATTTTGTGCGAAAAAAATTCTGCCCCCATTATGATATGGAGCTTTACAGCCCTTTCTAGGTGGTTTACAGAGCCAATCTATTGCCCCCCCCCCCCCCAAGAATCTGGGTCCTCCTTTTACTGACCTTGGAAGGATGAAAAGCCAAGTCAACCTTGATGCAGTCAGGATCGAACTCTTAGCAGTGAGCAAAGTCAGTCTGCAATACTGCATTGCACCACCATGGTGTCCCTATGGTTGGTTTGCCTTTTACATGTATCCCCCAAACAGCATTGTCATTTATTTCCCCTGTGGTTAAACTAGCAAAACATCCTTGAATTGCACCAGGAGTCGACAGTCTTCCCTATTTGTCTCTTCCTCTTGGGTGACTGACATCTCCTCTCTATGTTGAGACTCCTGTTACTATATTTGTGCTGGAAGCACCTACCAAGGGACTTTGGGGGTTGAAAAATTAGCCACCGACTTCAGAGGTTCTTTTCTTACCTGGGACTCTCCCAAAGGTGCAGTGTTTCCAAGAGGCAACTGGATTTTCTGGTTTTTCTTTTTGAGACGTTTCGCTTCTCATCCCAGAAGCTTCTTCAGCTCTGACAGGATAGTGGGGAAATGGAAGGATTGATACTCCTTGCAGGCAGCTGGTCATTTGCATCCTTTTTAGAGGGTCGTTGAGGCCACTTGGGGGTTTTATCTGTGTCCTCAGTGGTGCAAGTAGGTGTGGAGGCTCCTTGGAACTGCTGAAAGGAACTGCGCTGCAGACTGGAGATTGATGATGTTGTATCCCTCCCTTCTGTTGAGAGAGACCATCTACGTCAACATTGAACTGCCCTTTTCAAGTGAGATCTCCAAGTGGCCTCAACGACCCTCTAAAAAGGATGCAAATGACCAGCTGCCTGCAAGGAGTATCAATCCTTCCATTTCCCCACTATCCTGTTGGAGATGAAGAAGCTTCTGGGATGAGAAGCGAAATGTCTTCAAAAGAAAAACCAGAAAGTCCAGTTGCCTCTTGGGCCCCTCTTTCAAACCTCCCGCTCCAGATTGCGTCCTTTGCCCTTGAAATGCAGAAAAATCTGGTCCTGATGGGTTTGTTCTCCTCTGTTGCGCCAGGCGTTTGGGGAGTGGCTGTTCTGTTTCCCCCGTGTTCAGATCCAAACGTGGCTCACTGCGTGGTCCTGCATCTTACCACGTGGCTCAGCTTCTGTCCGGGGGGTTTTGTCCTTGGGGTGGACCAGCTGCTTCTGCCGTCGTGTCTTTGAAGCGGGCACGAGTGTTGTGTTGGCTGAAGATCCTCCTGAGCTTTTCCGGACACGCCTGCGACGTACGGAAGGACGACGTTGCTTCATTTATTGTTCTCGTTGTCGTCTGTTAGGGAGGAGCTCCTGAGGGGTCTTTGTTGCCTCTTGAAAAAGCCCCTTTGGGACAACCATGACTGAGACTCTCCATAGCTCCTTTACCTGTGGCTTAATTTTACTTATTTATTTCCTGCCTGTCTCTCTGTAAGGCAGTTTGTCTCGGCGTGGAACGGGGGGGGGGGGCAGAAGGGGTGTTTGTAATATATCTGCTGCCCCAGGGCAGGGGTCACCAAACTTGGCCACTGTAAGCATTGGACTTTTTCCCTTCAATGAACTTCTGAAGACCAGGAGTTTGAAAAGGATTTATTCCCAACACTGGTCAAAGCAAGAATCTAAGATATCCTCAGGCATACAATCATAGATGAAGGGAGTTAGAATCCCTTCCCTTATTCAGATGTGGGTTTCGTCAAACAAAGAACCAACATGTTAATTCCCCCCTCCCCTTCCCTGGGAAGGTATCTTAGCAGAGTTCCCCGGAGTGTCTTCCAGAGCTGGAAATTTTATGGTTCCTTCTCATCTTGTTATCTCTTCAAGAGGTGACATGTTTCTAGACATCGGGTTCCACTCCTCCAGTTGTATATCATATGCAAGTTATACAGAATCAATATAGGATTTAATATATTCAGGTGACAACAAAAAGGGTTACTTGTACCAATTCCCCCCACCCTTCTTCTCCCATTGAAGAATGGCAGATACACGACTCTGACAGCCACTTTAAGACTTGTGGACTTCAACTCCCAGAATTCTCCAGTCAGCTCTGCCCCTCTGTCCCAAAGAGCTTTTATCTCTGTTTTGCGTTTGTTTGATGGGAAGGAGGCTTGGGTCAGAACAAGTGTGGTTGCAGTGGGGAGAGACACTTCCGGTCTCCGGTGACTCCTCTCTCTCCGTTTCTTCCCCCACCCTAGGACCTCTTCCTGCGCCTGGTGCCCCACGAGTGCCTCGGCTCTGCCTGGTCTCAGCGTGACAAGAAGGGCCACGAGGGCGACTGCCCCACCGTCCGGGCCACCGTGGCCCAGTTTAACCTCGTGGCCAATGCCGTCATCTTTTCTTGCCTGTGGGACACAGGGCTGCGTGCCGCCCAGCGGGCCCGGCTTCTGGAGAAGTGGATCTGCGTGGCTGAGGTGGGTCCCTATTTGGCCCTCCCCGGAAACAGCCTCCTGGATCAGGAAACACCCCACAACCTCTTCTCTCTCTCTGCTCCCCCTCTCAGGAGTGTCTCCTCCACCGCAACTTTTCCTCGCTCTACGCCGTGGTCTCCGCCCTGAAGTCCACGTCTTTGCACCGGCTGAAGCGGACCTGGGAGGAGACTTCCAGGTGGGTGAGGAGGGGGCTGGGAAGGAGCCTCCAGCTGCTCCTCCTCGCTCCCCTGTCCCATGCCGAATGCCAGATCTATGGGGCAGATGGTCCTTGATTTACAACCGTTCGCTTAGGAGCCACAAAGTTACAACGGCCCTGAAAAAAGTGACTAAATAATTGCTTTCCACGCTTATGACCATTTTAGCATCTCCAGGGCCACGTGATCGAAATTTAGCAGCCCAGCAAAACAGACACGTGTTTGTGACAGTGGCCACATCCTGTGTGTGTGTGTGTGTGTGTGTGTGTG
>BLBF01000198.1:0-15433 GCA_015471245.1 Laticauda colubrina | reverse complement strand
GAGAGAGAGAGAGAGAGAGAGAGAGAGAGAGAGAACGAGAACATCACAGCCAGCCCTCTGAGGTTAGATCTCTCTCTCCCTGAGAACAGAGCTGAAAAGCAGGTTAAGAATGTGGCTGCCTTGGAGGGAGTGTGGATGTGTGAGGGATCTCTGTGCGTGTGTGTGTGTGTGAGAGAGAGAGAGAGAGACATGATCACCTGATCACCATTTGGGATCTTCCTAGCTGGCTTCCTAACGAGCAGAGCCAATGGGGAGAGCCAAATTCATTTTATGTCTACATGATTAACTTAAGGGCAGCGATTCATTTAACAACAGTCGTAAAATGGAGTGCAATTCATTTAACGACTGGCTTGTTTAGCAATGGAAATGCTGGACTCGGTTCTGGTTGTAAGTCAAGGAATACCTGCGATGCAGAGCCCATTTATGGGAGGAAATGTCTTTTAATGGATAATTCTGAAAAGGCTGGGGCCAGGAGAAGGGAATTCTGGGAAGCAGGAAGACCCAGATCCTCTGCCTCCAAAAACTGCTTTGGAGGATGGGCTCTGTGTCCCCGGGAGCCCCACTATTCAGCAAGGGGCCCATCATTGCAACCAGGAGCGTTTCTGGTCCACCTCATCTCGGGCACTTGGGGTGGGTTCTCCCCCCTCCTCAAGAAAATCACCCATCTTCTCTGCTGGCAGGGAATCTGCCCGTTGCTACGAGGAGCTCAGCACCATTTGCTCGGAGCAGGACAACTACAGCCAAAGCCGGCAGCTCCTCTTCCAGGTAAGGCCCCATGGTGCTCTCCTCCCTGCTGCCTGGCCTGTGAGTTGGGGGTACGACAGCTGCAAGGGTGGGACTGGAAATTTTCCTGGGAGATGCAGCAAGAGAAGGAATTGCGAGGGGGTAATAAACCTTTTTTAGTAGAAGAGAATGTCTATAGCCGTGATAGTGAACCTGTGGCATGCAGAGCCATTTGTGTGGGCACATGCACCTCAGCCAAACTTACCTGCACTGCGCATGCGTGTGCCTCCCAGCCGATTTCCGGCCCATTTGAGGCGTTTTTGTCCTCACGGAGGCTCAAATGAAGCTCTGCAGCCTCAGGAGGCCGAAAAACAAGCCTTCCTGAACCACCGGAAGCACCAAAACGGGCACGTTTTCCGGCCTCCTGAGGCTGCAGAGGCTTCCCTTGAGCCTCCAGGAAGGCAAAAACAGCCTCCCCCGAGCTCCAGAGACCCTCTGGAGGCTGAAAACGGGCGCTTCCAGTATTTTCTCAGGTATTTCCTTGGTATTTCCTCAAGTGGCCGAAAAACAGGCCGTCCAGAAATAGCGGAAGTGCCCATTTTCAACCTCCAGAGGGCCACTGGAGCTCAGGGGAGGCCGTTTTCGCCCTCCTGCAGCCTCAGAGAGGATGAAAACAGGCCCATTCCTGCACTTCCGGTAGTTCCGGAAGGCCTGTTTTTTGGCCTCCCGAGGCTGCAGAAGCTTCATTCGAGCCTCCAGGAGGGCGAAAATGGCCTCAAATGGCCCGAAAATCAGCTGGGAGGCACATGCATGCGCAGTGCAGATAAGGGATGGGGGGGGGTATTGCATGCACATGTGCAGGGGGGCAGGGCATGTTGCATTGTGGATACCGGATCACGCATACGCTTTTGGCACACCACAACAAAAAGTTTCGCCATCATTCTAGCTCAGGATAGGACCGTGACTGTTTGAACTTTGGTTGTTCGCTTGCAAAGTGTTTTGTTGTCCTATTAGGTAACATCATTAGTGCCACTGAGTGCGGTGGGTTTGCTCCCCATTTACATACTGTAGAATAGCTTGCCATGCCGGTGTGGACGGGAGTGTGATTTCCTCCTTGGCAGTTCCTTGGTATTGTTTTAACAGGGAGTGGAGTGCTGCCTTCGGAGCTTGTGAAGGCTGGCAGAAGTGACAAAGAGGAACCTGGGAAGCCTGTGCCCAGTGCGTATGCACAGAGCTGCTCGAAGGAGAGAGCAGCTGCAGCAGCACAGGCAACTCAGGAGTACGGCTGCAAGGTGATGGCCCCTCTCTTAAGAGATAAAAGCCAGCCCTCAGAGTTCGGATTCTTTGCAGGAAGCAAAGAAGTTCTTGCACTTCAAGTCTCATGGAAGTTCAGTCTAACCTGGTTTGTGTTTGGAGATTTTTGGCTTTGAATATTTCCTTGCAATTTAATCTTGTGTTCTTGACAGCCTTGCACAACCTTGCAAAATCACACAACCAGTGTGATTTCCTCCTTGGTAGTTCCTTGGTATTGTTTTATGCTCAATGGTTTGTCTGGTATTAATCCCCGTTTATCTGGGCGTTTCCAATAGAAGTCAATCGCTGTGGCTCAGGAATGGACTGTGGAGTCCTTGGTGCTCTCCGAGTTTGGTTGTTTGCTTGGAGACGTTTTGTCACCAGACTAGGTCACACCTTCTGTTGTGGCTCTGATTCCCAAGCCTGTGTTGTCAGAGAAGGAGAACCTGGAAGATGAGGAGGAGGAACTGGGAATGCCTTCCTCCCCAGGACCTTCCTCTCTGGCAATGCCTCAGGCTCCATCAGACCAGCGAGAGGAAGAGCCTGAGATTAATCAGGAGGAAGGCATATTGGAGCAGCCCCTGACAGGGAGTGAAGAGGAAGAGTGTTGGCTCGATCCTAAGCAGCGTCGTCGTCGTCGGGAGAAACATGAGCAGCAACATGGGAGGCCTGGGAGGGTCAGAGAGTGAGCTGAGTCCTTGAGCCACACCCCACAGGGGATAAAAGTGGGTGTGTTTTCTCCTGAAACTTTGTACGGGACAAAGTTTAACCTGACTTCAGAGCTTCTTCGTGAATGATTATTTTTGTGGACTTCCTTGTGATTTTCTGTGAGTAAAACTTTATTTGTTATCAGTTCGGACTTGGCAGGCAGGACATGTTGGAATGCCAAGAATATGATCAGTTCCAAAGAGTTAACTCTGCGAAGTCCGAGCCAGCTTGCCTGCCTGTGTTTGTGTGTGTGTGTGTGTGTACTTTTCATCTTTTGGGAAAGAGGAAAGGCGAGACAGAACACCTTCAGTGCTAGTGAGTGTGGAGTTTGCTCTATGTTACACAGCAGCTGGCCCTGCCAGTTTTAGTAGGAGTGTGATTTTCTCTTCCGCACGTCCTGGATTCGGGCATTGTTTTCTGCTTGGTTGTTTGTCTGGGCTTAATCCCTGCTTATCTGGGTGTTGGCTGATGACAAGGAGGAATTTCAGTCGTTTTGTTTCGCTTTTTGGTTTCCAAGTAACTTTGTAACCAAATAACCACCCAATTATGTTCTTTTGTAAGAACATAATTCAGATGGATACAAGTGTACCATAAGCAACCCAAAACACCAGAAAAAGGAAACAGGCCACCTGTAAGGCATCCAGGAAGTATCCATGATATCAATCACTCTGATACATTTTTTCTCCAATTGATTTATTTAGAAACAGATCTGGTATGTCTAAAGCAATTTCCCAAAGTGAAAATATTTTTGCAGATTACATAGAATCCACCTTCTCTCCTCCCACTTCTACACTTCATAAATCACAAGAAGCTATTAACGGCAACTGGAATTTCTTAATACAACATACAGAATAACCTTGAACTTTTCAACTCCTCCAATGCGGCAGCTGAATTTCACAGTTGACACCACCATTTTCCAGCAAAACAGATGCCATGGCAACTTTATTAAAATACGCCTGACCACTCAACCTACTACAACACAACCAGCATAAAGTGTGAAAAGGGTATCCTTGGCATACATTGAAAATATCTCAAGAAACAACCAAAGGGCTATTACCACAAAAACAGCTTCACCATAATGCACAAACCAACTATGGTGTAGGGCTGTGTTGGCGAATTGATGCTACGCATGCCAGAAGTGGCACGCAGAGCCATTTTCTCCAGCATGTGAGAGGTCGCCCGGAAGAGCACCACTGTGCGTGCGTGCGGTGCCAACTGACAGCTGATTGTTGGGTATCTGGTGTGCATGCGCAGGGGGCAGAGGACATGATCCTCTTCATAGGTTGCAGGTGTGAGATCTGCATAAGAGTTTGGACCTGCGTGCTAACAGATGCTAGAGACAATTTAGTGTTTTATTCCTAAAGAAGGTTTATCTTGGTTGGCGTTCTTCCAACAGACTGTCCCTAGTTATCTTCCTGAAGTTGGCAATTATCCATCCTGGTCCATCATGGAACTTTATTCAGTGTGGTTTGTTTTTGGTTTTGGCTTTGTTGTCGGCTCTTTGAATTTGAACTGTGTTTCTTTCTTTTGAAATGTTATTTTGAAAATAATTTACTCCTCCAGTATGAACAATTAAACAGTGAAGCCAAGTTGAAGGCATTAAAGGATTTTTATTTACGTTTTGGTTGTAGTTATATTGCTGATATGCTCTGGGTCATCACAGCAACAACCACAGCCTAAGGGATCTCCAAACTTGGCAATTTCTGGGAGTTGAAGTCCACCAGTCTTAAAATTGCCAAGTTTGGAGGCCTCTGGCCTAAGATAAATAGGCATATTTGCACAGGGGTTTCCAACCTGTGCAATTTTAAGACTTGTGGATTTCAACTCCCAGGGATGATGACTGAGGGATTCTGGGAGTTGAAGTCCTGCAAGGTTGACATTCAGACAAATCAGCCGCAAAGAGATGAAACACATTCTCTCCCCATTTGACCGAGACCGCAAGAAAGCTAAGAGGGGAAAAAAAAACACCAGAAGAGATTCCCTCCAACAGCCAATGTCCAGATAAGCAGGGATTAACCCCAGACAACCAAGCAGAGAAAAACACCGTAACCAAAGAAACTACAAACAGTTACTTAAGTCAGGTGGGCAGTATAGAGATTGGATAAATAAATAAATCGACTCCCACGGTGAGAACCCACACCTGGTAGAGCATCTTATAAAGGTTTTCCTTATATGCTGTGTCCAACATTGTACATTTGCATTTCTTGCTGGGGAGAGAAGAGAGGCTGAGGCGGGTAGAGAAAGTAGCTTTGGAGGCTCCTGTGGTTGTTCACATTTTGTTGTGGTTCACCGGCAGCAGGTGCAGACGGCTGAGGTCTCGGGAGAGCGAGGATTCAGATGAGGGGCCTGCATGTTATTCAGGAATGGGGCCAGGACCATCAGGGAGTGGAGTGCTACCTTCAGAGATTGTGGAGGCTGGCAGCAGTGAGGAAGAGGCCCCCGAGGAGCCTGTGCTCTGTTCACATGCACGCAGGGCTGATTGAAGGAAGGAGCAGCTGCAGTAGCATGGGCGATCTGGGAGTAAGGCTGCAAGGTGATAGTCCCTCCCTTAAGGGATAAAAACCAGCCTGAGAGACCAGGTGTTAGGCATCCAGAATTGTCCATGGTAATCATTCACTCCGAGACAATATAATCTCCAACTGATTTATTAGGAACAGCTCTGGTACTTCCATGGCATTTCTAAAAGTGAAAATCATTTTTGCGAGTTACACAAAATCGACCTTCTCTCCTCCCACTTCTACACTTCATTAATCACGAGAACCAATTAACTGCAGCTGGAATTTCTTAATGAGACATATGGAATTACCTTGAACTTTCCAACTCCTTCACACACACACACACACACACACCTTTTCATTTTTGGCAACTAAATCTCAGAGCTGACACCAGGATTCTTTGCAGGAAGCAAAGAAGTTTTTGCACTTCAAGCCTTGTGAAAGTTCAGACTATCTTGGTTGGAGACTCTTTGTATTTGAAATATTTCTTGGTAACTTTATCTGGTGTTCTTAGCAGCCTTGCACCACTTTGGCAAGGCTCCTTATCAGAGACAATTAGTTTGAAACAGCCTTTTAACTGGGAAGGAACGGAATTCGTAAAGAATCATTAAAAGGGTTTCCTGTTACCTTTGTCTCGTGTTTGCTCTCTTGGAACCAGGTTTGGGTCAGAATACATTGAGATAAACCGGGCTTTAAAATTGACATTTCTATGGTGCCCGTATTCTGTGGAGGACCAAAAAATACGACTGCAATATTCTCCCGGCTTGGAAGTATTGATTGTTTGCGTGTGTACACCCCCAATATGGGTGCCTCCCACCATCCTTGTGTTTTCAACTCCCATTGTCCCCAGTTGCATCCTAGCAGGGGATGATGCATCCCTCCAAGACCCTAGAAGGGGATTGGAAGCTGGGCTTGACGGTGGATGGAAACTGGATGTTTGCTGTGCGCCCCCATTTCAGTGTTGGATTAGGGGGGCTCCTGGAGGCCTTGGGGGGGCTATTGGTGTGGGGGGTTTCCTCCCCCCTCCCAGCTCTTCCCCTTTTGCTCCCCCAGGAAGGTGGGCCTGGAGTGGCAGTGGGAAGGGCCGAACTCCCCCATCGCAAGCATCAGCGGAGGCTGCTGGAACAACGCCCAATGGTGAGTGGAGGGGTCTGCTCTCAAGGAGGGGGGGCTGGTCTTGGGGAGGGGACAGGGGCCCCGTGGTCCTTAACCTCCAGGCGTCCCTGCAGGGCGTGATTCCCTACCTGGGCACCTTCCTGAAGGACCTGGTGATGCTGGATGCAGCCACCCCTACCCGCCTGCAGGTGAGTCCTCCGAGAGGGGGAGAGCCAGGGAGGCTTTGATGCTGCCCCTCCCCCAGCAAGGGGGCTTGGGTGATAGAGGGAGGGGTCTGCAGGCTGCGGCAGGGGGGGTGGAAGCAGCAAAGCTGCTGCATTTGTGCGAGGCTGAAGATTATGTGTGCGTCCGGATGGTTCTCATGTTACAACCCTCTATTAAAGTTCTGAGATACGACGGCACTGCAAAAAGTGAATTAGGATTGGTTCTCACACTTACGACCAATGGTTTGCTTTGCAAGTGCAGTGAACTGGGGCCAAAAAGGGGACAGAATTCACTGAACAACTGCCTTGGTTAGTAACGGAAATTTGGAGTTCCATTGTGTTAAGTCGAAGGATACGTGTGTGTGTGTGTGTGTGTGTGTGTGTGTGTGTGTGTGTGCTTAGCATTGGGTCAGCATCTTCCAAGGGGGCCTATGGAAGCTTTTCCCAGAACAGAGGGGTGGCTGGCTGGGGGAACAAGATCCAAAGGGTCTCGGCTTCCAAGAGTTTGGGCCTCCTTCAAACAGTTCTGCGGAGGCGGGAATTCAACTGGTGAAGCGTGTCCACTTCACCAGTTGGAACTCTGCAATCAGGTAGGCCGAGATCTCCAACCTTGACCCCTTTAAGACTGGTGGACTTAAATTCCCAGAGTTCCTCAGCCAGTTGGCTGAGGAATTCTGGGAGTTGGAGTCCACCAGTTTTAAAGGGGCCAAGGTTAGGGACCCCGATATAGGCAACACAGTTGAATCTGACCAATTGGGCTGGTTGCCGCCCAGCCCAAATCCTCTTTGTTTGTGTGTGTGTGTGTGTGTGGTGCAGGCGGTGGGGCTCAACAGTGTGGCAGAAGCAGCTTCCTGTGTGCCTCGCAGTCCTTCTCTGAGATGGATGCAATCTTGGGGGGTGGGCTTGGATGCAGATTGGCCCAGGGGCTGATCAGACACCTTATCTCTCTCTCTCTCTGTGCAGACCAGTGGCTACATCAATTTTGAGAAGCATCGAAAGGTAAGTGCTGAGAGTGTGTGTTGGGGGGGTGGAGTAGGGCAGGGGTCTCCAATCTTAGCAACTTTAAGACTTGCGGACTTCAACTCCCAGAATTCCTCAACCAGCCTTGTCTGTTCCTTTTTTTCCTCCTCTCCAAAGAGGAGAGAGTGCAGAGGAAGGGATTGCAAGAGAGAGGAAGCTTTGCTGACTGAGGAATTCTGGGAATTGAAGTCTACCAGCCTTGAAGTTGCTCAGGTTGGAGGCCCCTGCAGTAGGAGTCCCCCTTGGCCCCCTCCCCGCTTGGAAGGACCCGGATGAGGCAATTCCCCGTTAGGAGAATGAGCGCATACAGGGAGATGTATAGAGAGTAGTGTTGGAATAATACACACAGAGCACACAGATATACTGTACAGTAAATTTGGTTTTTACTTCCAGAAATGTTAAGCAAAGTCCAAAATGAGCAGTCCAAAGTCATTCACAAGTAAATCAGTTAGTTTTCAATCCAGGGATAATCCAAATATCAAAGTCCAGTGTCAAAAAACAGTTCAGTATCAGACTTACATTAAATCCAGGAATATCAGTCAATTAGGAAAAATGGAGCAAAGGCAATATTTTCCAACAGAAGGAAACAAAGATACACTCACACTCTCTTCTGAGACTCAGACTAAACAATCCAGGTTTCTGGCTCCATCTTATGGCCGTTTGAAAAACCACACCTAATTGCAGTTTTTGCAATCTCTTAAAGACATAGTACTAAAATGCTTATCCTGGTTTATATATTTCTAACCCAAATACCTTTTAGTGACTCATATTCCTAACATTCTCCCCTTTTGGGTAAGACAATATATACAACCTTACATTCTAAGCCCATAATCTTCACAGCTAGCCTTATGCTTTATGGAGCCTTGGGCCTTTGTAAAATGATCTGCTATATTGTTTTCTGACAGACGGTATTCTAGCTTAATCATCTTACTTTGCACACATTGTCTCACATTTAAATATCTTAAATCTGTGTGTTTCGTTCTTGTTTTAACAGCAATATTTGAAGCCATCTGTATTGCTGATTGGTTATCTTCGTAAACGACAATAGGATTTTTTACATCAATTCCCATATCAATTAATAATTGCTTATACAAAACTTAATCTGTATATAGTAAAGACAAACATGAGAATTCAGCCTCCATTGTTGACAAACTTAGAAGTTTCTGTCTAATAGATCTCCATCCAATCAATGCCTTTCCCAATAATACAGCAGTACCCGATGTAGATTTTCGTGTATTTATGTCTGTAGCAAAACTTGCATCAACATATGCAGTCAAATCCAGTTCATCTTTGGGCTCCCAATACAATGCATAACACATTGTCTGTTTCAGATATCTTAACACACGTTTAGCAGCTTGCTAGTGTCTTTCAGTTAGCTCAGCATCAACTCTCGCTAATTGATTGACACTGTATGCAATATCTGGCCTTGACCAATTACTGAGATAAGATAAACTACCAATCAAGGACTCATAAATGTTCTTATCAAAAATTGGACTTTGACCATCACTGTGGCTAAACTCCTGGCTCATTGGTGTTTTAGCCCACTTACAAAGTTCCATTTTATAACTTTTTAGTAATTGGTTAATTTTATTTGCCTGTGAGATCTTGTATCCTCCCCTAGTTCTATCTTTAAACCAAGACATTGTTTGATTTCTCCTAATTGTTTCATTTTAAATTTCTTTTCCAATAGTGAAATTATCTCAGTAGCTTCTTTTTAAGTTTTTGTGATTAATGTCATCAGTAAACAATAGCAACAATGACACTATGCCATCACTTTCTGTTTTAAACAAATATGGATCAGCCATGCCAGCTACAAAGCCTATCTTAGTTAATTCTTGAACTGTACATTGGTTCCACTCATATCCTGATTGCTTCAAACCATGAAGACTCTTTTTCAATTTCCAACAATCAATTGTGTTATCAGTTTTATCATTTTTAAGACTAAAAGGTTTCTTTAAATATATGGTGTGTTGCAATGGTGCATGCAGATAAGCTGTCTCTACATCCAAATGATTTACAATATATTTCTCCTTAGCTGCCCACACTAATGCCCTGAATGTAGTAACCTTCAGACTAGGTGCAAACATAGTCATTTGCTGTCTGATTGAACCCTTGTGCTACTAACCTGGTTTTATGGATAACAGTCCCATCTACACATGTCTTCAGTTTATTTACATCCTTTTACATTTACATCCTATGGCATGTTTACCTGGTGGTAACTTAACATTTTCGTATACCTCCAGTCTTTTTAATGATTCTAGTTCCTTATCCATTGCTTTCTCCCAAGCAAGCTGATCCTTAGCAGGAAACAGTTTCAGTTCACTATAGTTACCAGGAACTGTATTCACTTGGCATACAACACTAGCTTTATATCTGTCAGGTGGTTGTGTTACTCGGGTTGAACGTCTTGGTATTACAGGGCTTACTAGTGGACTTTCTTGTGCCAACTGCTCCTGTTCTTCTACCTCCTCCTGTGCCTGAACTTCTACTTCCTCCTGTTCTTCCTCTTTAATGGCTATTTCTTGTTTACTGATATCATCTTTAGTGACTCTTTGGGTGTCAATAATAATATCATTGCTGGATTCCTGTTCCAGTTTATCCCACTTAACATGCTCAAGAAATTTAGCACTAGCACTACAATAGACATGAGCTGTGCCTTGATCCCAAAATCTAAATGCTCTATGGTTGGCCTCATAACCCACAAAAAATAATTTCTCAGCTCTATGTTGCCCTTTCAGTCTTATTTGTGAGGAAATAGGCACCCATGCTGGGGCTCCAAATGTGTGTAGGTAACTTAAATTTGGATTTCTGCCATGCCAACGAGTGAATGGCAATTCTCCAGTTGTTGTATTTACTACATTGTTCAAGACATGGTTACTACACATTATGGCCTCACCCCACAGTGTTTCAAGTAGACCTGAATCAGATAACATAGTGCGAGCCATGGCTTGTAATGTTTGCCCTCTTTGTTCTACAAACAAGTTATGTTGTGATCTGTAAGGTGCAGAATGTTTATGCTCAACACCAGCCAATTTCAGCATATTTTGGAATCTTTTGTTAACAAATTCAGTCCCATTATCAGTTGCTAAAGTAATTACTTTACTTTTCATTTTTCTCTCAGCAAACCTTAGCCAGTTAAAGAAATGTTGGAATGTTTCTGCTTTGTTCTTCATAAGGTAGCAGAAACCGTATCTTGAGTAATAGTCCATAATATTCAAAATATAACAGGTACCTCCTAAACTTGGTTTCTTAGGACCAATTATATCAGCAAACATAACCTCTAAAGGTTCTTTGGTCTTAAACCATTAAGTGAGTTTGCAGGAGTAACCTTACTCTTTTCTTGACTACAAGCATTACAGTGTAAATACTTGCTACAGGGTTTCAATTTTACTCTGACAATTCAACAGTTTGAGCATTTTGAAATTAATATGCTGTAGACATCTATGTAGTAAATGTGTACATTCATCATGTGGCTTAACATTGTTGTAAACTGAGTTAGCCATCTTCAACTGATCATCATGTATTACATATAAATCATTTTTTAAAGTAGCAGTAACCCTTTTACCCTCTTTCTCTATTATACAGTTATCTCCCCTAAAGGTTACTACATAACCAATATTAACTAAAGCCCTTACTGATAGCAAATTAAATTTTAATTTAGCAAATTAAAGTTTAATTTAACTATGTTATATAACATAGTTAAATGTTTGTTTATACAAGAACAATATGCAGTGCCTTCACCTGATGCTTTAATCTTCCATCCATTTACCAATGATACATGCTGTTTACTTGTGGATATCTTTACAAACCTTTTTCTATCTTTCGTAATGCACTGTGATGCTCCACTATCAACAACCCACAAATCATTGTTTACAGTTGAATTGCTAGACATAGCTAAACTAACATTCTCCTTAGCCTTCTGGTGATTACCAGTATTCTGTTGTTTCCCCTTTTTTACGGAATTTAGCTATATGTCCCCTAGCCCCACAAGAAAAACACTTCCTAACACTATAGGCAGTGGAAGATAAATCCTCTTCTTGTGGTTGTTCCTTCCTCAGTTGGGCCCTATCCAGCCGTCTTCTTGCTTCTTCTAACAACCTTCCGGTTATGTCAATCAATGTCAGTTTATCTCTGGGCAGGACTTCCAGTGAAGATACATAATCATCATAACTTTCATCCAATGAGGAAAGAATAATATAAACTTGATGCAGCTCTGAAAATATCAGTTCCTTTTCATGTAGCTCTTGGAAAGTTCTTTTCATGAAGTTCAAATGAGCTAACATATCTCCACCTTTCAGAAGACGTGCTCTAAACAGTTTACGTGTAAGATGTATGTGTGCACCTACACTGTTACGAACATAAATCCTCTTCAAATTCTGCCAACATTTAGCAGCAGACTCTTCCCCATGAATATGGACTAGCTGCTTGTCACTCAGTGTAAGTCCAATTATACAAAGAGCTCATTCACTGTTCTTTTTAAAGTCAGCAATCTTCTTGGCATCATCCTCATTTTCTGGATCCCAAGCATTTACATCTGGTAGATTTTGAACTACATTCCATAAACCTTCTCTGCGTAGAAGTAGACTGCATTCCATAGACCAGGAAACATAGTTTGTTCCATCCAACTGGGTTATCAGTGATAGACTTGTTGAAGTGTCTTGTGCCATTTTTACCAGGATAGTAAACCACAATTAAACAGTAAACAGCTGTCTGTATACAGTACTGTGCATTCACACTAACCCTCAGTTTATCTGAGCCTGGTGTAGCCTGGGCCCATAATCAGTGTTGAGGTAATTCCCCGTTAGCAGAATGAGCACATACAGGGAGACGTATAGAGAGTAGTGTTGGAATAATACAAACACAGTATACAGATACACTGTACAGTAAATGTAGGTTTTTTACTTCCAGAAAGTTTAAGCAAAGTCCAAACACAATCCAAAGTCATTCTCAGGTTAAATCAGTCAATTTTGAATCCAGGGATAATCCAAATATCAAATTCCAGTGTCAAAAACACTTCAGTATCAGAGTTACATTAAATTCAGTAATATCAGTCAATTAGGAAAAATGGAGCAACAGCAATACTTTCCAACAGAAGGAAACAGAGATACACTCACACTCTCTTCTGAGAGGAAGACCAAGAAAACCCAGGTTTCTGGCTCCATCTTATGGCTGTTTGAGAAACCACACCCAATTGCAGTTTTTGCAATCTTTTCAAGACATAGTACTAAAATGTTTATCTTGGTTTATATATTTCTAATCCAAATACCTGTTAGGTGACTCATATTCCTAACAGACCCCCGGCTGCTCCTCTTTCCTCTGCCTCCCCTGCAGGAGTTTGAGATCCTCACCCGGCTGCGCCTCCTGCAGGCCAAATGCCGCAACTACACCTTGGCCCCCGACCAGGCCCTCCAGCGATGGCTGCGGTGCCTGCCCCCCCTCAGCGAGGCCCAGAGGTGAGTGGGGCATGGCTCTGGAGGAGAGGGGTGAACTGCACCTAGACATCTCCCCCGTCCTCTCCCCTTTTCCAACTCATTGCCCTCTCTCTCTGTTCCAGTTACCAGCTGTCCTGTACCATTGAGGCCCCCAGTGAGGGAGGGGCTCCCCCCAAGCCCAGCAAGCCCACCTTGGTGATCACGCGCTGCACAGAGTAAGGACTGAGGGTCTCTGGGGGTCTTTCCCCCCTCCCCAATTCCCCACTGACCCCCCTCTTTCCTCTCCAGCTTGATCACCTCACTGGGCGTGAGTGCCCCCCTGCCCTGGGACAGAACTGGCTCCCCCCAAGTCTCGCCCAATCGATTGGGCCCATCGTCTACCTCCCCCACCACCCTGGGGGGCTCCCCCCAATCAGTCCAGGTGAGTCAGGACTGCCCCTCCTTCCTCCAGACTCTCCCATTCTGCTCCTTCTGGGGGAGAGCATGACCCTGAAGTGAAAAGACGTCAGTCAAGGGTGGCTGAGCCAACTGGCTCCCCCAAATTTCTAATCTTTAGCATTATTTCAAAGCCAAGCCACAGAGAAGGCCGGGTTCTTCCTCTGTTGGGGTCCTGTTGGGCTCCCCCAAACTTGTTCACCAAGATCTGATGGGCTCCAAAGGGCCCCTTCCCCGTGTTTCGTGGCCCCCCGCATAGAAGGGACTTTGCACTGTGAGCCCGTCAGCCTAGGCATGGCCAAAGAAGGGAGGGAGGAGGAAAAACAGAACAGTAAGAAATAAAAACAAGGGGGAAATAGAGGGGAGGGGAGGGGGAGAAAAGAGCAGGAGGAGGAAAAAAGAAAGAAGACGTGGGGGAGGAAATAGGAGAGAGAAGGAAAAGGAGGAAGGAGGAGAAACGGAAGAGAAGAAGGAGAAGGAGAAAGAAGAGGTAGAGGAGAAAATAGCAGAGAGGAGGAAGAAGGGAAGAGGAGGAAAAAGAAGAAGGAAGATGGAGGTAGAGGAGAAAATAGAGAGGAGGAAGAAGAAGAGGACAAAAGAAAGGAGGAAGGGTAAAGGAGGGGGAACAGGAGGGCATAGGAGGAAGAGAAGAGGAGAAGGAGGAGGAAGGAGGAAGAGAAGAGGTAAAGGAGAAAATAGCACAGAGGACGAGGAAGAGAAGAGGAGGAAGAAGAACAAGGAAGAGAAAGGAGGAAGTGAAGAGGTAGAGGAGAAAATAGCAGAGAGGAGGAGGACGAAGGAAGGATGAGGAAGGGTAAAGGAGGGGGAACAAGAGGGCATAGGAGGAAGAAGAGAAGAGGAGAAGCAAGGAGGAAGAAAGGAGGGGAAAGACAAGATGTGGAGGAGGAAATAGGAAGAAAAGGGGAGGAGGAAGAAAAAGGAAGGAGGAAGGAGAAGAAAGAGGAAGAGGAAGGAGCAGAAGAAAGGAAGGGGAAGGAAGGAAGAGGATGAAAAAGGAGGAAGGGGGTCCCCAGCACGGAGGGACCAGGGGTCCTTTTTTAAGCAGCAGGGCCCCAGGCCAGCATTCCCGGTGACCCCCAGGGCCCTTTTCCTGAACCCAGCGCCAGTTCCCGCTGCCTCACTTCCCTTCCCGTCTCCCACAGGGCAAGTGGCCCTCCGTCTCGGCCCTGGACATGTCTCCCCCGTCCTCCCCCGGGGATGGCCTGGCCCCTCTCCCCACCACGGAGGGCGGCTTCATCAAGGGCCACCGGCGATCAGCCTCCTGCGGCTCCGTCTACCCCCAGACCCCCAATAAGGGGGGCGCCTCCCCCTCGGACTGCTGCATCATCCGGGTCAGCATGGCGCTACAGAACGGCACCCTCTACAAGAGCATCCTGGTAAGCGGGAAGGGGGAGGGCTTGGGGGTTTTCACACATAACGACGGTTACAACCTGCCCGTGGTCACCTGGTCAAAGTTCAGATGTTTGGCAAGTGACTCGTCTTTATGATGGTCAGAGTGTCCCAAATTCATGGGATCCCCTTTTGCGATCTCCCAACAAGCAGAAGTCAAGGGTGGAGCCAGACTCACCTTAACAACCAGGTTACTCACTCAACAACTGCAGTGATGCACTTGAGGGATGTGGCAAGGAAAGGTGTAAAAATGGGGCGAAATTCACTCATCTCGCTGAGCAACAGGAATTTTGGCCTCGGTTATAATCGTAAGTCAAAGACTACCATTATTTATTAGTTTTGACATGCTGTCCGTCTCCCCAATAGGGTAGGCAGGTTACAGACGATAAAAAGATCAATAAATAAGCAGTTATTTTAAAAAAAACTAAGCAAACCACCATATTTGTAGTTTAGCTCTCTGGGTTTCAATCAATCCTGGTTAAGTTCCAGTTTTTAGCAGGCAGGGTTGAGTTTTTTCCTCCGACCAACCGGACCACCATTCCACTTCGAGGCCCTGCAAGGGCTGCGGATGCTGAACAGGGCAGACCAAGCCTGGGAA
>BLBF01000197.1:363275-384062 GCA_015471245.1 Laticauda colubrina | reverse complement strand
ATATTGGAATGTGCTGAGATGAGTAGATTGACATTTGAAATTAGAGAGCAAGAAGATAAACAATTTTATGAAATTTGGGATCTTTTTTATCAATGGTTAGATGATAAAATACAATAATTGAGTATTAGTATTATATCTATGAAGGGTTTTTAGGATTGATTTGTTATGACTATATGATTTGTTATAGAATAAACTGTTTGAAGTATTGTTATCTCACAAAGCATGAATGATTAAAAGTATAGTCAGAAAAAGACTTTATTTTAATTTTTTTTGGTAATATTAGGATATGGATTGACAATATGAGTGGTTATGTAATATAACTGTAATTGAGACTATAAAATGAATGCACAAAACTGATGAACCAACCGACACACCGGAAGTATATATGAGAGTAGATGTTTTTAATGTTTTGTATGTTATGTCTGTTTGTAGAAAATTAATACAATTCTTAAAAAAAAAAAAGAAACAGTCCATATGATAGCTGCACTCATTCATCACAGAACCAAAACCTGTTCAGACTGTTTCAAGTTTTATACAGAAGAAGAAGGAGACGTCCAAGAACTGTGTGGGTCCGAGGATGGATTGTGAGAAGAATGGAGTTTGGACTACATGACCAGTTGATGGTGGAGCTGAGGAATGAAGACCCTCATGCATTCCATCACTTTATGAGGATGCCACCAGCCATGTTTGATGAACTTGTAGAGCATCTGAGACAAAAGGTTGACCAAGCCTAGCACCAACTTCCATCCCAACCTGGATCCTGGACTGAAGGTGGCACTGACTCTGTGGCACCTGGCCTCGGGAACCATATGCAGTATGCATGGAGGGTGCCACACAACACCCTCAGCATTGTGGTCAGAGAAGAGGTGCAGGCCATCATTGAAGAATACATGGAGGAGGTCCTCCAGTGCCCTACCACTGAACAAGGCTGGAGAAAACTTGCAGAAGAGTGGTATCAGAGGTGGAACTTTCCCCACACCGTTGGAGCCATAGATGGGAAGCATGTGGCCTGCAAAGCTCCAGCCAACTCAGGGTCCACTTATCATAACTACAAGGGCTTCTTCTGTATCATCCTCTTTGCCATGGATGAAACTGACTACAAGTTCATCTACATCGATGCTTCAGGCAACGGGTGAGCTTCAGATGGTGAGGTATACAATGCAAGTGACCTCAAGGATGGGCTGGAATGAAATCTCATCATGGGTTTTCCAGGTCCAGACCCCCTACTCAAAGACACACAAGATGTGCCCTACTTCATCGTTGGTGATGATGCCTTCTCCCTCAGAACCTACCTCATGAAGCCGTACACTTCAAGATACCTCACCCATGAAGAGAGGATCTTCAACTACAGGCTGTCCAGGGCAAGACGGGTGGTGGAGAACGCCTTTGGCATCCTGGCCAACAGGTTCCAGATACTTCTCACCACCATGAAGCATGACCCAGAGACTGTGAGGAGCATCGTGGAAGCTTGCTGCATCCTGCACAATCTCATGCACACCCGCTACCCAGTGTTGCAGAACAGACTTGTGGACCATCAACAAGGGAATGGGGACATGCAGCCTGGTGAATGGAGGCAAGGACGAAACCTGATAGACACTGTGGATGTGCAAGGCCCCAACAGAGCTTCACATGAAGGGAAGAAGCAGCGCAACCTCCTGAGACACTGGTACAACTCCCCAGCTGGAGCAGTGGAGTAGCAAGACAGGATGATAGATGATTAATGGATGCTTCCTTGAGACTGTTGCATAACACTGATGAGATTGTGCCATGTATGTTGAGCGGTCCTACAATGAATAGGGCATTAATAAAGAGCTTTGTTTATTTTAAAATGTGTTGATCAATGAATAAATTGTTATTGATAAAAAAAGGTCCATATGTGTGGCAGCTGGGATGGTGGACCATACAGTCCCACTATGCTTGCACTGGAGGTTTATCTATCCCACAACTATCCTTATCTATCCCACAAGCATGCAAAGGCTTAACCATTTTTTCAAAGTTTTCACCAACACTTTTTTAAGTAAAAAAATTGAACCAAGTGTCTTAAGCAAAGATAACCTTTATTAACTTTCTTAGGTAAACTTTATGAATTATTAAATAAGTAAAATGAACCAAGTAAAGTGCCTTAAGTGTCTTAAGCAAAGGTAACCTTTGTTAACTTTTTTAACTTTATGACTTTATTTAATAAGCAAAATGAACCAAGTAAACTGTATTAAGTGTCTTAAGCAAAGATAACCTTTATTAACTTCCTTAGGTAAACTTTATGACTTTATTAAAAAAGCAAAATGAACCAAGTCAAGTGTCTTAAGCAAAGATAAACTTAACAAGTAAAACTCAGTCTCTGACACTATTCTCAGTCACTCTGAGTCATGTCCCTGGTCTCAGCTGTTAAGCGGGCAGGGACTGTGGAGGTGGTTGTGGCTTGAGTGCTGGTCTGAGGCACCATTGGGGTGCTTGGCCCCGAGGGTACAACAGGGGATGGTGTGTTCAGGAAGCTATCTGAGAGCTGACTCAGTCCCGTGAGGTTGAGAGGCCCTTCATCAAGGACTTGAGATGTCAGGCCCAATACTGATGACAGATTGTCCATTGACGGGCTTTGCTGTGGGGTGGAGGAAGGAGGAGTGTGGTGGGGCTGTCTGGTCTGCAGCTGGGTGAGGAGTGGCATCTGTGGTGTGCAATGAACCTGGGCGTGGACTGGGAAGTTCTGCTTCTTCTGTGGGAAGTCCTGGTAGTCGTAGCCTTGGTAGGTGAGGGGCTGTTGAAAGCTGTGAAAGGGCTGTGACATTGCCTGGGGTGGAGGAGCAGACCTGGACTGGGTAGGAGCAGCTTCAGCTGGGCCTTGAGGGTTGTGCAGAAGTGCTGTGATCTTCTGCTTCATCACCTGGTACTGGGCCTCAGGCAGGTCCCTGAGGGTCTGGCTCACGTAGGTGATAAAGGGCTTCCGGTCCGAGGATGGTATGTCACTGTGGACCAGCTGAGAGAGAAGTTTTGTGGTGGTCTTCATTGTGTCCCTGATCTCCAACAGCACACTGTGTTCCTGCCCCCCCAGTCTGCCTCTCTGCCTACATCCTCTGGAGCTGGGGGTGGGAGTGGGTTGGCCTCTGGTGGCTGCTACTTCTTCCTTCATTTGTGACAGCAGGGCGTCATCCTCCATGGGATCCTCCAAGTTTGCCAGCATGGGGAGTGCAGCTGTCGGGGGGGGGGTCTCTGCCATGGGGTCCTCTGAAGACACCTGCCTGGACAGGGTAGCTGGCTCCTGGCTGGAAGACGACTGGCTGTTTGTGGGCTGTCTGAGGGAGAGGGGTCTCAGAGGGGCTGCTCCTCGGTGGCGGATCTCATCCTCCAGGAAACTGCACTTGGCCATGACATACATCTCCTGGTCAGTGAGCTTGACAGCAGCCTGCCCGGATTTCTTGAGGTGTAGCTTGCCATACCAGGTGTGCATGTGCTTCCACCATCCAAGGAGTACTTCTGCAGTGCTCTCTGCCTTGTCTTTCCAAGCTGCCTGCTTCTTCTTGGTGTCCCGATACAGTCTGTGGCCCTTTCTCCAGAGGTACTCGTTCTCCCTCAGCCATTCCAGCACCTCTTCCTCATGCTCCTCGGAAATGGTGTACAGTTTCCTCTCTTCCTTCTGCTTCCCTTGCCTCTTCCTCCCTCTGGCAGGGGCTTCAGCAGGGCCTTCAGGGGCTTGAGCAGCAGGGCCTTCAGCAGCAGGGCTTTGAGGGCCTTGGGGCTGGTCCACCACAGAAGCAGCAGCAGCAGCAGCAGCAGCAGCTTCAAAGTCTCAGTGCCAAGGGGTGGGATGCTGGTTCTGGCCTTCTTGCCAGGGCTTGAATGAGTAGGCACCGGCTTTCTCTTCTTGCCTGACTGACGAACCATGGTTTTCCTGCTAGATGCATGTGGCAGCACGTCTTTCCCTGTATGTTGAATGCGTGCGTGCTTTATCCTTTTATATCCTCGGAGCCGACGCAATTCATACTCCCTGCATGCGCAGTGAACGCTTTGCATCCGATATACATGTGCACAACATCTCCCTTGTTTCCTATAGGCGTCCGTGATGCATCTGCTTCATCCGCTATGCATCCGCCCCTTCCATTATGTGCCCACTTCAAAATTCTCCCCCAGAACCCCTTTGGATGTGTCATCCACTTCCATCTGCTTTCATCTGCTAGGCTTCCTATGAACATCCATTTAACATCCCCACTACATACTACCCACGTCCGTTCTTTTCCATTCTGTTTATGCAAATTTTCACCACTTTTTGGAATGGATGACAACGGGTGGAGCCACCCCCGAAATTTTGCTCGTCCGCTGTGTCCTTTATGCATACGTTTTGCGTCCGTCAGCCAGTGGGACCGGGCCTTTAGTGAATGAGGTGTAGTTGCCTCTGCCCAGCCCATTTATATATTTTTACAACCACTTTTTCCTAGTTAATTCCTGATCTTTATAGAAACAGAGAATGACTTGATTTTAGAACTGCTTTTCTCAGTCACTGATGAAACAACCTCTTCTATAACAATGATTGTACTTTAATGACTGAATGATTTTGAATCCTGGTTACTTTGCAGTTGAAAATTAGTGCTGATACAAATACAGTGGTACTTAGACTTATATACCGCATTACAGTGCTTTACAGCTCTCTCTCAGCAATTTACAGAGTCAGCATATTGCCCCCAACAATTTGGCTCCTCATTTTTCTTATCTTGGAAGGATGGAAGGCCGAGTCAACCTTTAGTCTGGTGAGAATGGAACTGCCAAATTGCAGGCAGGCAGCAAGTAGCAAAAGTAGCCTGGAGTAGAGCACTCTAACAACTGCATCAACAATGCTCATATAACAATTTATTTATATTTCTTTTTTTTAAATAAAGTTTTATTGATTTTTAACAAAACAAATAAAACATCTTATTTGAGTACAGCATTGTTCTGGGTTATAAGATTTCCATACAGGCACAGTTTCATATGCATATTCATCTTATGTATTCAACTTCATATCATATTACTCTTTTTCCAACTTCTCACTATTTCTCCCTTTACTTCTCTTAATTTTCTTTTATGGTTATCTCACTTTCTTCTTATTTAGTTGTGTTTCTTTTATCTAAATTTCTATATCTTTTTATTCATTGTACTTATACTTTAATCTGTCTTGTTTACAATTTCATATGTTCTCTTCCAACATTCTTAAGAAGCAAAATTTCCCCATAATTTCCAATCAAAGTGCAACACCTTTAAATCTTATTGTTATTATCATATGAAATCTCATTAAACATTGGATTTGTGCATTCTAAAATTATAATATTCAAATTTCTAATATCTATTTTATATCATGTAGCTCTCATCATTCAGACTCTGCTTGGTACTTCCCCTTGAAAATGTAAGAAGAAAAATTCTAAAAACATAGCAAAAACAATATATAATATAAACATTAGTAAACAAAATAGTTATTCAAAATCATTCTAGTACTGGTACAATCCTTGTAAATCTTTCACATTTCTTTTCAATATCTATCAATCTTTGAGAACAATTGAAATGTTTCTCTCCCTTTTTCATTGTTACTTAACTGTATACCATTTGATAGTCATACAGATTTATCTTATAAATTATTTGCTGTTAATAAGCAAAATAATTATTCAAATTCATTCAAATAACTGGTATAAATTTCCCTATAAATCCTTCACATTTCTTTTCAATATTTTATCAATCTTTAGAAACAATTACAATGTTTCCCTCTCTTCTTTATTATTTCATTAATTATAAATAAACATACCATTACATAACAATACAGTTTTATCTCACAGATTATTTACTTATTTCATTTCTAATTCATTACAGTATTCTACTGTCACAACACTACCTTTTGTTTGTACCTTTGCAGAATCCTCACTTTTAACTTAAAGTGTCATTGTCTCTGTGTTTTCTAGCTGAGCAAATACATTTAATCCTAGTACATTTCCCCTTTTTCTTTATTTCCTGCTTTTGTGCCTCATTCCCTCTCTATCTTTCCCCCCTTTTTCTCATCCCTTTTTTTATACCCTTCTCTCTCTAATTTTCCCTTTTGTAGTTTTCTTTTCTGCTTCTCCTTGCTGTTATACTTCTTTTTCAGACTATTTTTCTTTTTAGCTGTTCCCTTTGATCTCAAACTTTAAACTCCTTTCCCCCCTTTCCCCTTTATCACCACACTTTGCATTATTTGATCATTGAAAATGGCTTCTTCTTTGTCCCGACCTTCTTCTTGCTCTTGAAGCTTTTCCTTTTGCTTTTCATAATTCATGATCTCCATTTCAAAAAATTCAACTATGAAGCCAAAGGATCTTCCTCCCCTTTCTGCATCTTCTTTCTGTTTTTTAAGACTCATCTTCAATTCCTCCAGGAGTGATGGCATTTTAAACACTTTTGAACAACCACTCGACTGACTTTAAGTAAAAAACAGAAAAAGAAAGAAAAAAACAATGCCAAAACCTTTTTTTTTTTTTTAAAATCACCAAATGATCCCAGACTGTTCCTTCTTGTTTCTTTCCTTTACTTTTCCTTTCTGTGGGTTACTGTATCTTTTAATAAGATTTCAGTTACAATGTATCCTCTGGAGTCTTTTCAAAGTTTCACTGTTAATCGTCTTTATTTTTCCAGGTGGCACTCCATTTTTCCATTATTCCAAGTCCCACCCTTTTGCCTCCACTCTTCTCCTTTTTTGGGCTTTAAAATGATCAAGAAAAAAAAAATTTATTCTCCTTTTGACACTTAGATTTCAGCTTAAGGTTGCCTATTAGTGTCAACATAGATTAATATAAATTTCTTTCCATTTCATTTGTAATTGTCAATATAAAGGTAAAAAAAGGGTTTTTAACCACCTTTTCTCTCTCCTTCACCGTTTAAAAAAGAAAAGTGAAAAGATGATGTTAACAACATGGTCCAGCTCGATCTTGACAGAATAGAACACTGGGCTGTATCTAACAAAATGAGATTCAATGTAGACAAAAGTAGAGTCTTACACTTAGGCAAGAAAAAACAAAGGAAAACATAGAGACTGGGTCAATCTATAAAATCTATAAAATCTATAGCAGTAACTGTGAGATGGAACTTGGAGTCTTAGTGGACAACCAGCTAAATATGAGCCAGCAGTGTGCAGCAACAGCCAAAATAAGCTAATTAACAGAGAGATACAATCAAGATCAAGTGAGGTACTAATACCATTCTATCAGCCTGAGTAAGACCACATCTAGGGTACTGCATCCAGTTTTGGTCCCCACACTATAAAAAAGATGTTGAGACTCTATGAAAAGTACAGAGAAGAGCAACCAGGATGATGAGGGGGGTGGAGGGTAAAAGAAATGATGAATGGTTACAGGAACTGGACTTGGCTAGTCTAGTAAAGAGAAGGACAAGGGGAGACATGATAGCAGTCTTCAAATATTTGAGGGGCTGCCACAGGGAGGACTGCTTATTTGTACCCAAGACTTTCATTAATTGCTGTACCTTATGATTCTTGACGAATGTACGTTTTCTTTTGATTTACACTGAGAACATATACATAAAAGATAAATTCCTTGTGGTCCTATCACATTTGGCCAATAAAGAATTCAGGCATTCATTCATTCATTCAATTAATTGTTCTAACTGTCAGGAAATTTCTCCTTAGTTCTAAGTTGCTTCTCTCTTTGATAAGTTTCTATCCATTGCTTCTTGTCCTTCCCTCAGGTGCTTTGGAGAATAGCTTGACTTCTTCTTTGTGGCAACCTCTCAGATATTGGAAAACTGCTATCATGTCACCTCTAGGACTTCTTTGAATTAAACTAGACATACACAATTCCAGCAACCGTTCTTTATATGTTTTAGCCTCCAGTCTGCTCATCATCTTTGTTGATCTTTTCTACACTCTTTCTAGTCTCAACAACTTGTTTAAGCCCCTGTCACACAGCACCAACGGATGGAAAGAGGATGTAAAACGGAGAGAAAAACTTGCCATCCATTGGTTAATGCAATGCTTCTGTTCTGTACTCACTGCGTCCGTTTTTCATCCTCTCTATCCGTCCAGCATCCGTCTACTGACATTTCATCCGCTCAAAACTTTTTGAGCGGAAAAAGTATCCAACGTGTCCATTAGATATCCACTACGCATATGGGGAACATCCATTCTATATCTGTTGTCATCCGTTACGCATCTGCTATATCAGCTAGGCATCCGCTGCGCATCCGCGCAACTCGCATCCGCTCCAGTGGAAAATGGACACAGGGAGGAAGCAAAATGGACGCGGAATGGACACACAGTGTTAGTAGCACAGACGGAGAAAGGATGAAAGTGGATGCAGCTCGCATACAAAGCATTAAAACGGAAAAAACATTCGCATAGGGGACGTATCTCGGATATTTAGGATGTCTGCAGGATGTCTAGAGGATGCAAAAGGACACCTAGTGGAAAACCTCTATTTCCTATAAAAAGGGGGAGGAACTCACCTGGATCTCACTTTCAGTCCAGCAGCCCTGCTGTGCAGACCTCTTCAGCCTTCATCTTGCTCTTGCTCTTCCACAGCATCCAGTCATCTCCACCATGGATCATCACACACTCCTTTTGGTAGCCACCATCATTCTACAACAGTGCGAAGCCATCTACAGGCTCTTTCACCTGTTCTACGGGAAGAAAAGGAGGCGTCCAAGAAATGTCTGGGTCCGGAGATGGATCGCGAGAAGAGCAGAGTACGGACTGTATAACAAGCTGATGGTGGAGCTGAGGAACGAAGACCCTCATGCATTCCAGAACTTCATGAGGATATCGCCAGCCATGTTTGATGAGGTTGTGGAGCAGCTGAGACCCAGGTTGACCAAGCAGAGCACCAACTTCCAGCCCAGCTTGGACCCTGGGCTCAAGGTGGCACTGACTCTGCGCCACCTGGCCTCAGGGACCACGTACAGGAGCATGCAGTATGCCTGGAGGGTGCCACACAACACCATCAGCATTGTGGTCAGAGAAGTGGTGCAGGCCATCATCGAAGAATACCTGGAGGAGCTCCTCCAGTGCCCCTCCACTGAAAAAGGATGGAAGAAAGTTGCAGAGCAGTGGTATCAGAAGTGGAACTTCCCCCACACCGTTGGAGCCATCGAGGACAAGCACGTGGCCTGTAAAGTGCCAGCCAACTCACGGTCCTCTTATCACAACTACAAGGGCTTCTTCAGCATCATCCTCTTCGCCATGGTCGATGCTGACTACAAGTTCATGTACATTGATGCTTCAGGCAACAGGTCAGCTTCAGATGCCCAGGTATACAATGCCAGTCACCTCAAGGAGGGGCTGGAACGCAACCTCATCATGGGCTTCCCAGATCCAGACCCCCTGCCCAACGACACACAAGATGTGCCCTACTTCATCGTGGGGGATGACGCCTTCTCCCTCAGAATCTACCTCATGAAGCCCTACACTTCAAGATACCTCACCCACAAAGAGAGGATCTTCAACTACAGGCTGTCCAGGGCAAGGCGGATGGTGGAGAATGCCTTTGGCATCCTGGCCAACAGGTTCCAGGTACTTCTCACCACCATGCAGCATCGCCCAGAGACCATGAGGAACATCGTGAAAGCTTGCTGCATCCTGCACAATCTCATGCACACCCGCTACCCAGTGTTGCAGAACAGGCTCGTGGACCTCCAACAAGGCAATGGGGACATGGAGCCTGGGGAATGGAGGCAAGGGCGAAACCTGATAGATACTGTGGATGTGCAAGGCCCCAAAAGAACTTCACGTGAAGGGAAGAAGCAGCACAACCTCCTGAGACACTGGTGCAACTCCCCAGCTGGAGCAGTGGAGTGGCAAGACAGGATGATAGATGCTTAATGGATGCTTCCTTGAGCCTGTCTCATCACACTGATGAGATTGTGCCATGTATGTTGAGTGGCCCTACAATGAACAGGGCGTTTAATAAAGAGTTGTGTTTATGTTGAAATGTGTGGATGAATGATTACCTTGTTATTGATAATAAAGGGCCAAAGGTGTGGCACCTGGGAGGGTGGACCATACAGTCCCACTATGCTTGCACTGGAGGCTTATCTATCCCACAGCTATTACCCATCCCACAGGTATCCTAACCCATCCCACATCTATTACCCATCCCACAGGTATCCCTGCCCATCCCACAGCTATTACCCATCCCACAGGTATCCCTGCCCATCCCACAGCTATTACCCATCCCAAAGGTATCCCTGCCCATCCCACTGCTATCCTTACCCATCCCACAAGCATGCAAAGGCTTAAACCATTTCCAAAAGTTTCCAAGACTTTATTGACTAAAAGAACTGAAGCAAGTGTGTGAAGCAAAGATAATCTTTATTAATAACAAACTGTAAAAGTAAATGACCCAAATGTCCCAAGCAAAGATAAAGTCATCAGGTAGCAACCCACTCTCTGGCATTCTTCTCAGTCACTCTGAGGCGTGCCCATAGTCTCAGGGGTGAAGGGTCCAGGTGCTGTGGAGGTGGCTGCTGCTGGAGTGCTGGTCTGAGGTGCCATTGGGGTGCCTGGCCCCAAGAGGACAACAGGGGACGGTGTGTGGAGGAAGCTCTCAGACAGCTGGCTCAGTCCTGTGATGTTGGGAGCCCCTTCCTCCAGGACATGGGGTGTCAGTCCCAAGACCGATGACAGATGTTCTGAGGCCGGGCTTGGCTGTGGGGTGGAGGAAGGGGGAGTGTAGTGGGTATGTCTGATCTGCATGTGAGTGAGGTGAAGCATGGGTGGCATCTGTGGCATGGGTGGCATCTGTGGCATGGTTGGCATCGGTGGCATGGGTGGCATCTGTGGCGTCGGTGGCGTCGGTGGGATCGGTGGCACCGGTGGTGTACGATGTACCTGTGCCTGGACTGGGAAGGGCTGCCTGTGCTGCTGGAGCTCCTGGAAGCCGTAGCCTTGGTAGGTGAGGGCCTGTGGAAAGCCTTGGAAGGGTAGTGACATCACCTGGAGTCGAGGAGCAGACCTGGACTGGATGGGAGCAGGTTCAGCTGGGTCTGGAGGGTTGTGAAGAAGACCAGTGATTCTGTCCTTGGTCACCTGGTACTGTGATTCGGACATGTCCCAGGAGGGACACCAGCAGAAGCACCAGGATCAGGAGCAGTGCCAGCAGAGTAAGCACCAGCAGAAGCACCAGCACCAGGAGCAGTGCCAGCAGAGTAAGCACCAGCAGAAACACCAGCACCAGGAGCAGCGCCAGTAGAAGCTCCAGCACCAGAAGAGTCAGCCCAATCAGCAGAAGCCCCAGCAGAAGCAGAGTCAGTGCCAGGGGGTGGGATGGTGGCCCTCTCCTTCTTGCCAGGGCTGGCAGCAAATGGCAGTGGCTTCCTCTTTTTCCCCATGGTTGTTGGCTGGCTGGAGCTGTGTCTGGCAGCAGGTCTTTCCTCTGAATGGTGACCTGCTTGCGAGCTGCATCCCTTTATATCTGCGGGGCTGATGCAATGCATCCTCCCCGCATGTGCAGTGAACGCTTTGCATCCGCTAGGCATCCGCTAGGCATCCGCTAGGCATCCGCTAGGCATCCGCTAGGCATCCGCTCTGCATCCGCTTCATCTGCTCGGCATTAGCTCTGCACCCGCTCCTTCCGCTGCCCATCTGCTTCGCTGTGCTCCCCTGGAAGCCCTGTGGAGGTACCATCCGCTTCCATCCACTTCCATCCGCTAGGCTTCCATGGATTATCCGCTTAACATCCTGGCTACCTCCTCCCCCCATCCGTTCCTTTCCCTTGTTGTCCGCTCTGCTTATGCAAATTCGGGGCACTTTTGAGAGCGGATAACAAGGGGTGGAACATTTTCTCGTCCACTGTGTCCTTTTTACATACGTTTTGCATCCATCGGCCTATGTGACAGGCCCTTTACATTGTGATGGTCAAATTTGGATGCAGTTTTCCAAGTGTGGTTTTACCAAACCATTATAAAGTGGTACTAATACTTCACATGATCTTGATTCTATCCCTCTGCTAATGTAGCCTAGAACTGTGTTGCCTTTTTTTGGCAGCTGCAGCACATTGCTGGCTCATATTTAGATGTGGTTCCATTGAGGACTACCTACTGAGTGGTCCTGAATTCTGTATCAATTTTGTCATGTTACTGTCGATCCCACATAGTGTGATCTTACCATGAAGGTGTGGTCTTTTTTAATCTTCCTTATCTCCTTAATTTCAGGTTGCTTCTCTCTTTATTGTGACCAGAATTTTTGAATATTCCTAAATAATAGCATAATATATCTCAGGTTGCTTCTTGCCCTTCTGTTATCAGGGAAGAAAAATGTCTTGCTTATAAGAAACATTCACAAGATTGAATTCAGAGGATCCTATGGGAATGTCCTGAAAAAACATCCCACAGTTCACTCTGAGCCACAAGGCCATATTCCTTATATTCTCATTTGCCTCCTAAAAATCTGTCATGCCCCTTTTAGAAAGTGACTCCAAGGGAGAGGAGGAACAGTTGACAGGTAGTGGGAGTGTGGCTCCAGAAGTTATGGTGGAAACTGTGACAGGGCACAGAGGAAGATCCAGGGCCATCTCCTCTTCATCCTAGGACACGCAAGGAGGAGTGGATAAGGGAGAAACATGAAGGGCATGGTCTATGGGGGAGGAAAGGGCCCTGGTCCCCTTCATGGTCCAGATGGATCTTGACAGACTAGAACACTGGGCCATATCTAACAAAATGAAATTCAATGTAGAGAAAAGTAAAGTCCTACACCTAGGCAAAAAAAAACCAAAAGTACACATACAGATTGGGTGAAACCAGACTCTATAGCAGTAACTGTGAGAGGGATCTTGGAGTCTTAGTGGACAACCAGCTAAATATGAGCCAGCAGTGTGAAGCAGCCACCAAAAAAGCTAATGAAGAGAGAGATACAATCAAGATCAAGTGAGGTACTGATATCACTCTATAAAGCCTTAGTAAGACCACACCTAGAGTGCTGCATCCAGTTTTGGTCACCACATTATGAAAAAGATGTTGAGACTCTATGAAAAGTACAGAGAAGAGTAACCAGGATGATTAGGGGACTGGAGACTAAAACATATGATGAACAGTTACAGGAACTGGGCTTGGCAAGTCTAGTAAAGAGAGGGACCAGGAGAGACATGATAGCAGTCTTCCAATATTTGAGGGGATGCCACAGAGAGGAATGGATCAAGCTATTTTCTAAAGCATCTATAGGCCAGGCAAGGAATAATGAATGGAAGCTGAACACAGAGAGATTTAACCTGGAAATAAGGAGAAACTTTCTGACAGTTTGAAAAATCAACCAATGGAACAGCTTGCCCTCGGAAGTTGTGGGAGCACCATCACTTGAGACTTTCAAGAAGAGATTGGACTGCCATTTTTTCAGAAATGGTGCAGGGTCTCCCACTTCAGTGAGGGGTTGGACTAGATGAGCTAAAAGGTCCCTTCCAACTCTGATTATCTGTTATGTGTTAAATAGTTCTAGTCTTTCAGTTCTTATCCGAGTTCTGGCATCTTTCCCAGTGTGTGTTGTGATATCTGTGGAAGTCTTCAAGCCCTTATCCTGCCTTTCTCATTAATTGCTTCAGTGTTGTTTGTGTTTGCAATTTATGTGTAATTTGAGTTTGAACGGCATTTCTTCCTTTTCGCAACTGTTTGTGGGGGAGTTTCTTCTCCAGTCAATGATAATTGGAGCTTTGAAGCCAAGCTGAAGGAATTAAAGGGGCTTCACCTCTCTTTGTGACTTTGTTGCTTTTGTATCCCATCCTGGGTCATCACAAAATCCCATACTGCTGGAAACTGATTTTAATCACACTATTGTGACTAAAAATGAAACTTGGTGTATTGGTTACTGGTTTCTTTAGAAATTCAAAGAAGTAGCTTTAGGGATGAAAAAAATACTTCCTCCCCTATAGTCATCTCTAGCCAAAATGGGCACAATTTGGGTTTAAGAAATAATAAATAAATATATAAACAAACATTAAATTATCAAAATCTGTTAATCGAGCTTACTAAATGACATTTTGAAAAATAATAGATTCATAAAAATCATTTTTTCTATTTTAACATCAAATGTTAAATAGAAAGGAAGAATTCTCTCCAAAAGAGAAACATTCTATGAAGTGAACAAAGGTATTGACTTGTCCCCAATTAGAGAAGGCATCCTTGAGAGGTGCAATATGCAAGGGTCAGATTCAACCGGTGTTACTACCAATTCGATAATTATGTTTTGCACACACATGTGTGCTTCGTGCGCATGCTTATGTGTGACAAAACATCAACTGTGCTGCCCAAAGAGCTCAAAAGTACTGTGTGCAGGTGTGCAGCATTTGAGAAGCTTCTTTTTTCCTGCTTTTTCAATCTGAACTGTGCTGCGCAAAGCAGCTGAGATTGAAAAAGGAAGAAGTAAAGGAGATTAAGAGCCCAGGCAGGTGGGTGGGTCAAACAGCAGCAGACACCAAATCGGTTGGGTGTCTGCTGCTCTTCAGAGCTATCAGTTCTTTAGAACCAGGCAGAACAGGTAGCATCCCACCCCTGGATGAATGGCCAGTTGTTGAGGATTATTGTGAAATAACAACACAAATTTCATTCCGTGCAAATATAGAAGTAAAAGGCCTCATGAAATCCTCTCTATTTCCTGTATCTGAGGCAAAGAGACCAATCAAGATCCATCTAAAGTAATTAGAGTAGTTTTTATAACATTTTTATAACATAATTTACTTATTAAGTGAAGAATTTTACTTAAGAACTTTTCAAACACAAATATAAAGAACGGTTGCTGGAATTGGGTATCCATAGCTTAATGAAGAGAAGGACTAGGGTGGACATGATAGCAGTCTTCCAATATCTCAGGCGTTTCCACAACAAAGAAGGGAGTCAAGCTATTCTTCAAAGCACTGAATGGCAGGACAAGAAGCAATGGATGGAAACTTTTTATTTGTTTATTTTGATTTGTCAATCACTTACAAGATAATAAGTCTAAGTATAAACATGAATGAGAATACAGGAAATAGGTAGGAATAAATAGGGACAATAGGACAGGGACAGTAGTCATGATTGTGCACTTATGCCAGCCCCTCACAGACCTCTTATGAATGAGGTGAGGCCAATAGTGATTAGTTTGAGGTTAAAGGAGTGGGGGTTAGAGGATGTAACAACAGAATCAGGTAGTGCATTCCAGGCATTGACCATTCTGTTGCTGAAGTCGTACTTTCTGCAATCAAGTTTGGAGCGGTTTACATTGAGTTTGCATCTGTTGTGTGCTCTTGGACTGTTGCAGTTGAAGTTGAAGTAGTCATTGACTGGGAGGACATTGTAGCAGATCAACTAATCCAGGAGAGAAGCAACCTAGAACTAAGAAGAAATTGCCTGACAGAATGGTTAATCAGTGGAACAACTTGCCTCCAGAAGTTGTGAATGAACCAAAACTGGAAGTTGTTAAGAAGAGACTGGATATCCATCTGTCTGAAATGGTAAAGGGTTTCCTGTTTGAGCAGGGGGTTGGATTGGAAGATACTCAAGATCCCTTCCAACTTTGTTATTCTATTCTATTCTATTCTATTCTATTCTATTCTATTCTATTCTATTCTATTCTATTCTATTCTATTCTATTCTATTCTATTCTATTCTATTCTACTCTACTCTACTCTACTCTACTCTATTCTTTTTCTTCTAGTAATTCATATAATTTACATTTGACACATACATAGTTTAGGTCTTCCATGGGCTCAAACATATGACATATTTTGCAAGTCACTATATATATCATGAAGTAAATTGTCAGGGTACACAGAGGACACAGCAAAAAATAGGTGGGGGAAAAGGGGAAACCCTTCCCCTCACTCTCTGAAAGACTGGAGTCAGGTTACTCTTCTCTCTTCAAATGTAGGAGGGGGCTAGTACATTAAGAGAAAGGATGAAGGAAACCTCAAGTTATTTTCCCATCTGTCTACTGTTTCTATCCTCAAGAAAAACTCATGCTAAATAAAAAGAGAGAGACCAGTTGCATTGCCATAACAATTTTGAGAAAATGTACTGAGTGTCAAGCCTAAATTTAATTTGGTGGTGGAATTGTATGAATCCAGCTGGACACAGTTGAGAAATGGAGTGGGGGAGAGATTTGAGGTGGATGAAGCTCCAGCCAAAACAACATAGCTGGGCAATGAGTTAGTTGCATTCCAACTGCTGTTGGGCCAGAAAAAGGAGGAGCGAAGTTGCCAGGAAACTATTTTATATCCTGGTTGGACAATGTGACTTATTGTTTTGGAAAAATGAGAACTTTTTAGTTATAATGATGGGAAAGCCTGGGAAGCTTTCAGCACTGGCTTCTACCAGTTAGTGCCAAGATGTGTAATTAAATAACATAATTCTTTGAGGAATAGAAATTCCTCTGAGTTCATTTTATGATGGTTGCATTACTTCGAACCTGACGCTAAGCCAATACTGAAAGCTTCCTCAGGAGGGTATCAAGGTTGTTCCATGTATTTCTTCTATATTTCTGTCTTGTTAATGCATTCCCAAGAAATCAAGGAACTTGTTTTCCTTATGACACTGTTCTCCAGTCTTATTTCAGGCAGTCATTGGCCCATTTTCTAGCTTTGGCTTGTTGGAACATGTTGAGCATTGAAATTCCTCTGTCTCATATTTCTGCATTTCTTTGGTTGTAAGATGTTCCTTTATATTCAGTTCTGGTTTCAGAATTTTAATGTAGAACTTGGGGATGAAGATGCAGCCCAGCAGCCCAGAACTGGAGGCCAAGATGGAGAAGACTTGCACAGCCACCATAATTTTCCCTTTGGTGCTCAGGTAAGTGGGTACAAAACTCACCCAGACACTGCAGAAGACCAGCATTCTGAAGATGATCAGCTTGGCTTCGTTGAAGACCCCAGGCAGATTCCTGGCCAGAAAGGTCACCATGAAGTAGATGGCAGCCAGGAAGCCCATGTAACTGAGAGTGATGTGGAACAATACAATGGAGCCTTTCTTGCACTGCAGGTTGATAACTCCAGGCTGGGAGTGGAAGTCAAAGTCACGGAATGGGGGAGAAACTCCTAGCAAGATGAAGCAGATAATAGTTTGGACAGCAGAACAAGAAAGGATGATGGAGTTAGCCAAGCTCTTCCGTAACCATCTCTTTACTCGGTTGCCTGGTTTTGTGTCCATGAAAGCTGGAACCACTGTAATGGTTTTGGCCAAGAGAGAAGAAACAGCAACTGAGAAGGTGATGCTGAACATCATTTGTTGGAGAAGGCATGTGGCTTTCCTTGGTTGACCAATAAAGAGTAAAGGACACAAGAAGCAAAGCAAGAGGGAGACCAGAAGGATGTTAGAGAGCTCCCAGTTGTTGGCTTTGACAGCAGGAGTTTCTTGGTATTTAAGGAGTAGGATTAAAAAAAAATCCTGTGGTTAAGAACAAGAATAGGGCAAAAGAGACCAGGATGCTGCCCAGATATTCCTCATAGGACAGGAAGGTCATTCTTTTGTGGATACATTGGACTCGGTTCTCAGTTGGATATTGATTGTCTGGGCACTTGGTACATTTTTCAGTACCTGAGAAAACCAAAATGCAATATTTCTTTAATAATCTATCCTTTCACCTTTTAAGAAATATTTTCTTAGGAAAACAACTGATACCAGGAGCATTTTCCAAGATTTCTTAACATCTCCACAAAAAGAAATTTTAATTTTTTTTTTTTATGAAATAGCTATATTTCTAATAGTCTACGAAATTGGAAGAAGTCCTCAGACACAAATTATTTCCGGTGTAATGAACAGAACCTTCATAGCAACCTATTAATTTGGCAGTAAATGATGAATCAATTAACCTTTCTAGGAAAACTTAGATGGCACTTCTTAGGATCCTCTGAATGGAATCTTGTGAATGTTTCTTAAAAGCAAGACCATTTTTCTCCCCTGATAACAGAAGGGCAAGAAGCAATCTGAGATGTATTATGATATTATTTATGAATATTCATAAATTCTGGTCACAATAAAGAGAGAAGCATTCTGGAATTAAGGAGATAAAATCTGGAATTAAGGAGATAAGATGATTTAAAAAAAACCACAACCTTCATGGTAAGATAGAACAATGTGGGATAGACAAACATGACAAAATCAATACAGAATTCCTGACCACTCAGTAGGTAATCCTCAAGGGAACCACATCTACATGGAGGGAAGCATGTAGTTGAGTATGTCAAGATTTGGTCTTAGATCTGGTGCTCTTTAACATTGTCATAAATGTTCTAGATGAGTGGATAGAGGGGGAAATAATCAAATTTGCAGGTGACACCAAGCTGGGGGGGAATTGCTAACATTTTGGAAGATGGACTCAAGATTCAGAAGGGTTTTGACAAATTTGAGCATTGGGTCCAAACCAGCAAGATGCAGTTCAGAGGTGAGACAAGTAAGGTCTTGTCCTTTGTCAAAAAAACCAAGGGAAATTTATTGTGCAAGAAGCGTGGGAATAAATTTACCTCATTCAGTGTGAGAGGGATCTTGGAGCCCTAGTATACAGTTATTTAAATATGAGCCAGCAGTGTGCTGCAGCTGCCCAAAAAAGCCAATACAGTTCTAGGCTGCATTAGCAGAGGGATAGAGTCAAGATCATGTGAAGTGTTAGTACTGCTTTATAATTGTTTGGTAAGACCACACTTGGAAAATTGCATCCAATTTTGATCATCACAATGTAAACAAGATGTTGAGACAAGAAAGGGTGCAGAAAAGAGCAACAAAGATGATGAGCAGACTGGAGGATAAAACATATAAAGAACGGTTGCTGGAATTGAGTATGTCTAGTTTAATTCAAAGAAGTACTAGGGGTGACATGATAGCAGTGTTTCAATATCTGAGGGGTTGCCACATAGAAGAGAGAGTCAGGGTATTCTCCAAAGCACCTGAGGGTAGGACAAGAAGCAATGGATAGAACTAAGGAGAAATTTCCTGACAGAACAATTAAATGAATGAATGAATGAATGAATGAATGAATGAATGAATGAATGAATTATTTATTGGCCAAGTGTGATTAGACACACAAGGAATTTGTCTTTGATGCATATGCTCTCAGTGTACATCAAAAGAAAAGGTACATTCATCAAGAATCATAAGGTACAGCAATTAATGACAGTCTTGGGTACAAATAAGCGATCAAACCATACGAGGAAATATAAATCGTAAAGATACAAGCCACAACGTTACAGTCATACAGTCACAAGTGGGAGGAGATTGGTGATAGGAAAGATGAGAAGATTAATAATAATAGTAATGCAGACTTAGTAAATAGTTTGACAGTGTTGTGGGAATTGGTGGAACAACTTGCTTCCAGCAGCTTTGGATGCTCCATCACTGGAAGTTTTAAAGAGATTGGATAATCATTTGTCTTATGCTGTTCAGCTTCCTTCAGGTATTATCCCACGTCATTGTAGTGCTTTTAAAGTTGTAGCAATGTTTCAGCAGAATCTCACCTGCCATCATCAGGCTTCTGTATTGAGTTTGTATGTGGGTCAGAGTCTCAGAGTGTTTGGTTTTAAATTTTGGTAGAAAGCCTCCAACACAGGAACAGAGTGTTGCCAGCCAATCAAAGCCACAAAACAGATAGAAGAAACCAGAAACCATATATATATATATGCTGTTCAGCTTCCTTCGGGTATTATCCCACGTCATTGTAGTTCTGTTAAAGTTGTAGAAATGTTTCAGCAGAATCTCATCTGCCATCATCAGGCTTCTGTATGGATGTGGGTCTCACAGCTTCTGGTTTCAAATTCGAGGCTAGCCTATTTTGATTGGCTAAGAATCTGAATCTGTGTTCACTGGACTTGGAGTTTGATTGATTGGTGTTTCTGGTTTCTTCTGTCTGTTTTGTGGCTTTGATTGGCTGGCAACACTCTGTTCCTGTGTTGGAGGCTTTCAGTGCAGCTTGGCTTCGTGTGAAAGGACGGCTGCTATTCATTAGTAAGCTAGGTTTCACCTGGGTGCCTGGTGGGGGAGTGTTTGAGTTGGAGGCATCAGAGGGAGTCTATTTGTGCTCAGGCGTTTGTCTGTTTTGTGGTGTGGAGATCTTTCTATTTGAGAGTGCAGGCTTCCAAATGATTGACAGTCTGCTGGAATCATCTCTTCTATTCATGCTTTCAGGTCTTTTTCAATCTCTATGGCTTCTCTGATGATTCTGTGGTTGGGATTTTCTATAGTGGCTCGGGTTTTAGTGCCATTGAAGTTGGTGTTGTGACCTGTGGTTTTCATGTGTTGGACTAGTGAGGAGGTGTGTTTCAGCTTTTTTACTGCATTTTTGTGTTCATCTTGGTGGGTACTTATTCTTCTATTGGTCTGTCCAATGTATGTGGCTGGGCATGATGTACAGGGAATTTTGTATATGCCTTGGTTTTCCAGGTCAATTTTGTCCTTGGGGTTTCTAAGGATGGCTGCTACTTTTTTGTCTGTTTTGAAGGCAGTCTTGATGTGATGCCTGTGTAGTATCTTACTTATTTTATCTGTAGTACCTCTTATGTAGGGCAAGACAGCTGTTCCATAGGTCTGTTGGTCTTATGGACCTATGGAACAGCTGTCTTGCCCTACATAAGAGATACTACAGATAAAATCAGTAGGATACTACACAGGCATCACATCAAGACTGCCTTCAAAACAGACAAAAAAATAGCAACCATTCACAGGTTAATCAGTCAGTCTTTCAATCCAGGGATATTCCAGAAACAAAGTCCAGTGTCAAAAACAGTTAAGTGTCAGGCGGAGCTACTCAGGTGACCCTAATGATACAGAAAAATATCCAGGTGGCCTTAATGACTCTCTGAAAGAATACAAATGACCAGCTGTCTACAATTATAAATCCTTCCATTC
>BLBF01000197.1:289474-328275 GCA_015471245.1 Laticauda colubrina | reverse complement strand
TCTCCAATGGGACACATCCATCTCCAAGAGTCATTCATCATGCTCTCCAATAACCTTCTCATGCTCCGACAACTTTTGGCTGCCAGGGTGATTCTCTAAGCATTTCAAGAATGCCTTGTTTTCCCCCACTCTCTTTTTCTGGCAACTAAAAAGACCAAAGGAGTATCTTTCCAGTTGACATAAGCTTTATTAAAAATATTTGCCAATAGGACTGCAATTCCAAAACAAGTAGGAGAAATGAGACTCCGCCTTTAAAGCCCATGTCACACTGAACCAACGGATGCAAAGAGGATGTAAAACGGACAAAAAACCTTGCCATCCGTTTGAAAACGCGATGTACTCACTGCATCCGTTTGGCTTCCTCTCTATCCGTCCAGAATCCGTTTATGGACGTTTCATCCGCTCCGAAAGGTTTGGGCTGCCTAAAACTTTTGCATGGAAAATGTATCCAGTTCGTCCGTTCTGCATCCGCTACGCATCCGCTACGCATCCGCTACGTATCCGTTACGCATCCGCTATATCCGCTAGGCATCCGCTGCGCATCCGCGCAACTCCATCCACCCGGACGCAGGGAGGAAGTGGAATGGACGAGGAACGGATGCAGAACGGATGCCTAGCGGATGCAGAACAGAAACAAAGTGTTTAAAGCAGAAAAAACATTCGCAGAGGGGACCTATCTCAGATATTAAGGATGTCTAGAGGATGCCTAGAGGATACCTAGAGGATGCCTAGCGGAAAACCTATACTGCCTATAAAAAGGGGGAGCAACTCGCTTGCATTGCACTTTCAGAACAGCAGCCAGTGGTGCAAACCTCTGCAGCCTTCATCTGCCTCTCCCTCTTCCACAGCATCCAGTCATGTCCACCATGGATTTTAACAAAGTCCTTTCGGCAGCCACCATCGTTCTGCAACAGTGCGAAGCCATCTGAAGGCTCTGTGAACACTACTGCGAGAAGAAAAGGAGCCACTGAAAAAAGAGTCTGGGTCCGAAGATGGTTTGCCAGAAGAGCAGAGGACGGACTGTACAACAAGCTGATGGTGGAGCTCAGGAACGAAGACACTCGGGCATTCCAGAACTTCATGAGGATGCCTCCAGCCATGTTTGACGAAGTTGTGCAGCGCCTGACACCTAGGTTGACCAAGGCAAGCACCAACTTCTGGTCCAGCCTGGAACCTGGTCTCAAGGTGGCACTCACTCTGCGCCACCTGGCCTCAGGGACCTCCTACTGGAGCATGCAGTACAGCTGGAGGGTGCCATCCAACACCATCAGCATTGTGGTCAGAGAAGTGGTGCAGGCCATCATCGAAGAATACAAGGAGGAGCTCCTCCAATACCCCTCCACTGAAGAAGGCTGGAAGAAAGTTGCAGAGCAGTGGTATCAGAAGTGGAACTTCCCCCACACCATTGGAGCCATAGATGGCAAGCACGTGGCCTGCAAAGCTCCAGCCAAGTCGGGGTCCACTTATTTGAACTCCAAGGGCTTCTTCAGTATCATCCTCTTCGCCATGGTCGATGCTGACTACAAGTTCATGTACATCGATGCTTCAGGCAACGGCTCCTCTTCAGATGCCCAGGTATACAACGCCAGTCACCTCAAGGAGGGGCTGGAACGCAACCTCATCGTGGGCTTCCCAGATCCAGAACCCCTGCCCAACGACACACAAGATGTGCCCTACTTCATCGTGGGGGATGACGACTTCTCCCTCACAACCAACCTCATGAAGCCCTACACCTCCAAATACCTCACCCGTGAAGAGAGTATCTTCAAATACAGGCTGTCCAGGGCAAGACGGGTGGTGGAGAACGCCTTTGGCCACCAGGTTCCAGGTTCTTCTCACCACTATGCAGCATTGCCCAGAGACCATGAGGAGGATCATGGAAGCTTGCTGCATCCTGCACAATCTCATGCACACCCACTACCCAGTCTTGCAGAACAGGCTCATGGACCTCCAACAAGGCAATGGGGACATGGAGCCTGGGGAATGGAGGCAAGGGCGAAACCTGATCGATACTGAGGATGTGCAAAGGCCACAACAGAGCCTCACATGAAGCGAAGAAGCAGTGCAACCTTCTGAAACACTGGTGCAATTCCCCAGTTAGAACGGTGGAGTGGCAAGACAGGATGATAGATGTTTAATGGATGCTTCCTTCAGCCTGTCTCAACACACGGATGAGATTGGGCCATGTATGTTTGGTTGGCCTACAATGAACAGGGCATTTAATAAAGAGTTGTGTTTATGTTGACATGTGTGGATAATTATTATATTATTATTGATAATAAAGCGCCGTAGGTGTGGCACCTGGGAGGGTGGACCATCCCGTCCCACTATGCTTGCACTGGAGGTTTATCTATCCCACAGCTATTACCCATCCCAAAGGTATCCCTGCCCATCCCACTGCTATCTCAACCCATCCCCCACTGCTATCTCAACCCATCCCCCACTGCTATCTTAACCCATCCCACAAGCATGCAAAGGCTTAAACCATTTCTAAAAGTTTCCAGCAAGACTTTATTAAAAAAAAGAAGTGAAACAAGTGTGTGAATCATAAATAGACTTTATTAACAACAAGCTATAAGACAAAAATGAGTCTCTGGCACTCCTCTTGGTCGCTCAGTCTCAGGGGTGAAGGGTGCAGGTGCTGTGGAGGTGGCTGGTGCTAGAGTGCTTGTCATCAGCTCCTCCAGAAGCAGAAGCAGCAGAAGCGCCAGCCCCAGAAGAGCGAGCCCGTGCTGCAGAAGCCCCAGCAGAACCAGAATGAGGGCCAGGGGGCAGGATGGTAGCGCTGTCCCTCTTGCCAGGGCTGGCAGCAGATGGCTGAGGCTTGCTGTGCTTCTGCATGGTTGTGGGGTTGCTGGCTGGCAGGGAGGCTGGCAGGAACCAAGGCTGGCAAGAAGGCTGGCAGGGAGGCTGGCACCAACGCTGGCAGGAAGGCTGGCAGGGAGGTAGGCACCAAGGCTGGCAGGCAGGCAGGCACCAAGGCTGGCAGGCAGGCAGACAGCAAGGCTGGCAGGCAGGCTGGCAGGCAGGCAGGCACCAAGGCTGGCAGGCAGACATGAACCAAGGCTGGCAGCAAGACTGGCATCAAGGCTTGCAGGCAGGCATGCAGGCAGGGCAGGCAAGGCTGTCAATCCATCCGGCAGCAGGTCTTTCCTCTGAATAGTGACCTGCTTCCGAGCTGCTTCCCTTATATCCGCGGGGCTGATGCAATGCATCCTCCCCACATGCGCAATTAACGCTCGGCATCCGTTAGGCTTCCGCTGTGCATCCGCTTCATCAGCTGTGCATCCGCTCTGCATCCGCTGTATCCGTTCCGCGTCTGCTTTGCTGAGGCTCCCGGAAGCCCTGTGGATGTGCCATCCGCTCCCATCTGCTTCCATCCATTGGGCTTCCGTTCCGCATCCGCTTTCCATCCACTCTGCGTCCTCCCCGCGTCCGGTCCTTTCCGTTTATCCACTCTGGTTATGCAAATTTTTGCCCCTTTTGAGAGCGGATAACAACGGATGGAACATTTTGCTCGTCTGTTGTGTCTGTTTTGCATCCGTTGGGAAGTGTGACAGGGCCTTTAGTCCCTTCAAGGAAAAGCATCCTTCAGCTTTCCACAACTGTAGGTAGGAACATTGGTCTCCCCCAGTGATGGGATTCAATTTTTTTTACTTCCGGTTCTGTGGACGTGGCTTGTGGCATGGCAGGGGAAGGATACTGTAAAATCTTCAGTCAGAGGTGGTATTTGCTGACTCTCTGCACTACTCAAAATTTCTGCTACTGGTTCTCCAGAATTGGTCAGAACCTGCTGAATACCACTTCTGGCCTCCCAACCTGAGAGCTGGTCCAGCAGAGCATCCAAAGTCATTGTGGGGTTCAAATAATTGTCATAAAAATTATAACTCGGGTCAGGTGGACATTGGAAAGGAGTGGAAATCATGGTTTGACTCTTCGATGTGTAAACTAAAAAGATACTCCATTGGTCTTTTAAGCTGCTATCAGAAAGGGAGCGGGGTAAAACAATGCATTCCTCAAGAGCCTAGATAATCGCCCTGATAGCCCAAAGTTCTTGGCGTGCAAGAATATTTTGATTGATTACTCTTGGCTATGGATGTGTCCCTTTGGAGAATATACATCTAGGAGGTGTGGGGAAGACCAGGGTCAAGGGGGAAATGAATGATGTATTTTAGTGTCAACTGCATCCAGTTAATGCCAAAATGACCAATTCTAATAAATAAATTTTATTTTCTCTGAGAGATGTGGCTTAAGGCTTATGATTTGAATGGGGGTGGATGACAATTAGGACAGAGAAAAGTTTCCAGGAGTACATGGCTACTCTTCTTGTTAAAAATACTATAAACTAAATTAGAACTGAGAAAACCAAAACGTAAGAGAGAAATAATAGAAAAAATATAAGAAGTACCAGAAAAAAAATAGAAGAGTTGGAAAAAAAAAGACAAAGATAAATAAAGATATCAATAAATAAAGATATAGAGGTATAAAGAAGTTGCTTTTAATGTTCTTCACAATTTTAACTATATTTTATCCTCTGACTGAAGTTACAATGCAACTCTGTTTTTTCCTTTAATCTATCCTGTCCACTTGCTAAAAGCATAAATTTTGAGTACATATATTTTTTGAGGTGAGGGGGGGACTTTTTATGAAAAAAGTCAATAAAGCTGGGGACTTCCAGTTTGCAGGGCTTCGCCGGCAGCAGGAATCCGCGATTGTGCATGGTTTCTGCTTGTGCTTGCCACTGGAGTGCCCCGATCGAGCCGGCTTCAGGGCTAAAGCCACCCCATAGAGGTGGCTGAAGATAGGGGAGACCTGGCGGGGTTTGAGAGGAGCTGCATCTCCTCTCCCCAGCTGGCTTAACTCCCTTTTCGAAGGCGGTAAGAGTGGCGGTCAGAAATGGCCGCCACAAAGAAGCACTCATCCTGAAAAGAATGTGCAGGAGGAAGCTAAGAGGTGAAAGTTTTGGCTGACTGGTATAAGAAGCAACATTCAAGATTTCCTGGAATTTAAATTAAAAAAAAAAAAGATACATTGCTCCCAAAGAAGATCTGGAGGCAGTGAATGAAAGTGAAAAGGGAAAATTTGTTTCACTCTCCTTCCCTACGGTGACAGCAGATGAATGAGAAATCAGAAAAACCCGCTTTGGCATCAGCAGATAATTAAACTGGAAAATTGAAGCAAAGGGGACAATAAAGATTTCTGATCACTGAAAAAAAATTTTTTTCCTTGCTGTAAGTGGGAAGGGAGAGGAAAAGAATAAGAGTAAGATTTGGCTGGAGAAGACTGCTTGGAATCTAAAAGATTAAAACTAAATTGTAACAAGACTTCTAAAAGATACAATTTAATTGGAATGTTGTGTCAGCCTTCAAGATCTTCTACTATCGCTTTGCATCTTTTGGCTGTCATAAGAAATGGGGGGGAGGGGATGACTCTGGGAAGTGTGCTGGAGTTGTTACATTTTTCTTTTGTTTAAATGAGGAGGGGGGAGTATACATCAGAGTTGTTCTATTTCTCGCTTAGCTTTCTTTCCTCTGTGCAACTGCATCCCGTTATCAAAGTATGCCAAGGTCAACAGACAGAGGCCTCATCATCACCTGAAGATGCCCACATGATCATATTCACAATTTCTAATTGGAAGTTTCATCTGAACTATTGGGGGTGGGAACACTTCCATCACTTTGTATATGTGATTTATGTGCCTAATTTCTCAGATTCAGAATTCTTTGGTTGCTACCACTTCATTTTCAGTAAAAGATAACTTTTCTCTAACTTAAAGAGTCGAAGTATTTCTTTCTTGGATTTTGAATGGAGCACCTCATGACATTATTCTGAATCTCCCTCTACCAGCCCACCCGGAGAAAACACCCAATTTTCTTCCAAGGGGGCCTGAACATCATGTCATCTTCAACTAGTGACCAGGAAGATCCGGGAGTCATTGGAGGGCAAGATTCTTTGCTGGTACAGGAAGCTGAATCGTTAGCAGAGCTCAATCTGGAAGAGGATCCAGCTGTGAAGCCCAGATGGTCAGTGGGGGTTGGCTGGAAAGATTTGGAGAAGGACCCCCCCCCCAGGATCACAACCACTGGTCGGCATGGAAAAGAGGAGCCATGGCCAGAGAGGGAAAAGAGACAACTCTCACTGGATCAAGCCAGGAGATTCCTTAATGAAGCCTTTGAGCAACTCCAAGCTGCACAAAGGTATGAAGGGGAAGGGGGAGTAGCCCCAGCTACAAGAAGCAGAACAGCCCCCTCTCCCATAAATCAACCCAAACCAGCAGCAGCCCTGGGGCCCTCAGCAGAAGATGTAATTCCTAGAAGGCATAGAGCTTCTAAGTTGCCTCCGTTAGAAGTAAAGTATGGGGGAAATCCCAAAACCCTGGGATTTTTCCTAGCCCAAGTTTGGAGCTATATGGAAGAATATGGGGAGGATTTTTCCTCAGAAGCAGCCAAAGTGAGATGTGTTACCAGGGCTCTGGAGGGAACAGCTGCAGAGTGGATGGTGACCCTGCATAATGATAATGCTCCCCAGTTGATGAATTATAACCTGTTCATGACTGCACTGCGAACTAGATTTGAGGACCCATTGGCAGAGTGCAAGGCCCGGATCAGGATGAAGACCATAAATCAGGAGCGGAGGTCAGTGGCTGACTACACCCAAGAATTCAGACAGTTAGCAGGTCATATCCGAGGCTGGTCTCAGGAAGCCCTGATAGAAGCATTTAAAGATGGATTAAACGAAAATGTATACCAGAGATGCATTGCTCGAAGAGATCCAAATGACTTGCAGATGTGGTACTTGCTGGCAGAAGAAGTGGAAATTGATTTAACCCGAAGCAGATGGCAGGGAGGTTCTGGGTGGAGCAAGCCTTCCCCCCCACGTCCTCAAGAGGTCCCCAAACCTCAGAGGGGAGGAGCGGCGGCAAGACCCAACCCCTCTCCCTGTTTCCGATGCGGGAAGGAAGGTCACCGGGCTGTGAACTGCAAAGTCAAGCTGGAACCAAAGGGAGTGTCAAAAGGAGGGAAGAAACCTGAAAAATCCCCAGCGAAGCCTCATGAAGGGGCGCTAAAGACAAAAGAGGTGGGAGAGGTCGCCCCTCCAGTGGGAGAGGAGTCAGAAACCCTGACTACCCCTGAAGAGAGCGATTGCGACTCGGAAGACAACTTCCTGGTAAGTCCAAACGAGGGCCCTATGACCATTCCGGTGAAGTTGAGGGTACCCACTTCAGGGGTCAAAGGGGAAATGCTAGGCCTGCTAGACTCTGGGTGCACAAGGTGTATCATCAACACGGGAGTAGTGGAGAAAATGGGCTTAAAACTAAGACCTTGAAAAATGCCCATTGCCTTTTGCCAATTAGATGGATCAGTGGCTGGGGGTTGCCCTGCATGTTTTATCACGGAACCTGTAGAAATGACTATGGGAGAGCATAATGAGACTCTGCGCTTTATTGTAGCCCCGGGGATGGAACAACCATTAATACTGGGGTTACCCTGGATCCGGAAATGGAACCCCCAGGTTAACTGGAAAAAGGGGTCATTGTGCATATGCACCAATCTGCGACTGGAAAAGGAGGGGCAATCTCAGCCGAAGTTTCAGAATCCGATTGAAATAACTTCCACAGGTACCGAACCCTTGAAAGGGGAGGAGAAAATTCCAAAAGAATATTGGGATTTAAAGAAAGTATTTAGTGAAAAGGCCTCGGATGAGCTCCCTCCCCACCAGTCAACAGATTGTGCTATTGAAATTTTACCTGGGGTGAAGCTCCCAAAACCGAAGTTATACTCAATGACCCCACGAGAATTAGAGGAGCTAAGATTGTTTATAGATAAAAATCTGGAACGTGGTTTCATCCAACCTTCTAAGCCCCGGGTAGCGGCCCCAGTGTTGTTCCATGAAAAGAAAGATTGCTCCAAACGCTTGGTGGTGGACTACAGAAATTTGAATGCCATTTCCATGGAAAACGTGTACCCCCTTCCTTTGATGAAGGATATGCTGGCCCATCTAGCCAAAGGAAAGATTTTCATGAAGTTGGATTTGAGAGAAGCATACTACCAAGTTTGAATTTAGGAAGGGGATGAGTGGAAGACCATTTTTAACTGCCCAATGGGTTGCTTCCAATTCAACATTCTTCCTTTTGGCCTACAAGGGGCCCCAGCTGTATTCATGCAGATGATCAATCAGGTGTTACATGAACATTTATCCTGGGGAGTTCTGGTTTATCTTGATGACATCTTTATCTACATGGAAACTCTGGATGAACATGTGAAACTGGTGCGGTCGGTTCTACAGAAACTGTGTGCCGCTAAGTTGTATGCTAAACTATCCAAGTGTGAATTCCATCAAGAGAAAATTGACTATTTGGGATATCGCATTTCATCTGAGGGCATAGAAATGGATCCAGAGAAGGTGCGTGCCGGATTGGAATGGGCTGCCCCAAATACCAGAAAACAACTTCAGAGCTTCTTGGGATTTGCAAATTTTTACTGGCAATTTATCCCGACTTTTGCTAAGATAGCAATGCCCATCACAAATCTCTTAAAAACTAAAGGAGAGGTGAAGCCAAGGCCAAGCAAGCCATTGGAGTGGTCCATGGAGTGCCAAGCAGCTTTTGAAAAGCTAAAATGACTGTTTGCTGCAGAACCAGTGCTAAAGCACCCGGACATGGAGGCTCCTTTCGTGATCCAAGCCGATGCGAGTGATGTGGCCGTCGGAGCAGTGTTACTTCAAATCAATGAGAAAGGAACCTTACAGCCTCATTCGAATGACTATACGGTTAGAGATGGTTTGGCTTGGGTGTATGTATGTGCCACAGGTGCTGAGGGGCCAATTACTACAACAAGCTCATGATTCTAAAGCAGCTGGTCACTTTGGATTTGTGAAAACCTTACACCGGGTTAAGCGGCAATTCTGGTGGCCTACTTTGAAGAAGAACATTGAAGTTTATATAGCTAGCTGTCCAATTTGTGCTTCGGCAAAGAGACCTCCTGGTAAGCCTGCAGGGTTGTTACAAAATGTAGCAAGACCAACAGCCCCCTGGAACGAAATCTCTATGGACTTTATAGTAGAATTACCCGAAAGCAGTGGAAACACAGTTATTTGGATGGTAACTGATTTGTTTTACAAACAAGTACATTGCATACCTTGTTCCAAGATTCCATCTGCAAAGACGTTGGCTAAACTGTTTATTTCACATATCTATAGGTTACATGGCATTCTGGAATGCATAATCTCTGACAGAGGGGTCCAATTTACCTCAAATTTTTGGAAAGAGTTCCTGAAGTTGATAGGCTCCGCCCAAGGCTTAAGCTCTGCCCACCATCCCCAAACCAATGGGGCCTGTGAGAGAACTAACGCATGTTAGAACAGTGTCTTAGATGTTATATAAATGATCAACAAGATAACTGATCCGACTTACTACCATTTGCCGAAGTGGCATATAACAACTCCGTACATAGTAGGGAGAAGATTTTGTACCCATACCTGAACTTCCACATGAAAGGCCTAGCATCCATTACTTGGATGAATGGATAACTCAACTCCAACTTAACTGGCCAGTAACACGTAAAACATTAGATGAGGCCCATCAAGCTCATAAGAAGTTTGCAGACAAGAAAAGATCTCCAAAGAAATTATATAAAGTAGGCGACAAAGTTTTCCTGTCCACCAGATACCTGCAAAACACTCAAAAGGTGAAGAAGCTTGGTCCTAAATATGTTGGTCCTTTCACGATTGAACAGATTATAAACCCTGGAACAGTCCAGCTGAACTTACCGAAAACTCTTCGATGAATTCACCCAGTTTTCCATGTTAGTTTGCTAAAACCTGAACCTACTTCTGACTTAAGACCCATCCAGGCTGACCCTCCATACCAATACTGATTGAGGGTGAACAACATTTTGAAGTTAAAGAAATTCTGGACTCTCGCAAATGTAGGGGTCGGCTCCAGTATCTTGTAGCCTGGAAACATTTCCCTTCTTCACAAGCTGAATGGGTTCACGAAAATGATATGAAAGCCCCTAAATTAATCAAAGCATTTCGTACCAAGTATCCTGATAAGCCCTAGGAGTGTATTCATTTGTAACTGTCTAATGATTAATTATTGTCTTTATATTTTTCTCCTCTCTCTCTTTTAGGACTGACCGTTTTCTTTTTCTAGGAAGGCTGAATGTCAGCCTTCAAGATCTTCTACTATCGCTTTGCATCTTTCGGCTGTCATAAGAAATGGGAGGGGAGGATGGGATGAGGCTGGGAAGTGTGCTGGAGGTGTTACATTTTTCTGTTGTGGAAATGAGGAGGGGGGAGTTTACATCAGAGTTAGGTTTCTATTTCTCACTTAGCTTTCTTTCCTCTGCGCAACTGCAATCCGTTATCAAAGTATGCCAAGGTCAACGGACAGAGGCCTCATCATCACCTGAAGATGCCCACATGATCATATTCACAATTTTTAATTGGAAGTTTCATCTGAACTATTGGGGGTGGGAACACTTCCATCACTTTGTATATGTGATTTATGTGCCTAATTTCTCAGATTCAAAATTCTTTGGTTGCTACCACTTCATTTTCAGTAAAAGATAACTTTTATCTAACTTAAAGAGTCTAAGTATTTCTTTCTTGGATTTCGAATGGAGCACCTCATGACACTTTGTAACTGGACTGCAACCCCAGGAAGAGAAGGTGAAAAAAGAAGAAAGTGTTAAAACCAAACAGCTTGTGTGTATTTGGACTAATCAGTGATTTTGGGACTTTTGGAAACTATATTTGAAGGATTTAAAACATTTGGGTGGTTTTAAAATTTCTACAATGGCATGACTAGTGGATGAATGGAAAATGGAATTCAAAAAATATAAAGAAGAGGAACAAGAAGGGAAGGGTTCTTTTGGCTCCCTTTTTCATTTTTTAGAAATGATGATTTCTACTTATGAGAAACTACAAGAACAAGATTGGGACAAAGACGAAGCCATCTTTTATGAACAAGTAACTTTATTTGGGGAAGAAAGGGGAAAGGGGGAAAAGAGAATGGAGAATTTAAGACCAAAAAAAAACCAGAAAAGGGAAAAATTAGGTGAAAAGTAGATATAATGTTAGAAAGCAACAGAAAAGAGGAATACAGAAGAGGGAAATGAAGATGAAGAGACAAGGTAGTAAAAAGGGTAGAGTGGAGAAGCAAGGGAGGAAGGAAGGGAAGAGAAGCTAAAAAGGTTTGAAACGAGATGTAAAGAAAGAGGACTTATTTAGAGATAATGGGTAAAAATATAACTGAAAAAGAGATTTTGCAAAAGTACATAAGACTGTATTGTATTTGTGTTAGAAATAATATTAGAAAATTTGAAACAACGTATGATTATAAAATGGGATAAAATATTCAATGTAATTTAATGAAAATCTTTTCTTTTTTGAACAAAATAAATGAAATGAAATATAAGAGAACTGAATTAAGAAGGAATGGGAACATTTTAAGTACATAATGTCTTAAAATATTGTGGTGGACTCCCATGGAAAGAATGAGACACAGAGGCTGGTGTACTCGGGATGGGAGTCCAGAGCAAATTCTAGTGCCCCCTTTTATTGAGAAATTCGTACATAGTAAGCATACACATTGTGGATTACAATAATTAGATATAGCACACAAAACTGTTTACAATTGTCTGAGCTGCTTAATTGTTTCTGGTGTTTGTTTTTAATTTCCTTGCTTATCTCAGTGACCTTAGGCAGACATGTATGTATAAGGTCTTAGACTAATCATTACCCAATACTGAAGTCAAAGTTTTATTCCCACATCTCCCCTGTTTTAGTTTTTTGATGATCGCGGATGCCTCGGTAGCTTTTCGTCATCTGCAACAACAGTTCTCCTTCCGTAGGCTTCACCCGACACATTCCTAAAAGTCCAGGGAGACATTGGATACAACAGCATACACAAAGAAAAAGTATAAAAAGCAATATCACTCCAACAATTAGGTGACGAATCCATGAACCATCTGGCAACCAGGACCAAAGTGCAGACCACACGTCCAGTCCCTCGTCCTCCGATTGTAATGGATTCTCACTCAGGGTTTGTTCCATATGCTGTATAGTAGCTGTAATGTTTGGAGAATAATCAGAAATATACATGCAACAATGTGTATGAATCACAGCGCAAACTCCCCCTTGCGCAGCCAAAATAGTGTCCACCGCATATCTGGTTTGCAGGACAAAGTCAAGGATTTTTCCTTGTTCTTCTTCAAGCAGCTTTAGCGTTTTAATGGTGTCTTTAAACATAGTAACTGTCCAATTGTTTAAATGACGCAAATCTCTATAGTTCATCATGACTCCTAAAGGAGGAATAACTCCCCTTGATATCTGTGTCCAGTAGTCATGATTCAAAACAGAGTTTACTTCCGTTGCGGAACGCGCATTGCGGATATGAGCAGTCCCCAAAGATTTTAAAATGACATGAGATGGGATCACTTTCCATCGTGCTGGCATGCGATCATAGGCCATCCGTCCACACAGCAACCATAGATTTGCTCCCAGGAGATGACCAACCGTTTTTGGTTCAGCATAGATTAATCGTACAAAAGATTCCATTAACATAACCAAATAAGTGGGCGGTGGTGCGTATTTCCCATTTGCACATTTGGACAGCTAGTTTTCTATCATGATGGGACAACATGTGGCAGGGATAATTGGACACCCATTTTCATTGATCAAAGATATGATATCAAATTTAGAAATATTATGTACAAAGTAAGTGAGATTTTTAGTTTTCATGTCATCCGGATAAACCCGACTTCCATTGCTAATAACAATTGTTTTGTTACAAAATGGATATGTTCCCAAGTAAGTCATATTCTCTACTGTCTCATTGTGAGTCCAGCAGATACCCGCCACCTCTTGGATTCGGCTTCCAAGATGCAATGTATTTATGTTACTTTTAGTCCAACTGTTAGACCACATCCCTGAACAACCATAGCATTGTCCCTTATACCAGTCACCTTCGGCCAAAGGTACTGCAACCATTGGAAGCCCTGATGTTTTGTGAGTTGGCATGTGCATACATACCCAACAATCAGTTTTATTATGAAGGTTTGCTAGCTTCCCCATGTCATGGATCAATGTGTTTCTTTTCCATTCCCCCAAATCCATCCCCTTGCCCCTTTGGCTGATGATAAGGACGCACACAGCGAGCAGGAACCCAAACAACTGTCCCCTCATCTTCAACAGCAGCGTATCCTCAGCCCCAAGTTATCAGAGGGACAGGTCCTTTCCACGTTGGATCTGGTAGTCTCTTATACCGAACTTTTGGTCTTGGTGTACCTGCAGAAGGGGAGGAAGCAAAATGCCTACTGGCTGCCGTAGCAGCGGGAGATCCTGTCATGTTTTAAAAAATTTAAAGTGTATAAGGTAATATTAAGAATGTTTTGTATGTAAGGCAAACCATAATCATCCACTTCCCCCGTTTTTGTTTTTGTGTGAAGGAGTGCTTGTTTTAGCGTCTGATGAGCTCATTCCACAATGGCCTGACCAGTGGAATTGTAGGGAATGCCAAATTTATGTATAATTGACCATCGATGACAAAATTCTGCAAAGGCGGTGCTAATGTAAGCAGGGCCATTATCGGTTTTTATCTCCATTGGTGGCCCCACATGTGTGAAGGTACGGAGGCAATGGTTGACTACATGTTTTGTAGCCTCTCCTCGTTGAGGTGTTGCCATAATAAATCCTGAATAGGTATCAACGGTGACATGCAGATGGTGCCATGGTTTGAAGGGAGGGTGTTGTGTGACATCCATCTGCCATAGTTGACAAGCAGATGTCCCCCGAGGATTTACTCCTTGAGGAAGAGCAGTGGATTGAGCACTGCAACTAGGACATTGTTGAATAATAGCTGCAGCTTCTGCAGCAGTGAGACCAAATTGTTTACAAAGAGCTTTGGCATTTTGATGAAAATAGCTATGTGAGTCCCATGGAGTAACAGGAGAAAGCGAGAGACAGGACATGGCTGAGGCCGCTGCATCCGCCACGTCATTCCCTTCCTGCAGCTCCCCGGGAAGTGGCTGGTGGCTGCGAATGTGTGCAATATGTAGAGAATGTGTGCGAGAATGAAGACAGTTTTGCAGAGCTAGAAACAAACTCATAAGATTAGCATCAACAGATGGAGAAAGATAAGCAAATTCAATGTTAAGTATCAATTGATAAAGAGAGTCCACAATAAGATTTAGTGGTTCTTGTGCAAATTCCTGTAAGGCCAAAATAGCAGCAGCTAATTCAGCCCTTTGTGCTGATTGCTGAGGAGGGGTAATTTTTGTTTTCCATACCCCTTCCTGTCTCCATGCACAAGCGCCGTAGGTCTTACCACTGTCCGCATAAACGGTCACTCCTCCAACTGGCTGCTTAGCAATAACTGAATTAAAATTTACAGATACGTTTCAAAGCAACTGGAAACCAGGGTCACTGGGGGTGTGGCAAGAAATCTTCCCTGGCCAATTTTCAAGAGCAATTTGCAATTCAATGGATTGACTATACCAAGTTTCCCACAGAGTGAGGGAGCTAGGTAAAAATAACTGAACTAGATCTATGCCATATAAATGCATACTGCGATTTCGGCCTTTGATGATTAACTCACTATAAAGCATAGCCATAGTAGAAACTGTTTTTCTGGGAGTATTCTGCAAATGCAACCATTCAATGATATAAACCTGAGCTTCATGTAATTGAAATAAAGCTGCAGTAGGCAAGGCTGGAGTTTGTAAAATTGCCAAAGCAAACGGAGTATCAGGAATGCATCGATCAACCCAACGCTGCATTAAAGACGTATTAACATGTGTCAGTACCTTCCTTTGTTCTGCTGATAAGGTTATAGCAGAATCCGGTCTCGCAGAGCCCTTTAGGGCCAAGAAAAAGGGCTGGAGTACTGCTGTGGTTAACCCCAGGTAGGGTCTAACCCAGTTAATTGTTCCTAGTATTTGTTGTAATTTTACTAGAGAAATCTTTTCCTCAATTTTGATTTCCGGAATGACCGGATGAGCATAGGTTGCAAGGACCTTATGTCCTAAGTAGACATATGGCGTTTGACTTTGAATTTTTTCTGGGGCAATATGAAGTCCAAATTGTAATAATACCTCTTTAAGGCAAGGTAACGTTGCCTTAACTGTTCCCGGTGGGCCGGGAGCTGCTATTAAAATATCATCCATGTAGTGGTAAACCTTCCACCCAGGATGAGAGGTTCTGAATGGAGCCAGAGCCATTCGAACATATGACTGGCACATCGTTGGACTGTTTAGCATTCCCTGTGGCAAAACCTTCCATTGGTAACGAAAGGTAGGTGCATTGTTATTCAACTCAGGTACGGTAAAGGCAAATAATTTCTTGTCATCTGCATGCAAAGGGATAGAAAAGAAGCAATCCCGTAAATCTACTACAACTAGATCCCAATTACGTGGGATCAGGTTAGGGTTAGGCAAACCACATTGTAACGCTCCCATTGGTTGAAGGATGGAGTTAACGGTCCTCAGATCATGCAAAAATCTCCATTTTCCATTTTTCTTTTTAATAACAAATACAGGAGTGTTATATGGACTAGAAGTAGGCTCAATGTGTCCTAATTGTAGCTGCTCAGCTACCAATTGATGTAAAGCTGTAAGCTTTTCTTTTGGAAGTGGCCATTGGTCAATCCAGACTGGCTGAGAGGTTAACAATTGTAATTTTTCCATTATCCAATAACAATTTTTGTGCAAAATTGTGACAGCAAATCTCTACCCCACAAGTTTATATGTAGGGGCAACACAAGAGGTTGAATCCTTGCAGTCTCACCAGTTTCTCTATGCAATGCCTTCAACAATGTACACTACTTCTTGCAAACTGCATACCACCCACTCCACGAACAGCCGGAGAGTCCTCAAGCGCCCATTCATTTGGCCATTCCTTTTGGCGTATCACAGAGACATCTGCTCCGGAATCTATAAGGCCAGAAAATGATTTTCCCTGAATTTCAATTGTCATTTTTGGTTGATCTGTAGTCAAATTTTTTGTCAGCGCTAGCAATTCTGCAGCAACTGGAGAACTTGCCATTTCAGTGGACCCAAAACCACCAGTTTGTGGGATCCCAATTAAAGGATTTATAGGGATGTATGGAAGCAATAATAACTGGGCAATAGAGTCACCGGCCATTAATGATGCAGGAATATCAGTGTACAATTGTATCTTAATAACTCCTTTATAATCTTGATCAATAACTCCTGGAATAACAAAAAACCCTTTTTCTGATGCAGAAGACATGGGAAGTACTAATCCCACTGTTTTTTCTGGCAGTGGCCCATGCAAATGAGTGTCCTCAATATACACTTGATTAGGAAAGGTCACATTAATTGAGTTCAACATTTTTAAACCCAAACCTGCACTCCCAGTAATTGCAGGCGATGCTTTTGTGACAGCCTTGGGAGCGGGGCTAGCTGCACGCCCCAAATTTAGTTTCCCGGATTTTGGTTCTGATTAGAGAGACATTGATTTGCCCAATGAAACCCTTTTTTGCATTTTGGACAGACTGATTTTGGATGGACATCCTTAATTTTGTTTTTGTTAAATGCCATTCCCCCCCCAGGGGCACGGCACTGGGCTTTAAAATGGCCAGGCTTTCCACAATTAAAACAATTCCCTGTAGGTTTCATCCCTTTTTGCAATGCCATAGCCAAAGTCTCCATGTTGTAAGCCTGAGAACCCACCACTGCACATGCTTTTAACAGATCAGCCAGAGGAACCTCACCTCTAGCCACCAAGGGCTGCAAGATACACTTGCAGTCAGCGTTTGCATTTTCAACTGCCAATTTCAGCAAAAGTTCTTTTGCAGCTTCCTCATTAGAGATTTGTCTGGTAATAGCCAATTGTAGCCTTTCCACAAAATCATTATAAGACTCAGATGCTGTTTGCTTAATTTGAGAAAAAGACCGTGCTGGGGTTCCCACATCCTGAATGCGGGACAATGCCCCAAGGACAGCTGCCATAACCACTGGAAATACGTGATCAGGCAAATTAGCAGCTTGATCTGCAGTGGATTCAAACAAGCCTGCCCCATAGATTTGATCTGGTGTATACAGCCCCCCCGAATTCCTTCCCCTAGTGAAAGCCTCCCTTTGGTATTCTGAGTCAAAGACCACATACTGAGTTGAGCTCAATATCATTCTCATTAAATCTTTCCAGTCACTAGGAATAATGCGTGAGGTAGCCAAACTTGTCAGAAGCCCCTTTGTAAAAGGACTTTGAATACCATAATCTTTTACTGCTTTTTTAATTTCCCTAAGAATTGCTAAAGGAATCGGAACCCATTCAGTCTGCAGATTGTATTGAGCATCCACTTGCCTATTGACTGGAAACAAATTCATCTGGGTAATCTCATCAGACTCTAACTTCCCCTCATTGAAAGCCTGATGCATCATGGCTTGAACCTTTCCCATTTTTGATTGGATTTTATCATTCACAGGAATAGGTGCTGTTGGAAATGATAAAGCACACTCCAGTTTAGGAGAAGGAGGGTGCAATACAATTCCTTTATTAGGAAGAGGTTCTACTAAAGTTTTTAAAAGAGGTTGTTGCTGGGTCTCTAAAGCAGTCATAACAATTTTCCAAAATATCAAAATTTCAGCTGTTGCCCGTGGTTCTTCATGAAGGATATTTCCAATTCTCCTCCATGTGTCTAACTTTAAAGAGCCTTTCTCTGGATACCAGGGACATTGCCGCCAGATCTCTTGCAGCAGCTCTCTCACATTATCTTTTGAAAGAACTATTTGCTCCCCCCCGGAGGGTTTAAAGATAAAGTTGTTTGTCCTTGCTAACTTCTGCAACTCACTAACATGCCGTTCCTGTGGTTGAGAGAGTTTTCCCCCCATGCTCCCTGAATAATCCTATTGTCCAGCAATAGTTAAGTACGTACTTTACCTATTCCAGACGAGGAAACACGGAGGTCCGGACACGTACCACCTGCAGTGGATCACATCGGGGTCACCACTTGTGGTGGACTCCCATGGAAAGAATGAGACACAGAGGCTGGTGTACTCGGGATGGGAATCCAGAGCAAATTCTAGTGCCCCCTTTTATTGAGAAATTCGTACATAGTAAGCACACACATTATGGATTACAATAATTAGATATAGCACACAAAACTGTTTACAATTGTCTGAGCTGCTTAATTGTTTCTGGTGTTTGTTTTTAATTTCCTTGCTTATCTCAGTGACCCTTAGTCAGACATGTATGTATAAGGTCTTAGACTAATCATTACCCAATACTGAAGTCAAAGTTTTATTCCCACAAAATATAAGTGAAACGGGGGGGGGGGGGGGGAGCAACTACATAAAATTTATGTGTTCCCATAGAAGCATGATACCTATTTCAAAAAGGAATGTATAAGATGCTTAAGAAAATATAACTGAAAAAGAGATTCTTTAAAAGTATATAAGACTGTATTGTTGTATTTGAATGAGAAATAATGTTAGAAAATTTGGAACAATATATGATTATAAAATGAGATAAAATATTTAATGTAATTTAGTGAAAATCTCTTTTTTTTAACAAAATAAATGAAATATGAGAGAAATGATTTAAGAAAGAATGGGAACATTTTAATTACACAATGTCTTCAAATATAAGTGAAATGGGGGGGGAAGTAACTATGCAAAATTTATAAGTGTTCCCATAGAAGCATGATACTTATTTGAAAAGGAATATATAAAATGTTTAAGATTTAAATGAATATTAATTTTAACAATAAAGTTAAATTGGTAACGATAGAGTTCAATTGGTATGGATTGTTGTTTTAATTATATTATATATTCACAATTTTTTCTTTTTTAAAATATAATGTGTAGCTTTCGAATGTACTAAGCAGAATCTGAATGAAAGTTATGTGTTATTTTAAGTGTTAAATTTAGGGGAAAGATATAAAGGCGACATACTCTAATCAGTTATTACAGGAGAAATTTTTTGTTAATGAGAAAAGATAATAGACAGCTGAAACAGGACAGACAAAGGATATAATTATAATGATTCAAATTGAGATGAAACAAATAAAATAGAATTAAGAGAGTGAAAAGAGGGGAGAAGCTATATCGAAAATGTGGAATGGTGATAAGATATGGAATAGTATATAAAAGTGAACATGAATTTGAATTTATGTCTGTACGAAGAGATGTAACCCGGGATCAAACTGCTTTCAAAAAGATGTTTTATATTTTTTTGTTATGTGTTTTGTTTGTATATGTTTGTTTTTTAAAAATCAATAAAACTTTGGAAAAAAAAAGTCAATAAAGCTTTTCCAGTAATCAATATATATAGATTTCGCCCTTTCTCCAGTTTACCCATCTCAACAACTTCTCTCAGTTGCTCCATAATAGCTAGTGCTGAATGTTTCCGACTTTCCAACTTTGTAGTAATCTCACCACAATAATCATGTGTTGGAATATTTTGAAATAATCATTGTCTGGATTTTTCTAACTTTTCATCCCTCAATCCTCAAATAAAGCATTCTGGCTTCAATTGAATTTTTAACATTAATATTCTCTGCATTAATGTATGTATTTGAATCCAAATATGTAAGTTTATTTACATAACAGATAATCAGAGATGGAAGGGACCTTGTAGGTCATCTTGTCCAACCCCATGCCCAAGCAGGAGACCCTATACCATTTCTGACAAATGGCAGTCCAATCTCTTCTTGAAAGTCTCAAGTGATGGCACTCCCAAAACTTCTGAGGGCAAGCTGTTCCATTGATTGATTGTATATGCAGGAGTATCTGAAGCTGCTGCATTGCATTCTCCTGGGGCATGGAGTCAAGGTGGCACACAAACCAGATCCAACACTAAGAATTACAGTGATGCACCCAAAGGAAGCACTACCCAAGGAAGAGACATCTTTGGTGGTTTACCGCATCAACTGATACCATCATCAGGCTTCTGTACTGTGTTCGTCTGTGAGTCAGACTTTTACAGTTGTTTCAGTTTTAAATTTGGGGCTAGTCTGCTGCTGTACCAGAATGGTTTTTTCTTCATCCTGATTGGCTGGGAGTCTTGGTCTGTGTTTATAGGTCTTGGAGTTTGCTGTGTTCTGCTTGATTAGTGTTTCTAATATCTTCTATCTGTTTTTTTGTCTTGATTGGCTGGCAACATTGTGTTCTGTCCTCATACTGCCCATTACACCAACATCAACTCCATCAACCAATCAAGAGGCAGCAGTGCAGCCAACCAGCACAGAACACCAGCCCCCACCATCAGTATTTATAGAAAGACAGCAGCTCCTATCACACACTGCTTGCACTGGCACGAAGCCGAAAGCACCAGCCTGAGGATGGCGAATAAGACCTCGCCAGAATATTTTATGAGTTGACTTTCCTCTCCTCCCTGTGTGCCCTAGGATGAAGAGGGAATGGGCCTGGGTCTTCCTCTGAATGCCCATCCACCCTGTGTGCTTCCCCAGTTTCCTCCACAACCACCAGAGCCACATTCCCATTCCCTTTCAGCTGTTCCACCTCTCCTTCAGGGTTAGACTCCAAGAAGGGCATGACAGGTAGCAGGGGAAACCATGATACCAAAAAACCACAATTACACCTTTGGGGGCACTATTCTGCAGTGATTGTGATTAGTTTACTTTATTGTCATTGCACCTCGTACAATGAGATTAAATACCATCTTCAGTGTACATTATGACTATGAAAATAAACACAAACATACATCCTTCACATTCTATACATTGAATTGAAAACCCCTGATATTGTGTCAATATTGAACTATACAGTAGAGTTCAACAGAGTGACTGCCCTGGGATAGAAGCTGTTTTTCACACTATTTGTCTTGTTCTTATTATCGTTCTGTCCCATCAGCCAGATGGTAATACAATAGTTCAAAAAAGGGTGCCCATGATGAGATGGATCTTTGAGAAAGTTTTGAACTTTCTTAAGGCAACTGGAGCTATAAAGCTCTTCCAAAGAGGGGAGAGGGCAACTAATGATCTTTTGGGCAATCACACGAACCCTCTGGATTGCTGTCCTATCTGCCACTGTGCAATCGGCAAACCATACATAGGTGCAGTAAGGACTTGTGATGCTGGAGTCCAACATTAAATGGATGGGCTTCTGCTTTGTTCAATATGGTATCTTGTCTCCTTAGACTGCTAGGGTGGGTAACCAGAAGGATGAGCTTGATGCCATTCTAGGCTGATGACACTTATCTCGACTTCTGCCTGCCTTCTAAAATCAAGGAAAGTATCCAAACCCTAGAACCAAAATCTAACAGATTAACAGAGTTGGAAGGCACCTTGTAGGTCATCTAGTCCAACCCTCTTCCCAAGCAGGAGACCCAAGTGGTGGGATTCAATTTTTTTTTCAACTGGTTCTATGGGCATGGCTTGGTAGATGTGGCAGGGGAAGGGTACTATAAAATCTCCAGTCAGAGGTGGCATTTGCCAGTTGTCAGAACTGCTCAAAATTTCTACTACGGTTCTCCAGAACTGGTCAGAAGCTGTTCCATCCATTATTCTTTGTCTGGCCTTCAGGTGCTTTTGAAAATAACTTGACCCCTACCTCTCTGTGGCAGCCCTTCAAATATTGGAAGACTGCTATCATTTCTCCCCTGGTCCTTCTCTTTACTAGACTAGCCATACTGAGTACTTGCAACCATTCATTGTATGTTTTAGCCTTTGACCCTGTCTAATGTTCAGAGCAGGAATTGTTTCTGATTTTCTTTTTTCTTAGATCTTCATTTATTAATCTTAAATTAATCCCCTTTTTTTGTCACAGCTGAAAAAGAACCAGGAAAGTATCAGGCTGTGGACTATATTGTTGGGTAAATAGAGTTATAGACTATATAGACATTTTATTCTTTATGCTCAGTGTGTTGCTTTCCATATTCATGTAAGATTCTGAAGATCCTTTATATTTTGAAGGTTTTTTTGGTCTATTATATAAATTATGGGCTGTGAGTTCTACAGCTAAGATGGTGGGAGTGCCTACAGAATGATTGAAACTGTGATATGATTTCTTGCCACATTTGGCCAAAAACAGAAATGAAGGACTGATGACCCTTTCTCTGGTTGTGTTGTCATATTTGGTGATGTGGGAGTAAGGATAGGATGAATGAAATGTAAATTTAGAAGGAAGTCCATTTAATATGCAAGAGTTTATTTCTGAAGGTAATGTCAGCCGATAAAAACAATATTACAAGGAACTCTCACTTGAAAAACACTATAGTGATTTTAGCATACTCTTAAAAATATAAGTACTGGTTTATATGACTCTACAGACAAATATCTAAGAGTGGTGACAAATTCATATTATATATTATAATAAATAACATGTTTGATCTTTTGGAATAGTGATAATCAACCTGTGATAACTGTACATACTACTCCCAGTGCCCCTCACCAGTCGTCTGTTGTCCTGGTATTCTGGGAATTGGAGTTTAACAATATATGAATGCTACAGGATTCTAATTCCTCTTATGGTGGTGTTTTATTCAAACTACTACATTAAAATGGTCATATAAGAATTGGAGAAACCAAAGTATGCTTTTCTTTTAAAGGTTGAATAGTTACAGACGTCAGTATCCTGTTTGTGGAACTCTTTGCTAAATGCAACATTCCTAGGATTCCTCAAGCTAATCTTTAGATCTTCAGCTCTGCTTTTAAGCAGAGAGGAACCTTGCTTCGTACTGAAGCAGTGCAGACTCAGCTAGCCGATGGCAGGAACACTGCCTGCTTTGCCTGATTTTGGTAAAAGTTGCTCTTTTTCTATAAAAAAATCAATTTTATACAAATATTTATAATATTTACATTCAAGCCATGGCCAGCCAGTCACATGGCCACCTGCCCTGCCCTCCCCAGGATTCCTCAGGGTTTGAAAACTGGCAAAAAAACACTTGCTAAGCACTGTCCACTGAGAGAGGATCTGGCTATTAAGTGAGGACCACTTAAATTTGGTTTGCCAGTCATATAGTCACCTGCCCTGCCCTCCCCAGGGCTCCCCTGGACTTGGACCTGGCAAAAAACACTTGCTAAGTAACTGTCCACTAAGCAACAACCTGGCCATAAGGACAGGACCACATATATTAGGTTTGCAAGTCACATGGTCACCTTCCCGGTCCTCTCCAGTCAAGAGACCACCTAGCCACACCCACCCAGTCTCATGAACATCTAGCCACGTCCAGTCAGCAAGCCACTCCCACCCCAGTCACATGACCACTAAGCCACTGCCACATATTAGGCCAAGCCCACAGAACCGGGTGTAAAGAAATTTGAATCCCACCCCTGGAATTCCACCAACCTGGAATATCACCAAACTCAATAGTTCTGGATGGATGAACTTTCCTAATGGTTTTCGGAGACAAGTTACTACACTGAAAAAGAACAAAAGTCACCTGGGTGTTGAAGTACCTTTATCCAGCATCACTTTCTGGACAAGACCCGACAGGAAGGCCCACAACTACGACAGAACAGTTTCCCCAGGGATGGAGCTATGATTTTCTTTTTTGCAGCTACTCCTCTGGAAATGGAGCTCTGGAGAAATTTGGGCTCCCCAGAGGAGAACTTGCTTCTCTGTGTAATTTTCAAAATTCTGGCCTCTTAGATCTCATCTGGTACTTCTCCAGTGATTGTCTTTGAGGTAAATATCAGACAGAATCAACATCTTGCATCAGAAAAGGATAAATGCCTCAGTCACACACATTGTGGCACAAGTTTGGGGACAGGTAGGGACTGTGCTATTGAATGTGCTTTCTGTCTTTTCCAGGTGAAGCTTGGTTTGTCACTGTCTGATTCATGAAAGCTTGTAGAATTTCCAAATTGGGAAGATGCTTTGAATTCATCTAACTCTTCTTCTTAGTCTTCCTTAGAAACAGGACGGGGGCTGATTCAGACCTATGAATTATGGATCTTCTGCTTCTATTTCTGTTCCTTCTATCCCAGCCAATTTCTGGGAGACTTGGAATGAAATATCCATTGAGTTTGAAGCCCCCAGTTAGTAAAAAACCATGGAGCTATTACAGGCCAGGAGACCATCTCATTGGTATAATCACCACTGGAACAAAAATCGAGGGTAAAACAATGATGCCTTTCAACAGGGCTCCTTATGGTCAGTTTGACATGTAAGTCATTCAGTGTGGTGATGTAACACTAACCCTCTATTTGCTCTTCTAACATTCTCATTCTTTTCTTCTTATTTGACTTATTGCCTATATTGTGGGACCTGTCTAATTTCTTGAACTGTTTTGATTTCCATTGTTCCTCTCTTTTGACTTATTTTGTAGAAAAAGCTTTAATCCAGAAACGGGGCAGGAAAAAAATATCTTAAAAAGGGCAGATTTTTTCCTGGTCTTATCATGAGTTATCACTTGAATACCAACTGTTGTTTAAAGTAGTTAGTGAATGAGGTGTAGTTGCCTCTGCCCATCCCATTTATATATATTTTACAACCACTCTTTCATAGTTAGTTCCTGATCCTCTTAGGAACAGAGAATGACTTGATTTTAGAACTGCTTTTCTCGGTCACTTAAGAAACAAACTCTTCCTATAACAATGATTATACTTTAATGACTGAATAATTTTGAATCCTGGTTATTTGGCAGTTGAAAATTAGTGCTGTTACAAATAGCAATAGCACTTAGACTTATATACTGCTTTACAGCCCTCTCTAAGCAGTTTACAGAGTCAGCATATTGCTCCCCAAAATTTGGGTCCTCATTTTTACCTACCATGGAAGGATGGAAGGCTGAGTCATCCTTGAGTCTGGTTAGATTGGAACTGCCAAATTGCAGGCAGGCAGCAAGCAGCAAAAGTGGTCTGGAGTATTGCACTCTAACTACTGCATCACTAAGGCTCATATAACGGTTTATTCATCATTCTTAAGCTTCGTGGAAAACTGTCTCCAGCTGATCGTCTCAATACTTATTAAAAAGAAAAGGTGATGGGGAACGTTCATTTGACTCTTGTTTTGGATCAATATTGGCTTAAGCATGAGAAACAGAGCTGCTATTCAGGCACTTTGGACCAGTTCTGATTTACCAGGAGCAAAGATTTTTACGAGTTCAGAGAACTGGCAAATACCACCTCTGACTAGCCTCTCCCACCTGCCCCGCCATAAGCTCTCCTATATTCCCCTGTTTTTCAGCTTACCTGATTGGCACAACAGAATAGATTGCCATGTCTCAGCTGAGGTAAAAAACAGCTCGGGTCACTCACCAGGTCACTCACCAGCATTCCGAAAGGGGTGGGTTTTTGAATCCTGAAGGCACGTGCAAAGCACTTGTTAGGCATGCACATGCATGCATTGGACTACTCATAGAACTGGTAGGAAATTTTTTTTTTAACTCATCACTGATCAAAAGGCAAAGAGAATTAAACTGAAATGGTATTTTGCTTTTGATGATGATGATGAAAACATAAATATTTTTTGTTAGTTTACCCTTTGATAAGTTTAGGTTACTACGCTACGTTTTTAATATTCAAGTGGTCAACAAGACTCCTGGGCTTCTGAAAAATCTCACACTTGGCTACAACATCCATGATAATTATTTGAACAGACTTCTGACTTCAGAGGCCTTGCTAGATATGTTCTCGATGGGAGAAGCCAATGTTCCGAACTACAGCTGTGGAAGGAAGGACCACCTTTTAGCTCTTGCTGATGCAGCTACCGATGACATCTCCATCCAGATGTCAACATTAGTAGGCATCTACAAAGTCCCTCAGGTTTGTGTGCACGTGTTTTTGGACAGTAAAATTGAATGGGGTGGTAAGCTAGTATGTGATAAATCCAACCGTATTTTGATGTCGAAATTGAAGAACTGCTTTTCAGTGTGGCCATTCTCGGTGAAATGGTGAGGAATTGGGATCTACAGTGTTTAGGAGGCAAAGATCAAAACAGTGCTGTCCTCTCATGACATCCTCATCATTGCTTTGGGTCTTCTGTTTCATATTTGGGAAGGGGAGGAGAGACTCCATGTTCAAACAAAGGGTCTTCTTTAAAAAGGAAAGGTATAGCAGAGATGGGAAATCCTCCTTTGAATACAATGTTAAAAACAACAATGTAATTTTCTTTTTTTTTTAAAAAAAACAAACTTTATTGATTATACAACTAAAATTTCAAACAAACACCTCCATGGAAAGGAAAACAAAAAAACTATTTATTTATTATTGACAGTCTATGGTTCCTTGTTGTTATCAATATTGGTAAGATATTTCAGCTCATGTCACACTGGCCAACGGATGCAAAAAGGACACAGCGGACGAGCAAAATGTTCCATCCGTTGTTATCCGCTCTCAAAAGGGCAAAAATTTGCATAACCAGAGAGGATAACACGGACGCAGGGAGGACGCAGGGCGGATGCAAAGCAGAATGTGGAATGGAAGCCCAGCTGATGGAAGCGGATGGGAGCGGATGGGAGTGGGTGGCACATCCGCAGGGCTTCCGGGGGGCCTCAGCGAAGCAGAAGCGGAACGGAAAGAGCGGATGCAGAGCGGACGCCGAAAGGATGAAGCGGATGCAGAGCGGAAGCCTAGCGGATGCACAGCAGAAGCCTAATGGATGCCTGGCATTCACTGCGCATGCAGGGAGGATGCATTGCATCAGCCCCGCGGATATAACGGAAACAGCTCGGAAGCAGGTCACCATTCAGAGGAAAGACCTGCTGCCGGACACATCGACTGCCTTGCCTGCCCTGCCTGCATGGCTGCCTGCCAGCCTTGCTGCCAGCCTCCCTGCCAGCCTTGCTGCCAGCTTCCCTGCCAGCCTTGCTGTCAGCCTCCCTGCCAGCCTTGCTGCCTGCCTTCCTGCCAGCCTTGGTTCTTGTCTGCCTGCCAGCCTTCCTGCCAGCCTTGGTTCATGTCTGCCTGCCAGCCTTTCTGCCAGCCTTGGTCCATGTCTGCCTGCCAGCCTTGGTGCCTGCCTGCCTGCCAGCCTGCCAGCCTTCCTGCCAGCCTTCCTGCCAGCCTCCCTGCCAGCCTTCCTGCCAGCCTTGGTTCCTGCCAGCCTCCCTGCCAGCCAGCAACCCCACAACCATGCGGAAGCACAGCAAGCCTCAGCCATCTGCTGCCAGCCCTGGCAAGAGGGACAGCGCTACCATCCTGCCCCCTGGCCCTCACTCTGGTTCTGCTGGGGCTTCTGCAGCATGGGCTCGCTCTTCTGGGCTGGCGCTTCTGCTGCTTCTGGAGGAGTGATGACAAGCACTCCAGCACCAGCCACCTCCACAGCACCTGCAGCCTTCACCCCTGAGACTGAGCGACCAGGAGGAGTGCCAGAGACTCATTTTTGTCTTATAGCTTGTTGTTAAGAAAGTCTATTTATGATTCACACACTTGTTTCATTTCTTTTTTTTAATAAAGTCTTGCTGGAAACTTTTAGAAATGGTTTAAGTCTTTGCATGCTTGTGGGATGGGTAAGGATAGCTTTGGAATGGGTTAGGATACCTGTGGGATGGGTAATAGCTGTGGGATGGGTTAGGATAGCAGTGGGATAGATAAGCCTCCAGTGCAAGCATAGTGGGACTGTATGGTCCACCCTCCCAGGTGCCACACCTATGGCCCTTTATTATCAATAATAATGTAATAATTATCCACACATGTCAACATAAACACAACTCTTTATTAAATGCCCTGTTCATTGTAGGCCAACCAAACATACATGGCCCAATATCATCCGTGTGATGAGACAGGCTGAAGGAAGCATCCATTAAGCATCTACCATCCTGTCTTGCCACTCCACTGCTCCAGCTGGGGAGTTGCACCAGTGTCTCAGGAGGTTGCGCTGCTTCTTCGCTTCAGGTGAGTCTCTGTTGGGGCGTTGCACATCCTCAGTGTCGATCAGGTTTCACCCTTGCCTCCATTCCCCAGGCTCCATGTCCCCATTGCCTTGTTGGAGGTCCACGAGCCTGTTCTGCAAGACTGAGTAGCGGGTGCACATGAGATTGTGCAGGATGCAGCAAGCTTCCATGATCCTCCTCACGGTCTCTGGGCAATGCTGCATGGTGGTGAGAAGGTTGAAATAAGTGGACCCCGAGTTGGCTGGAGATTTTCAGGCCACGTGCTTGCCATCTATGGCTCCAACGGTGTGTGGTAAGTTCCACTTCTGATACCACTGCTCTGCAACTTTCTTCCATCCTTCTTCAGTGGTGGGGTACTGGAGGAGCTCCTCCTTGTATTCTTCGATGATGGCCTGCACCACTTCTCTGACCACAATGCTGATGGTGTTGGATGGCACCCTCCAGCCGTACTGCATGCTCCTGTAGGTGGTCCCTGAGGCCAGGTGCCGCAGAGTGAGTGCCAACTTGAGCCCAGGTTCCAGGCTGGGCTGGAAGCTGGTGTTTGCCTTGGTCAACCTGGGTGTCAGCCGCTGCACAACTTTGTCAAACATGGCTGGAGGCATCCTCATGAAGTTCTGGAACGCCCGAGTGTCTTCGCTTCTGAGCTCCACCATCAGCTTGTTGTACAGTCCGTCCTCTGCTCTTCTGGCGAACCATCTTTGGACCCAGACTCTTTTTGGGTGGCTCCTTTTCTTCTCGCAGTAGTGTTCACAGAGCCTGCAGATGGCTTCGCACTGTTGCAGAATGATGGTGGCTGCCGAAAGGACTTTGTTACAATCCACAGTGGACATGACTGGATGCTGTGGAAGAAGAAGAGGCAGATGAAGGCTGCAGAGTTCTGCACCGCTGGGCTGCTGTTCTGAAAGTGCGATGCAGGCGAGTTGCTCTCCCTTTTTATAGGCAGTATAGGTTTTCCGCTAGGTATCCTGTAGGCATCCTCTAGACATCCTTAATATCCGACATAGGTCCCCTCTGCGAACGTTTTTTCCATTTTAAACGCTTTGTTTCCGTTCTGCATCCGCTAGGCATCCGTTCTGCATCCGTTCTGCGTCCGTTCCGCTTCTTCCCTACATCCGGGCGGATGGAGTTGCGCGGATGCACAATGGATGCCTAGCGGATACAGCGGATGCGTAACATGCGTAACAGATGCCTAGTGGATGCGTAGCGGACGCAGAATGGACGAACTGGATACATTTTCCGCGCAAAAGTTTTAGGCAGCCCAAAACCTTTGGAACGGATGAAACGTCCATAATCGGATACTGGACAGATAGAGAGGAAGCAAAACGGAGGCAGTGAGTACAGAACGGATACATCGTGTTAACCAAGGTATGGCAAGGTTTTTTGTCCGTTTTACATCCTCTTTGCATCCGTTGGTTCAGTGTGACATAGGCTTTACAAATACATCGAATTTCGAGTATATAATTACTCTTTGATTTTACCTTATTTACTAATATTGTTAGGGATAACATTGTTTACCCTAACTGGTTTAGGTGAAATAATAACTATGAATCATAGTTAGTGTATGTTAAAGTGTCTGCAGCTTTAACTGTGGAATAGTAATTAAGGGAGTGGTTATGAAAACAATTTAAAAGTAGCAAGACTACAGCTTGCTCACTCTGGCTTTGATGATCCCTGATTACTGCTTGGAATCAAGACTGCATTGCTCGAATGGGAGAGACAACAAAGGACTGATTTGTAAGTGAACTGACAAAAGGATATTCTACATGGACTTTGCTAACTGAATATCCCTGAATGGACTGACTACATGATACATGACTATTGGACTGTTATTTGACTATGCCATAAACTTATAATGGAATAAACTATATTCTTGATAGCACAAGCGTATCTGTTATTTTTACTGTATGTTAATAAACATACAAGCTTAGCTCACTCATTTATCTGTGTGCCTATCTGACTAATGCTGCACATTCTGTTTAGCTTGTCTACCTAACCCTGGTTGGGGAACCCAGGCTTGACAAATATATTTTCTACTTTTGTTCTATCCAGTCATACCAGCATTCCCAGATTCTATAATATTCTGATGTTTCTTTTTCTCTAAGTGCCAAGGTTAACTTATCCATCTCTGCACAAGCTGTTATTTTCTGAATGACCATTTCCTCTTTTGGAATATCTGCTTTTTCACAACACTGTGCAAAGGTTATTCTGGCTGAAGTAAGAATGTGCAATATTATATCTTTGACTTTTTTAGAAATTTGTCTATTAAATATCCCCAGTAAGAATAATTCTGGTTTTAATTCAGTTTGCTCCGCCGTTATTTCCTCAAACCAATTTTTTAATTCTGTGCCAGTATCTTTGGGATTCAGTGCAGAACCAACACATGTGCAAGAATGTTCCGTGTTTCTTTTTACATTTCCAGCAATTCGGATTCATGTTAGGAGACATTTTCGCTATTCTTAAGGGCGAGAGATGCCATCTATAAAACATTTTGTAGGCATTTTCTTTATATGTTGCTGATTTTGTCATTTTATTATTCCTTGTCCAGACCTTTTCCCATTTTAATAATGTAATGCTACGTCCTATGTTTCCACTCCCAGCTATCATGTTGCCTTTGACTACTTCCTCTTCTAATTCTATCTCTAATAAATAATTTCAAAATGTAGTTATATTTTTTTTTACCTGGGCCTAACAGGATTTTATCTAATTGTTGTAGCTTAGCATACATTCCAAAAGTTTTCTTGTCCTGGCTGTATCTATTTTGAATTTGCAGGTAAGCCCAGCGGTCTACTTGTATCCCTTGTTTTTGGAGATCTTGCCATGATTTTAAAGTTCCTTGCAGATCAAGAAGGTCTTTGTATTTTATTGTTTTATTAAGATCTAGATTATTTGGATGTATCATCGCCTCCATTGTTGAGATCCAGATTGGGATTTTTAAATAATGTTTTTATTTTATTTTATTCCAATTAGCCAATAAGGAATCTCTAATTATATGTCTGTGGAAATAATTCTGCTTGATTTTTCCAGTGTCACATAAAAATGCGTGCCATCTCCTGTGTAAGTCATGGCCTTCTAGAAATAAGATTCTTTTGTTCGACAGGTTTCCCCACTCTTTCAACCAAAGTAAAGAGGATGCACTATAGGATAATTCCCTATTTGGGAGTGCCATATCTCTCCTGTTCTTCATATCTTGCATTGCCTTTAGGTTTATCCTCAGTTTTTTCCCTTGCCAAATAAATTTGGTGATTGTCTTGTTAAGTTCCAAAAAGTAATTTTTGTGTATTTTTATTGGTATTTTTTGGAATAAGTAAATAAATTTGGGTAGAATATTCATTTTTATAGTTGCAATCCTCCCTAATAAGGAGACTTGCAATTTAACTCATATGTCTAAATCATTTCTGACTTCTTGTAATAATTTATTATAATTATTTTCCATTAGGGTTTTGCATTGAGCCGTCAACCAAATTCCTAAGTATTTAACTTTCTTTACTATTTGTAATCCCATTATCCTTTCCAATTTTAATTTTTGTTTTTCTGTTAAATTTTTAGTTATTAATTTCATTTTTTTCCCTATTGATTTTAAGTCCTGCAACTTTCCCAAATTGATCCAACTCTTTCAAAAGTTATTGACCTGTTTCAATTGGTTCCTCTATAAAAAAAACATATCATCCACAAATGACAGTAGTTTATATTCTTCTTTCTTAATTTTTAGTCCTTTTATTCCTGGATTCTGTCTAATTCATGTAAGCAATGTTTCCAAAGATAATATGAAGAGCAGGGGAGATTGTGGACATCCCTGCCTAACTCCTTTCTCTATTTTTATTGAGTGCGTGTACTCTCCATTAATTATAATATTTGCCTTTTTTGAATCATAAATTGTCATCACAATGTTTTCAAATTTAGAGCCTAAATTCATATTGTAAATTTGTTGGATTAGGAATTGCCAATTTAGATTGTCAAGGGCCTTCTGTGCATCCAAGAATACAAGGGCTATTTGTTTTTCTGGGTGGGCTTCGTAGTATTCCAAAACATTTAGTACTATTCTGAAATTATTCCTAATTTGTCTGTTGGGAAGAAATCCGTTTTGATCTTTATGTATATATTCATTCAATATTTTTTTTGCTATCATTGTGGTAAATATTTTATAATCAGTATTTAACAGGGAAATTGGTCTATAATTTTGTATAAGTCGTAAATCTGAATCTTCTTTTGTGATCAACGATATCAGTGTCTCCTTCCATGAATCTGGCATTCTTGCTGCAAGTAGGACCTCATTATACACTTCCACTATGAGAGGTCCTATTTGTTCTCCTATTTTCTTGTAAAGTTCCCCATCAGGTCATGGGGCATTAATGTTCTTTTGGTTTTCTATTGCTGTTTTTAACTCGGGCCGTGTAATATTTCTGCTTAATATTTCCTTCATCTCCTCCTTGATTATTTTATCTTTAGTAATACCCAAATAGTTTCTTTTCATGTCCTCGTTTGCCTCCTTCTTTTGATAAAGACCTTCAAAATTTTACATGCAATTTCTTTTTTCTGTTCTGTTCCTTGTTGGGCATCCCCGTTTTTATCTATTAATTGTTAGATATATCTTTTTTGTTTTTCTTTTTTAAGTGTGTAGGCCAACCACCTTCTTGGTTTATTGCCCTGTTCAAAGAATACCTGTCTAGCTGTATTCAACTTTGAAACTATTCCTTCTTGTTCGATTAAATTTAATTTATGTTTAGTTGTTATCATCTGTTTTTTCAATTTACAATCTTTTGAGGTGTTTTGTAGCTGAATTTCTAATTCTTTGATTCTTTGTTCTAATTTATTTTGTTGGGCATATTTTTCTCTATTCCTTTTAGCAGTGTATGATATCATTATGCCTCTTTTTACTGCCTTAATTGTATCTCAAATATTCTGTTTCGTAGTTTCCTCATTGCTATTTTCTTTTATGAAATAATCTAATTCCTCAAGTCTATTCATAAATTCTTTCTCTTTAATTAGCTGTTTGTTTAGGGTCCACCTTTTCCTTGGTTTCTTCCTACCTTTCCACACTATCTGAATCGGATTGTGATCTGCCCATTCGTTTGGTAAGATTTCAATCTCTTTTAATTCATTTGCTTGCTCACCATTCATCCACACCATATCAGTCCGTGTCCATGATTGGTGAGGATTAGAGTAAAATGTAAATTGCTTTTTCTCAGGGTTTAATTTCTTCCACATGTCTATCAAATTTAGTTTAATCATCATTTCCTCACATGTTTTCAGTAGTTCTCTTTTTTCCTCCCCCCCCCTCTGGCTATTGTTATCTTTTTAGTGGTCCACAATAGTATTGAAATCCCCCAAGATAGAAATATTCCTTTTCTCTAATTCCACTATTTTCCCATGTAATTTAAAAAATTCCTTTTGGTTATCGTTATGGGTATAAATTACCACTCATAAAAGTGGAATTGATTTAATCCAAATTTGTAGCACCAGAATTCTTCCATTGGGGTCTGTCTAAATTAGCTCTGCTTTCATGTTGTCCTTCACACATACTGCTATCCCTTTCTTTTTCCTAAAATCTGCTGGTGATATATAAAAATTCCCTAACTTGGGGCATTCTAGATATTTTTCTTCTACCTTCCTTATATGAGTTTCCTGTGAACATATTATATCTACATTTTGTTTAATTAGTTTGATTAGTATTCTTTCCCTTTTTATCCTAGAGTTTAGGCCATTTATGTTCATTGATAATATTTTATTTTCTTCATCCATCACCTCATTGACTCTTGTTCTTTGTCTTGTTGTTACTCCTGTCTCTCTTTGTGACTGATTGTGCATCTTCGGTTCTTCTCTCTCTTGTTGTATATTTTTTGAGTTCCTTTGATCTTAATCTAAAATTTTCTCTTTCTTGTTGTTACTAAATGATTTTTCTTACTTCTTGTTTTTTCTTTTTTCTTTTTGATTAGTCTTATTCTTCTTGAAAGTTTAAGTCTAATTATATCCCGCTCTTTGCCTTTGGAGTTACTCCAAGTTCTACTTGTGGTTGATACTGTGCCTTGCTTTCTTCTTTTTCTTCTTGTTGTTGCTGGCTGTTTTTCAAGTTTTCTGGGGTCTTTTGTCCCTTCTTTTGATGTTCTTGGTCTTCTTGGGATTCCGGTTCTAATTTGTCTTTGCTGGTCTGCTTTTCAGAGCCGACCAGTCTTTCATAGAAATCTTGGGCTTTTTCAAAAGAGTCTACTTTAATTTTTCTTTCCCCCCAAGTAATTAACATCTCTTCCTGGCCAAGCCATTTAAATATAATACCTTTTCAATTTTATTGGAATTTGGGATTTGTAATCTTGTTTTGCTTCTCTAACCCTTCTTGGGATTTTTTTAAGAACTGAGATTTCATGTCCTCATACTTGATTGTTTCATCTCTTGATATTTTATATATAATGTCCTGGACCTTTTTTCTTGCAAAATGTACATGAACTTCTATTGGGCATTTGTGTTGTCTAGCATAATTCATACTTACTCTATAGACTTCATCCAATTCTTTCAGAATCTCATCTTTGTCTCTTTCCAATACCTCTGCCAAGATTTCCACCATCACGTGATCTAAGTCTTCTTCTTTTGATTCCACTATATTTTGGAATCTTAGATTTGTTTTAGCCTTGTCCATTTCTAAATACATCAGGGAATCATCCATTTCCTTACTCACAGTTTTTAGTGTTCATCCACTCTTTCCAATTCATTTTCAGTTTGTTCTGTCCTTTTCTCTACTTCTTTTATTATAAATTTGTTTTTCTCCAATGCTTGCTGTAATGTTCCAATTTTTTTCATTTACTTTAAAAATATCTGCTTTCATTTCTGCATTTAATTTCCCCATCTCTTCTTTTAGTTCATTTATATCTGCTCTCGTCTCTGTACGATTTTTGAGCATTATCTTGTAGCTTTGACATATAATCTTGTAGAGTAAGCAGTGTCGAATGGATATTGGCATTTATAGTAGAAGGCTGTTTCTCAAATGTTAATGATTCCTCAATTTTCTTCTGTGACATTGGTGAGGGTATTGCCTTCGGAATTGTTAATGTCTTCGTTCCAGTTTTAAGCATTGTAGTCATTATGGAAGTCATTTCTCCTAAAATTTGTTTCTGTTTTTGTATTATGTTGATTATGTTGTTCCAGATTAACATTCATTTTTAAGTAATATGTCGTAAAATTAACCAATAAGCTAAATTGACTAACAAACTAATAAACTAATTTGTCTATCTATCTGTTAATTCTACATTATTTAATATGTTCAACAAACTTGCAAATGCAGATACTATCCAATATAATCTCAAATTAAAGTTCTAAATTAAATATATGCATATATAAAATCTTTGCTTATATTTCAGTATTATGAAATCCAAGTAATAGTAGTGATAGATACCTTCTCCTATCTCTCTAATTATATACAAATCTTGTCTTTTGTATATTCTATACTGTATATTCTATACTGTTCCACATATGTATAAAGATATATGTATATGTATGGTTTTCAGCTTTGTTTGGGTATTATCCCACATCATCATGGTTGTTCTTTTAAAATTGTAGCAACATTTTGGCAGAATCTCATCTACCATCATCAGGCTTCTGTATTGTGTTCATCTGTGAGTCAGACTTTCACTCTCACTCATAGTCTGACTCACAGTCAGACTGAAAGTCTGATTCACAGACGAACACAATACAGAAGTCTGATGATGACAGATGAGATTCTGCTAAAATGTTGCTACAACTTTAAAAGCACAACTAAAATGACATGGGAAAACATCCAAACAAAGCTGAATACCATACATGTAAGTACCCGCGAAAACTTAAGAAAACAAAGATATATATCTAAATATATTATGGGACAAAATTATATAATAGTATTATAAAGACTTCATCAGTGCACATAGAAAATTTTAGAAATAGATTAGCCTGAAAAGATCAATTGATTATTTAAAGTAATAAGCAATCTATATTCAAATATTAACATGTAGTTAATCAGTTATAATTATAAATGAAGTAAATATTATAAATATTAAATGATTTGTTATCAATATCAATGTTACTTAACAAGCTGCTGATAAATCAGCTAGATCTGGCAGAATACTTCACAATTATCCTCAGTGTAATATCCTCTCATGACATCCTCATCATTGCTTTGGGTTTTAAGTTTTCATGCTTGGGAAGGTGAAGAGAGACTCTAAACAAAGGGTCTTCTTTGAAAAGGAAGGTAAAGAAGAGATAGGAAATCATTCTTTGAATATAATGTTAACAAAAATAATGATATTTTCAATGGTAAACATTTTAGCCCATATGGTCACTCTTTTTTATCCTTAAAGTTTATCATAAATGGCTTGAAGAGCAATAAAGACCCTTGAGAGGATTTCTCTACCAGATAAAATATTCAAAAAAATAGTGGTGTTTTCCAGTGATGGGATTCAATTTTTTTTGTTTTTATGTATTTTATTTATTTTTTTATTAATCATAAAAACAAAACAGATACTAAAGAAATAAATGCATAAATAAAAAGGCAACTTACCAAAAATGAGGTAGGCAACTTCTTGTTACATTATTGTTATACATTATCTGTTTCTGCTTAAATCAATAAATAGTAACATCAATGAAACAAAAACCTGCATGTATGCATAAATTGATTTTTTTTAAATAAAAGTTTTTTATTTTTTTCAAACAAACAAAACAAACATAAAACAAACCATCTTCAGTGACATACAGTGTGTCAGTTGGTAGAAATCACTTGTGCAGTCTTTCCCTTCCAATTTGCATTAATCTTTATATCATAAATCCACTATATATATTGATATTATTACTATTATTAATTACTTACAAGACTTTACTGATATAACATCATTTTATGTGAGAAAATCACAATTTTTACTAAATCTACTTCATAATGTTCATTTCGTCATCACCAACCTATTCTATAACAATATATCCTTACTTTACCTTGCCTCTGTAATTCTATCATACTTAGATTATATTATAAAGTATTGTAAAATATTTAATCAATGAAAAAGCAAAGCAGAAACAAATATCAATAAGTACAGCAGTGTAACAGAAAAATTATTTAAATATCTTTACATTGGCTTATTTCTAATTTTGTTAATTATATCGACATGTTTATAATTTTCAACCTTCTAATTTAATTCATATATAGCAATGATCATTCTCCGCCTAATTTCCATCTCTTATCGCAATCCATTTCTGCAGACTGTAATTTGTTTCATTTCATTTTTTTATGTTGGGATCTCTTCATTTTATTACTGTTGTGCAAACATAATTCTAGCCACTGTTAACACGTGTAACATTAAATATGTATTGTACTCACTTTATTTATGTGGGTTCCAACAAAAATATTTCTGGTTTGAAAATTTTCATCTATATGTTGCTTTACCATTTTTGCTAACCTTGACACGACATCCTCTTGAATAGCTACACCAGCAGAGACCAATCCTGAATTCATATATTTCCAGTTTTGCTAAGCAACTGGCCACAAAGAGAGGACCTGTTCATTTAGTGAGGACCACTTAAATTTGGGTTGCCATACACATGGCCACCTGCCTTGCCCTCTCCAGGGTTCCCCAGGCATTGGAAACTGGCAAAAAACACTTGCTAAGCAACTGGCCATTAAGCGAGGACCTTGTCATTAAGTGAGGACCCTTTAAATTTCTTTTGCCAGCCACATGGCCACCTGCCCAGGCCTTGCCTGGGCCTCCCCAGACCTTGGAAACTAGCAAAAAAATACCTGCTGAGCAACTGGCCACTAACTAAGGCCTGGTCATTAAACGAGGACCACTTAAATTTGGCAGACACATGGCCACCTGCCCTGCCCTCCCCAGGATTCCCCAGGCCTTGGAAACTGGCAAAAAACACCTGCTAAGCAACTGGCCACTAAGCGAGGACCTTGTCATTAAGTGAGGACTACTTAAATTTGGGTTGCCAGCCACATGGCCACCTAACCACACCAAACCCAGTCACATGACCGTGTAGCCATACCCAGCTCACTCAAATGACCACCCAGCCACGACCCACCAGTAAGCCACTCCCACCCCAGTCACATGACCACACCCACAAATTAGGTGATGCCCGCAGAATCGGTTGCTAAGAAATTTGAATCCCACCCCTGGAAAAGATGATAAATAAGAATTCTCAAAAAAGTGATACACAAGATATAATAGGATAGACAGAAAGACCAAAGATGTATAATAATATGTGTAATATATGTAAGAATAGGTATGAATAGGTGTTAAAATGATAAGACAATATTAAAGAAGTATAATAATAACTGTAATATTAAGGCAATATGTATTGATGAGTAATGAAGAACAAAGATAATATAGACTAAGATCAATACTAATAGATGACAAAGTATAAGACAATATTATATATGGATGTCAATGTTGTTGAAAAAGTAACTAAGATTTGTACTGGTGGAAAATAATAAAAAATTATTGGACAAAAGAATATAAATATATTATGAATTGACACAGTTTCTAACTTATTTTCTTTGCTACTATTATTATATACAGTCTTGTTAATGTTATGTTTTTTTTTAAAATTGGATTTCTTTAAAGCTAATATTTTGGAATTGATCTGATTCCAAATATAACACAATATTCTTCGTTGCTCTTTCAGATCAGTTTTCAATTCTTTTCAGAGCCACTGCATGATAAAAATCAATTGCCTTTTTATCACCGGCTTTTACCCGCAAAAGGCATCCTGTACCAAGCAATTGTCCGACTGCTTCTTCATTTTAGATGGACCTTGATTGGTCTTTTTGCTTCCGACACAGAAAATGGAGATAATTTCATGAGGACTTTGACTCCTTTGCTTGTCAAGAATGGAATCTGTGTGGCTCTGTCACAGCAATTCTCAACAACTGGAAAAACAGGACACATCAGGGAAGGCCTCTCTAAATGGACACAAGTTAATGTCTTTCTTCACTACCTAGAATATGGTGCTGTTTTGGACAGAATTCTTCCTTTCCATTTAACATTTATGCATTTGCCAGGACCCATTGAAGGGAAAGTCTGGATCACAAC
>BLBF01000197.1:244331-284474 GCA_015471245.1 Laticauda colubrina | reverse complement strand
TAGTATTTCACCTAAAACAGTTAGGGTGAACAATGTTATCCCTAACAGGCTCCGCGATTGGGGCTGAAAGGTGAAAGTGAAAACAGTATGCTCCGTCCCACATTTGGGTACCTGGATAAACTGGTCTCAACAGAAAAACATTTCATCTCCCCCCCCCCCAGTACAGCTGACAAAGCGAGGGTATCAACTCAAAAATATTTATCTGGTCTTTTATAGTTGTCAGCAGAAAGGGAGTGGAGGGAATAATCCATACCTTAAATATTTTCACAGATAATTGCTAGGTGGCTGAAGCTTTTGGCTCACAAACTTATTACTGGAGACTCTTGGCTATGGATGTGAACTATTGGGTAATATACATCCAGGGGGTGGAGGAAGACCAAGCAGGGTGGGATTCAACCAGTGTTATTACCGGTTCAGTGATGTTTTTGCATGTGTGTGTGTTTTTTGCACACATGTGCGCCTGACGCGTGCTTTAAGCATGTGTGAAAAAAACATCAGTGGTGCTGCCGAGAGAGCTGAAAAGCACTACACAGGGGTGCACAGTGTTTGCAAATGCCTCTTTTTCCTGCTTTTTCAACCTCAGCTCTGCCGCTCAAAGCAGCACAGCAGGAAGGAGCCCGGGCTGGTAGGTGGGTGGCCGAACAGCAACAGACATCAAACCGGTTCGGTTTGTGCTGCTCTTCGGAGCTACTGGTTCTGTAGAATTGGGCAGAACAGGTAGCATCCCACCTCTGAGACCAAGGGGAGATGAATGATGTGTCTCAGAGTCGGCTGCATGCAGGTAGTGCCGACATGTTCACTCCTGATAAATCTTGTTTAAAAAGAAAAAAAAACTCTGAGAGATGTGACTAGAGACAAATGATTTGAATGGGAGTGTATTGTTGGAGCCCTGACCAAAGGGAGCCCATGACCTAGAGGTTAATACATCTGCCCCTCCCTCAAGAGGATAAAAGCCAGCTGTGAAACAAATGTTCTTTGCAGATGGCAAAGACATTTTAAAACTGCACCCTTGTGGACATTCTAATATCCCGAGTTTGTATTTGAACATTTTTGTTTTGCTAATTATTTCTTGTATGTTGTCTTTTGGCAAGTCTTGTACAGTTTGACAAGGCTTGTTCTTATCACAGCAAATTATTTTGTAAAAACATTCCAAGGTTTCTGTTCCTTTTGGATTGTGTTTGATTTGTCGGAAAAGGGTGTGGGTCAGAATACTCTGTGAGACCATTCTCCCCAGAAAAACACTTAATATACAATTCCATTTTACCAGGCTTTGACCAGCTGTCTACAAGGAATATAAATCTTTCTATTCCCCCTCCATCCAGTCAGAGCTGAAGGAGTTTCTTGGATGAGAAGTGAAATGATTTCAAAGAAAAACCAGAAACTCCAGTTGCCTCTTGAAAAAAGCATCTTTGGGTCAGGTTTAAGGAGGTTTTTTTTTTTAAAGGGAAGCTGTATAAAACTCATGTGAAAATAAAATTAATCTGACAGAAACCTTACAATAATGTAGAATTAGCTGGTCTGGATATGTTTTAGTCTAGTCTTCTGGGAAAATATTAGCCTGGAACTTTTTTCTTTGATAAATTCATGCTTTCTGGTAGTCATCTGTTGTTTTCAATGAGTTTATAAATATTCTCTTCATTTGTGTAATTTATCTGTGATCTGCTCTAGAATGGTTCCTGTAATTGACAAATTTTGTAAATTATCATTTTTTCCCTGTGAGATGAGAGTATAATAAAAAAAAACTTGATGACCAGGATGAGTAAGAAAGCTATCAGACCTCTAACAAATCTACCCTCATTCAAATCCAAAGTCTCTTGTCGCATTTCAGAGAAAAATATTCAGGGAAGCAAGGGGATATAAAAGTGAGGAATTGGAAGAAGAGTAATAAGATATGGATTTGATCTTGTAAGATGAATATGTGGTTGAGATTATATCTGTACGGAGATGTGATAACCTGGAATCATGCTATACTCAAATAAGAGGTTCTATTTGTTATGTTTTGTTATAAACCAGGAAAACATTATTTTTTAAAAAGTCTCTAGTCATATCTCAGAGAAAAGTAATTTGGTTTATTAGAAGTTGCCATGTTGGTGTGTGGCTGGGTGCAATGGATACTAAATTACATCATACATTTCTCCCTTGATCCTGGTCTTTCCCCAACCCCCTGGATGTAACTTCTCCAATGGGACACATCCATCTGCAAGAGTCATCTATCTTTCTCTCCAATAACCTTCTTATGCTCCGACAACTTTGGGCTGCCAGGGTGATTATCTAAGCATTTCAAGAAATCCTTGCTTTCCCCCACTCCCTTTTTCTGGCAGCTAAAAAGACCAAAGGAATATCTTTTTAGTTAACATAAGCTTTATTAAAGATATTTGCCAGTAGGACCCCATCTCCCAAACAAGTTGGAGAAAGGAGACACTCCCTTTAAAGTGGTTACAAACATTTATAGTATATCACATAGAAAAGGCTACATAATCCTTCCTGTTTCTCACACATAGGATTTCTAGGGACTTGCATCAGAAAAAACAGTGTCACAATTGCCTAGTATTTCTGACATGAAATCTCAAGCCAAATTAAAACCCCCACTTCAGCCAAGAATATAAAAATTTTAACTTTGCAGAATAACAAGTAACAAAAACATGATATACTTATATAAGTGTTCAGATAACTTTTTTTAAATTTTTATTGGTTTTTAAAAAAGATATAAGCAAACAAAAGATAAAAACATCAAGTCATCTTTGATATATGTACATACAGTGTGCCGGTTGGTTTACCAATTGTTTTGTGCTTCCATTTCATAGTCTTCAATTATAATTACATTGCATACAAACTCATATTTTCAATCAAATATGAAATACATTAATATCATCATTAATCAATCATTTGATGAAACTTTTATTCATTCATTGATAGAATAGATCCCAAATTTTATGACATTGTTTATCTTCTTGCTCTCTAATTTAAAATGTCAGTCTACTCATTTCAGCACATTCCAATATTTTCTTAGTAATTTCCTCCTGTGATGGTATTTTTTCATTTTTCCAGTTTTTAGCAAATACAATCCTAGCTGCTGTTAATACATTTACAATCAAATATTTTAAATCTTTGCTGTATGTATCAGATAGAATTCCCAATAAAAATATCTCTGATTTTAAATCTATATGCTTTTTAGTCATTTTTTCCAACCATGTGTGGATTTTAGTCCAATATTTTTAGCATCCATACAAGTCTGCTACATATGGTAATATGAGCCAGGTGTCTGATGACATTTCCAACATTTTTCAAAATGTTATTCTTGAACATTTTTGTTTCTTGTCAGGGAAAAATGCCACCTGTAAAACATCTTATATAAATTTTCTTTATTTGCTGTTGACATTGTCATTTCATAATTTTGAGACCACGATTTTTGCCATTTCTCCAAATCAATCCTATATCCAAAATTCTGCCCCCAGGCAATCATAGTTTAACTTGTTCTTCTTCTAGTTTAATTTCTAACAAGTATCCATACAATTTTTAAATCACCTTTTCATCAGTACCTGTCAAAATCTTATATAATCAGTCAATTTTTCATAGAAACCTTCTGTTTTAGAATCTTTATCATACCTTGAATGTATTTGGGCATATGAAAACCAATTCATCTTTATACCTTGTTCCTCTAGCTTTTGTATAGATTTAAGTTCACCCTTTTCATTCAATATTTCACCATATCTAACTGTTTCCTTTTTGTATATTATAGGATAAGAAAGTGCTTCAATAAGTCGATAGCCAGACTGGAATTTTCAAATAGCGCTGTCTTTTAGTCTTCTCCCAATTTAACCACAAACACTCCCGTATATAAGGTCTTCTAAAATATCCCTGTGTTTTAATTCCTTTATACCATAAAAAAGCACGCCACCCCAACAACAGATCATGCCTTCTAATGGCAACAATCTGGTATTTCTTAATGTTATCCATTCCTTAACCCACATCAAATTTGTAGCTTGGTAATCCAACTCCCAATGAGGCAAACCAAATCCTCCTCTGATTCTAGCATCTTGCAAAAGTTTTAATTTTATTCTCACTTTTTTACCTTGCCATATGTATTTCAACACAATTTTATTTAAATCTTCAAAGTAGTCTTTTCCAAGCCTAATTGGAATTGTTTGAAACAAGTAAAAAATTCTGGGCAATATATTCACCTAGATTGTTGATATTCTCCCCATTAATGACAGTTGTAAATTTTCCCATTTTGCCAAATCTAGCGTGATCTGCTCTTTAAGTTTAATATAATTATTCTCTTTTATTGTACTGCATTTGCTGTCAAGTGTATCCCCAAGTACTTGATCTTATTCGTGACCTGAATTTTCAATAGATTTGCCAATTCTTCCTTTTGTCTTGATAGCATATTTTTTGTCAAAATCTTTGTCTTATCTTTATTTATTTTCAAACCAGCCACTTTTCCATATGTCTCTGTCTTTTCTATCAATTTTGATGCTGTTTCTAGTGGGTCTTCTAAGATAAAAACCAGATCGTCTGCAAATGCTTGCAACTTTAATTCTTCCTTTTTAATTTTCATCTTTATCTTCTTTTCATCTCTAATATTTCTGTTTAGCACTTCCCAAATTAACACAAACAGCAGAGGTGATAGTGGGCACCACTGTCTTGTTCCTTTTCTTAAATTGATAGATTCTGTCAGTTCTCCCTCTATCATAACCTTTGCTGTCTGCTTGTGATATATAGTTTCCAGTGCTTCAATAAATTTTCTAGCAAAGCCCATCTGTTCCAGCAGTAGGAACATGAATCACCAATTCACATTATCAAATGCCTTCTGTGCATCTAGAAATATCAGAGCCATTTGTTTTTCAGGATGTGCCTCACAGTATTCCAAAGTGTCCAGTATAACTCTCATATTGTCTTTAATTTGTCTCTTTGGCAGAAATCCATTTTGATCAGGATGGATAAAATTATTGAAATATTTCTTCAGTCTTTCTGTCAATATTGAAGCAAAGATTTTATAATCTGCATTTAGTAGGGAAATAGGTCTATAGTTCTTAATTTGTAATGGATCGGTCTCCTCCTTTGGAATAAGTGTAATAAAGGGTTCTAACCATGATTTAAGTATCCTCTTCTTTAACATAACTTCATTCATAACTTCTAGCAATGGAAAGTTCAACGATTCTTGTAATGTTTTATAAAATTCTGCCAGAAGTCCATCTGGGCCTGGTGCCTTTCCATTATTTTGCTTCTTGAGTGCTTTAGTTAACTCCAGCTTCGTTATATTGCTTTCTAACATTGTTTCAATCTCTTTAGGTATCTGGGATAAATTAGCATTCTGTAAATACTGCTTAACTCTTTCCACATCAATTTTCTCTTGTGTGTATAATGTACCATTATAGCCCCAAATGATTTCCTTCTTCTCTTTACAAGCATGGCAAACTTGGCTTTGGTCATCGATTAATTACAATATTTTCCTTGATTCTTTCTCCTTTCTCAATTTATATGCTAACCATCAACCAGGTTTATTTTCTTCTTCAAAATAATTATGTCTAGCACCTCTAATTTTTTGTGCTAATAATTCTTTTTCTATTCATTTTATGTTTGGTTATATCCATTTTTAACTTAATGTCCTTTTTCTGTGGCATTTTCTGTAGCTCTTTTTCAAGTCCTTTATACTCATCTTCTAATGTCTTCTGTTATTAAGCCTCTGGCATATGCTTTCATTGTTTCCCATACATTCTGGATTGATGTATCTTCTTTTTTCTTTTCTCCAAAGAAAAAGGCCAATTCTTTCTCCATCCACTGTGTCAAGTCTTTTTCCTTTAAAATAGTATTATTTAACGTCCATCTAGATCTTCTTCTTTGTCCTTTCCATTTAATTGTCATTGGATTGTGATCTGCTCAAGTACTTTTTTCAATATTTATTTCTTGAATATAAGTTAACAATTCTGTTGACATCCATATCATATCTATTCCGGACAATGATAAGTGTCTATTTGAGTAGAAGGTGTATTGTTTAGTTTTGGCATTTCTTTCTCTCCATGTATCTTTAAAGTTTATTTCATCTACCATTTTAAAAAAAGATTCAGGGAGAGTCTTTCTATTTTGCTTTATTGTTTTCTGTGCTATATAGTCCAGTTTATTGTCAACAATTCCATTAAAATCTCCCATCATAACTATATTAACATAGTCCAGTTCAATTATTTTCATGTGTAATTTTTTAATAAAATTCTTCTTGATTATAATTTGGGGCATAGATTGCAATCAGGAGTGTTTTGGTTTAATTGTCCATTATTTCCACCATTTATATTCTTCCGTCATCATCAGTATAAATCAATTTCACTGGGATGGTCTGTTTAATGTATCAAACCACTCCTCTTTTTTTACATTGTGTCAAGGAAGTAAATATTTTCCCTAAATTTGGCTCTGTCAGCAATTGTTCATATTGTTTTTAATATGTACTTCTTGTTGGCAGATTATATCAAATTTTAATTTCTCTAATTTATGAAAGGTTTTCTTTCTTTTAACGGCTCAGTTAAGTCCATTTATATTAACTGTAATCAATTTTTTCTCTTCCATGGTTATGTTTTGTAGTTAGGTTTGACAGCTCTCATGGATCTTGGTTCACGTTGTTGCTTGACTTCCTCCTTTCCACCTACTGCACCTTCTTTTTTCAGTCATGATTTGGGAGTCCTCTTGGAATTCAATTAGTGAAATTTCTTTTTCTGTCTTTTCCTCCCCTCTGAGGAATTCTATGTAAAATGATTCAGTTTTCTCAACTGAGTCAATTCTATATCTCTGTTCTTGCCATGCGAACATTAAACCTTCTGGAATCAGCCATCTATAATTCACCTCTTTTTAAAGTAACAATTTGGTCAAGAATTGGTATTCTCTTTTTGTCTCTCTCACTCTTCTGGGTACTTGTTTCAAGAACACAATCTTCTTATCTTTGTGTTTCAATGTTTTCTCTCTTGCCACTTGCACTATTTGCGTTTTAATGGGTTTCTTTGTAAATCTTATGTGAACTTCTCTTGGTAAGCTATTTCACATCACATATCTTATAAAGACTCGATAAACCTCATCTATTCCATCCGTTATCTTCTCTTCAGTTATTTCCAAAGCTTCAGCCAATATTTCTATCATTATCGCAGCTAGATTTTGTCCTTTTTCTTCCTCTATGTTTTGGAATCTAAGATAAAATTCTGATCTGTACATCTCCCATCTCAACATACCACTTTTATCTTGTTCAACCACAGTTAATCTATTATCAATGTCTCCAATCTTCTTGTCTCTTTGTTTCTCTTCTTCTTCAATTTTTTGGGAGTCTCTCATCATACTTCAACATCATTTGTTGGATGTTCTCTACTTTTTCATTGGTTTTCTCTTTTCTTTGTTCAATGTTCTCTGTTCTTTGTTCAATGTTCTCTGTTCTCTTTTCAATATTCTCTGATCTTGTTTGAATATTTTGAATTCCTTGCATAATCATCTGCAGAGTGATTTTTTCTTGCTTTCACATTGTCTGTATTTAACATTGTCCTCCAGACGGTGGAGAGGAAGAAGTAGAAGTTGAAGGACCAGGAGCTGTTAATTTCCAACTCATTTTAAGGGATTCAAAATCTTCAGGTCCTTCTGGACCTTAATCCAGTTGTGAAATAACCAATTGCAGTTCCAAAAAAAATTAATATGAAAAAAGAAGCCAAATAGTAATAAGAATAGAAAAAGTAGAAACAATTTCTTCAGGTTCTTGTATCCCTTAATCCATTCAGTTGGTGAGATGACAGTAAAAGTTCAAAAATGAAGGAAAAGACCATAAAAACACCATGAACACACACACAAAAGAAAAAGTTGTAAAATCCTAAAAAAAGTGAAAAAGTGAAGGAAAAGGTTAAAAAAAAAAAAGGAAACATTCTTCAGGTTCTTCAACACCTTAAACCAATTAAGAGGTCTCAAATATAAAAGGATGCATAACAATAAGCCAAAAAGGAAAAGAAAAGAAAAGCTAATGTGGAAGGTAGATGAAAAAACAAAAATGCCAGGAAGGGGGAGAGAAGAAAAAGGCTCCTCTCTTAAAAAGAAACGGAAGGGAAACATTAATACTAAAGCTTTTCCTTTAAATAAAAAGGAGGCATAAAAATTTAACTTCCAAAGACAAGAAAAAAACAAATACAAAGACAAGTTCCAAAGACCAAAAAATCCGAACAGGTATAAGGGAAAAAAAAAAACTGATGAGGAGGGGTAGAACAGCATAGAAAGAATAAAAAGAGCACACTGCATTTTGTTTAATGATCCAAGGCTCTTGATTATAACTCTCTTCTCCAAAGACTTATCACCTTTTTTTTTCTTCAGCTTCAACACCAGACTTTAGCTGTTGATAGAAACCCAGAAGAGCACCTGAAATACTCTCCCATGCTCTTCCCTCTATCTTATCAAACAGGCAATGTCCTTGAAACAAAGTCTCAGTTCTTTCTCAGCTTTGTCTGGTCAAAAGAAAAATAGAATATTTCCAAGCCTCTAGTTGGCAGTGGTGCAAAGTTTATTTCGCTTTCACTTTCCCCCTCCTTTTCCAAGCAAAATATAATAAGAATTAATTAATTTTAAAAAAGAAAAGGATATTTAAAAAATAACTAAAATGGAGTCTCTGGCTAAAAATATTATAAAGTCAAAAAGGGGAAAAGAATAGAGAAGAAAAAAAGAACCAGTCCTGTTTCAAAATATAAGATCATGTGTAAAAAATCCAGCAATAAGAAAAAAATAAAAATATTACTTTGAAATTCCTGTTTAAAATCACCGCTTAATCACTTCTGTCAAAACTTTTACAGATTCTTTCTTTCCCTTAGGTGTCCTTTCAAGTCTTAAAATAAAGAAAAAGTTCTCACCAAACCGGCATACTCTCTCCATTCGCTTTTGTTTCAGAGCTGTCCCAACTTCAGCAGCTTTAATAGCTGCCTCTTTGCTGCTGGTAAAAAGAGCTTCTCCTGGATCGAACAGGGACTTTGCGATATCCCTGGGATCAACAGTATGCGCTCTTTACATTCACCGTCTCTTCGGGACAGTTTAGATCCACGTGGACCGTCCAGGAGCAAAGATATCGGCAGTGATCTCAGACCTCCAAGATCGCATGCCATATCGTAGCGACGCCTGCGACGCCCTCTCCAAGTGTTTAGATAATTTTCTAAAAGGTCACATTAAGAAGAAAGATGGAGTCTCTTTGGTTCTATAATTTCTTAGGTGTAATAGGAAAATAGACATATTTTTTTCCATATGTACAACATTTCCAATACATGAATCGTCAGTATTATTGATGAATTTTGCTGAACTTTTCTTTTTCATTTTTAGAGGTAAAACCTATTCTCCCAAACAGGACTATTTGCAAATTAGACCACTGTAGTAGAAGAAAGAACAAAAAGGGATAAGTTGCAATGCTTTTAAAATTTCTGGATGTTCCCATTCTAGTTTCATCCCTTTCTGGAGAAGAATGATTTTCTCAATCTTTCCATGTTCGAACTGTACTTGGACCAAAATGGAGATTTAGCAGGTAACGTGAAGATTGTGAGCGTGGTGTATTTGCCTAAGAAGTCTGCCATCATGGAGAAAATTGTGACTTTTGAAAAAAAGAGAATTATTATTAACCAAACTCTTTTGTCATGGCTAAAGTTGCACAACAGGGTGAGAGAAACATTTATGTCTTTTCTTTATTTTCCAAAGGATTGTGAGCCATTTAATTGGGCTATGTCTATGCACCATGGCTTATTGTTGAAATGGAGAAGCCACAAGAAAAATGGTAAAAGACCCTCAAGTGTTAGGAATGATAGCCTCAGGTTGTCCTCGAATTGTAAAAGAAGAAGGCAATTTTGTTGATCAGTGCCTGACTTCATGAAATTGAATTTAAACTGGATGAAGGCCCTTTTGGTTCCAGTGGGAAATAAGTTTAGTAATCTGGATTCATCTTATCCTTGTTGGGGTGAGGGTCCCATGAAATAGCAGTAAAGATATATTGAAGCAACTCAGACCTGTGCAGAGTTATCCCTGCCTCTTTTTCACCCAGTGAGAAAGAGCAATAAACTTTCTGCTCCTAGGAAGGAGGTCCAAAGCTTTGAGTTTCTATGGAGTTATAATGATGTTCTGCTGTGCCTTGACTCCAAAAACAGAAGCACTGAAACATGACTTTGAGGCAGAGAATAGAGTAGATTAGAACAGAACAGAACAGAACAGAACAGAACAGAACAGAATAGAATTATTTATTGGCCAAGCGTGATTGGACACACAAGGAATTTGTCTTGGTGCAAATGCTCTCAGTGTATATAAAAGAAAAGATACATTCATCAAGACTCAAGAATCATAAGGTACAATACTCAATGATTGTACATAGGGTACAATAAGCAATCAAATCATACAAGGAAACAATCAATATAGATTGTAAGGATACAAGCGATAAAGTTACAGTGGTACAGTCACAAGTGGGTGGGGATGGGTGATAAGGAGTGATGATAAGATTAATAGTAATACTAGTGCAGACTTTGTAAATAGTAGGACAGTGTTGAGGGAATTATTTATTCAGCAGAGTGATGACATTCGGGAGAAAACTGGTGTGCAGGGCTCTGTAGTGTCATTTTATGTCTAGTTTATGTGTATCAGTCTATGTCTAGAATGTGAGGGGTCTGTAAATATTTTCACAGCCCTCTTTTTGACTCTTGTAGTATACAGGTCCTTGATTGAAGGCAGGTTGGTAGTAATTGTTTTTTCTGCAGTCCTAATTACTCTCTGAAGTATGTGTCTGTCTTATTGGGTTTCAGAACCAAACCAGACAGTTATAAAGGTGCAGATGACAGACTCAGTCATTCCTCTGTTGAACTGGATCAGCAGCTCCTTGGGCAGTTTGAGCTTTCTGAGTTGGCTCAGAAAGAACATTCTTTGTTGTGCTTTTTTAATGAGGTTGTTTATGTTCGGTGTCCATTTTAGGTCTTGTGATATGATAGAGCTTAGAAATTTGAAGAGAAAAGCCTTTGCTGACATCTGATGTAATGAGGGACTTGATTGTGAGTTTACTCATGTATTTTGGTGGGGGAAATGAAGTCTCCAAATGTAACTAATAACAACTTTGTATTAATTTTATACTAATTATACAAATTTGTAATTCAGATATATTATTGTTCAACTGGCGTGGAACAGATTTGTTCTTCCATGCCAGTTGTTTTTATCTTATTGAAGTTATTCAGCAGAAAGGACCTTGTCTTGGATATCTAGTTAAGCCTTATAAATATCTCCTTCTGACAACTCGTATCCATCACCCAGATGCTGCAGCAAAAGATGCTTGGCTCACTGTTTTTGAGGGACATGTTCTAATGACCTCACATCTATCTCATATCACTACAGTTCTAGTAACTGAGCAGTCACTTTAAATCTTATTTTAAGAACATTTCATCATGTCAGCCTGGTTAGTGCTGATGTTTTTTTTTTACTTCCCTGTTTTTCTGCTTAGTCTCTTCCTCAGTCCAAATGTGTGGAAAAATGTCAACCTGGATTTGTCAAGCAAGCTCGAGAAGGAGAGCCAGTTTGCTGCTATGACTGCATTCCTTGTCCAGAGGGGACCATCTCCATTCAAGAAGGTGCTCAGGCTGAAGACAATGGAAGGGCTTCTAGAAGTAGATTCTTCCAGAGTGTTTATATGGAGCTGCAAATTGAAAAACAGTTTGAAGCTCAGCTGCTTTCTTGTTTATTTTCATACTGCACAATTTATGATCTAAAGGAAAGAATAGTAAAAAAAATTCTTAAAGGAGAAGCTGGATAGAGACAGAAGTGTGAAATATTGAGCAAACTTTATTACATCCAGAGCCAATATCTCTTCTGCTTTTTATTTTTGAATGTGATCTTCCACATTTATATCTCTAGGAAAATTCTTTGAAAATCAAGGGATTGTTTTAGGTCCACCTTGTGTAAGACTAATTTTGATGCATTCTCTATGGGTTTCCCCTTGAGGGTCACTGGGAAGGTGTTGCTGGCCCACAATGAAGTGGACAGTTATGACTGCACCTCATTTGACACATTTTACCATTTCTGGTTACTTGCAGGACTAGTTTTCTTTGTGAGTTAACGAGGTTTTATAAGATGAAACATCCTTGGGATCCAGTATATTAACAAGTGTCATCTGGCAGAACCCAGGATGTTTGCCGAGAAAAGTTAACTATTTCACTTTCTCACTTTTAATCATGTATAATTATTATCTACAAAGATAGATGCACAGATCGATAGATCGATAGAGATGGATTTATCGATAGATGGATAGATGGATGTTGATAAGTTAGATGATGATGGAGATTGACAGATGATAGATAGATAAATAGATAGATAGATTTGTGTATATGTGTGTGAAAGAGAGAGAGATGATAAACAGACATAGAGATGGAAAATTATATTCTTTACAATTTTTTTTGTTTAACTCTTAACAAATGCTTCTTTGAAAATGCTTGTGGTATTAACTGTTGTGTGCTTTGTTGTTTTCTCAGATATGGAACAATGCATGAACTGTCCAGATGATAAATATCCAAATGAAGACCGAGTTCAATGTATCCCCAAAGTTGTATCCTTCCTATTATATGAAGAAAATCTGGGCATCCTCCTGGTCTCCTCTGCCCTATTCTTGTTCCTAACTTCAGGTTTTGTCTTAGTTATATTCTTTCAATACCTAGAAACTCCCATTGTCAAAGCTAACAATCGTGACCTCTCTTTCATCCTCCTGGTCTCCCTCTTGCTTTGCTTCTTGTCTCCTTTTCTCTTCATTGGTCAACCAAGGAATGTCTCCTGCCTTTTACGACAGATGGTTTTCAGCATCACTTTCTCAGTTGCCATTTCTTCCCTTCTGGCCAAGACAATTACAGTGGTGCTGGCTTTCCTGGCCACAAAACCAGGAAACCGAGTGAAGAGATGGTTGGGGAAGAGCTTCGCCAATTCCATCATCCTTTCTTGTTCTGCTGTCCAAATTATCCTCTGTTCCATCTGGCTTGGAGCTTCTCCCCCATTCCCTGATTTTGACTTTCATTCTCAACTTGGAGTGGCCATCTTGCAATGCAATGAAGGCTCCGTTCTCATGTTCTACATCACACTCAGCTACCTGGGCTTCCTGGCCACCATCTGTTTCATCGTGGCTTTCCTGGCCAGGAACCTGCCTGGGGCTTTTAATGAAGCCAAGCTTATAACCTTCAGCATGCTGGTCTTCTGCAGTGTCTGGGTGACTTTTGTGCCCACTTACCTGAGCACCAAAGGGAAATACATGGTGGCTGTGCAGATCTTCTCCATCTTGGCCTCCAACGCTGGGTTGCTGGGCTGCATCTTCATCCCCAAGTGCTACATAATCATTCTGAGGCCAGACCTGAATATGAAGGAGCAGCTTACAACCAGAAGAAATGAAGAAATGTGAGACAGGGGGATTTTAAGTCTCAGCATTTTCCAACAAGCCACATTTAGAAAATGTTCCAAGTTGCTCTCCATGCCTAAACAGGCCAAAAATTTTGATTGAAATGAATGGTGCAAGATTCTGTTCCACATCCTTATCTATTAGAATTCCTAGATGTTCACTCAGCTCTTTTGAATTCTTAAGATGGCATATCTGTCATGGGCCTTTAGCTTACCTGATATCAGGTTTTTGAAACATGTTATTTGTGCAATGGGAATCTTGTAATGATGCCAAAATATATGTTGGTGGTGCCCTAAAATTTCCATTGTTTTAGTTGTATCATTGTTCATCTGCAGTTGGTGTGCTTTGCAATATTGGACAGAGGATTAAATTAGGAGTAGTATAATCTGGATTCAACAACTAGTCAACTTAGTTATTATAAATAAGTTAAACAAGAGAGTAGCTAACATAGACCATAATAAGATTTTTAGAAAAGAATTTCTGCAGAATAGGATGATTGAATGTCCCATTGATGTCAGGGAGAAGTGAAATTGGCCATAAATGCTCAATCAGAAGTTTTGTTTTGCTTTTTCAAAATTTTTATTAGTTTTGAATAAACAAACATACACAAACAAAACACAAAACATCAAAACAGAAAACTTCTTTTTGGAAAGCGGCTTAATCCCGGGTTCATCTTTTTTTACAGACATAAATTCAAAATTCATGCTCACTTTTTATCCAATTTCATATCTTATTTACCATTCTACATTTTCTATGTAGCTTCTCCCCTCTTTTCACTCTCTTAATTCTATTTTATTTATTTCATCTCAATTTAAATCATTATACATATTTCTTTTGTCTGTTCTATTTCAATTTTCTATTATCTTTTCTCATTAACACAAAATTTCTCCTGTAATCACTGATTGAAGTATGACGCCTTTAAAACTTTCCCCTAAATTTAACACTTAAAATAATATATACTTTTCATTCTGATTCTGCTTAGTACATTCTAAAGCTACTTACTATATTATAGAATAAAAAAGAATAATAAGTTTATAATATAATTACAACAATAATCTATAGCAAATTAAACTCTATTATTAAATCCAGTTTTCTAACATTATTTCAGGTATAAATACAACAATATAATATTATGTAATTTTGCAGAGTTTCTTTTTTTAATCATATTTTTACCCACTATTTCTGAATAAATCTTGTTTCTTTACATCTTATTTTATATCTTTGTAACTTCTCTTCCCTTTTTCCCTTCCTTTCTTCTCTAATCCTACCTTTATCTTCTTGTCTCTTAGTATATCTTTTATCTGTTCTATTTCAGTTTTCTATTTTTCTTTTCTCATTAACACAAAGTTTCTCCTGTAATCATAGATTGAAATATAATACCTTTAAATCTTTCCCCTACTTTGAATAATATATACTTTTCATTCTGATTCTACTTAGTGCATTCTGAAGTTACTTACTATGTTATCTTGTTTCTTTACATCTTGTTTTAAACCTTTGTAACTTCTCTTCCCTTTTTCCCTTCCTTTCTTCTCCAGTCCTGTCTTTTTACCCCCTTGTCTCTTAATCTCCACCTTCTTGATCTCCATCTTCTTTTGTATTTCTCTTTTCTGTTGCTTTCTAACATTATATCGATTTTTCATCTTATTTTTCCCTTTTTTGGTTGTTTTTTTAAGTCTTAAATTCTCCATTCTCTTTCCCCTCTTTCCCTTTTCCTCCCTGGCTAAAATTGTTTGTTCATTAAAGGTGGATTCTTCTTCATCCCAATCTTCTTGTTCTTGTAGTTTCTGGTAGATATAAATCGCCATTTCTAAAAAATGGAAAACAGATCCAGAAGAGCTCTTCCCTTCTTGATCCTCTTCTTTTAGCTTTTTAAATTCAATTTTCAGTTCATCAACAAGTAGTCCCATTGTAGAAAGTTTTTTTAAGTAACCCAAACATTTTTAGTCTTACAAATAATAATTCCCAAAAGTCCCAAAGTCACCAAGCAATCCAAATACACACAGACTGTTTCATTTAGCACTTTCTTCTTTTTATATTTTCTCTTCCTGGGGTTATAGTTCAGTTATAAAGCTCCAGTTGATATATATCTTTTAGAAGTTTTGTTATAATTTCACTCTAATCTTATAAATTCCAAGCAGCCTCCTCCAAGAAAATCTTAATGTTAGTTCTTTTCCTCTCCCTTCCCACTTATAGCAAAAAAAAAAGTTTTTTTTTCAATGCTCAGAAATCTTTATTGTCCTCTTCGCTTCAATTTTCCATTTAATTACCTGCTGATGCCAAAATGGGTTTTTCCGATTTCTCCATTCATTTGTTATCACTGTAAGAAAGGAGAGTGAGAAAAAACAAACTTTCACTTTTTACTTTCATTCGCTGCTTCTTCCGTCTTCATAGGGAACGATGTATCTTTCATAAAACATCTAGGAGGTGTTGGGAAGACCAGGGTCAAGGGGGAAATGAATGATGTATTTTAGTGTCGGCTGCATCCAGCTAATTACAACATGGCCACTTCTAACAAATAAATTTTCTTTTCTCTGAGAGATGCGGCAAGAGCCATGATTTGAATGGGGGTGGATGACAATTAGGACAGAGAAAACTTTCCAGGAGTAGATGGATAATCTGCTAGTTAAAAATAATATAAACTAAATTAGAACTGAGAAAACCAAAATGTAAGAGAGAAATAATAGAAAAAAATTAGAAGGACCAGAAAAAAAAATAGAAGAGTTGAAAAAAAAAGAGAAAGATAAATGAAAATATAGATAAATGAAGATATAGAAGTATAAAGAAGTTTCTTTCAATGTTCTTCACAATTTTAACGACTGTATATTTTTACCTCTGACTGAAGTTACAATCGAACTGTTTTTTCCTTTATTCTATCTCCTGGCCAATCGCTAAAAGCATAAATTGTGAGTTCATTTTCTGGGGGGGGGGGGGGGGTGTTTCATGCAAAAAGTCAATAAAAGTCAGTGATCAATAAATATAGATATCACCCTTTAATAACAAGAGATAAGCCTCCTTTGACCAACATGATGGAAGCATAAACAACAGAGCTAATTATGGATGGAAGGAAGTTGAGAGGGCCTATTACTTGTGCAAGGGCTAAATTGATTTATGATATATAAAGGCAAAGATCTCTGTAATGGCAGCTTAGTACTCTGATGACGTCAGCAGAGCCTGACAAAAGCTTAGTAAGTATATTAAATGTAATTTTACATTCTGGAGATCACAGGATATCTGTTTCCTCTTTTACAAGAATACCTGGAACTCGTATTATTAGAATAGCTTGTACATAGAATCAGAATATATTAGAATAGAATAACAGAGTTGGAAGGTACCTTGAAGGGTTTCTAGTCCAACCTCCGGCTTAGGCAGGAAACCCTATCCTATATCAGACAAATGATTATCCAATCTCTTCTTTCAAACTTCCAGTGTTGGAGCATTGAAAGCTGCTGGAGGCAAGTTGTTCCACCAATTCCCTCAACACTGTTAAACTATTTCCTAAGTCTGCATTACCATTGCCATGAATTTCCTCATCTTTCCTATCACCAATTTCCTCCCGCTTGTGACTTTAACTTTGTGGCTTGCATCTTCACAATTTATATTTCCTAGTATGGTTTGATTGCTTATTTGGACCCAAGACTATCATTAATTGCTGTACCTTTTGATTCTTGACGAATGTACCTTTTCTTTTGGTGTACACTGAGAGCATATGCATCAAAGACAAATTCCTTGTGTGTCTAATCACACTGGGCCAATAAAGAATTCATTCATTCAATTAATTGTTCTAATGATCAGGAAATTTCTCCTTAGTTCTAAGTTGCTTCTCTCCTTGATTAGTTTCTATCCATTGCTTCTTGTCCTGCCCTCAGGGGCTTTGGAGAATAGCTTGACTTCCTCTTCTTTGTGGCAACCCCACAGGTATTGGAACACTGCTATCATGTCACCCCTTGTAGTTCTTTGAATTAAACTAGACATACCTAATTCCAGCAACTGTTTTAGCCTCCAGTCCACAAGCTATCTTTGTTGCTCTTCTCTGCACTCTTTCTTGTCTCAACATCTTGTTTACATTGTGATGATCAAAACTGGATGCAGTGTTTGATCTGGTTTGTGCGCTATCTTGACTCCATGCCCCAGGAAAATGCATGCAGCAGTTTCAGATCCTCCCCGTATATATGGGAGCATCCTCCACATAGCTGTTCCACTGGCACCTTCAATGGGTTATGGATCCTGGGTGTAGTACACCTTTGGATGAAGTCCATGAAATAAGAACTTACAGACCTGATAAAGATACGTCTGCTCCTTGGCTTTGGCTGTCATTGTACTCCAATGAGTGCCTACCCTACTAAACAGTGCCTACTGAACAGAGAATGAGAGAGAGAGAGATTCTAATGTTTGAACTCAATTTCTGCAATTAAACCTCTCAATGTCTCAGGAATTCTGCAAGGGATAAATTAAACCCAACTAAAACAGACTTCCAGAGGTTACAACATGGGCATTTTATTCGAGAGCTTCGAAGAATTGGAGATGTAAGGAACACAAAGAGACATTTTATCATGCTTGATGGACATGTAATTAAGCAACCCCTCAGATATTGGAACATTGCTATCATGTCAACCCTAGTACTTCTTTGAATTAAACTAGACATACCTAATTCCAGCAACTGTTCTTTATATGTTTTAGCCTCCAATCCACTAGTCATCTTTGTTGCTCTTCTCTGCACTCTTTCTTGTCTCAACATCTTGTTTACATTGTGATGATCAAAATTGAATGAAGTTTTCCAAGTGTGATCTTACCAAGCCATAACAAAGTGGTACTAACACTTTATATGATCTTGATTCTATCCCTCTGCTAATGCAGCCTTGAACTATGTGGGCTTCTTTTGGCAGCTGCAGAACACTATTGGCTCATATTTAAATGTTTGTATACTAGGACTCAAAGATCCCTCTCACATTGAGTGAGGTAATTATCATGCTCCTTGGACAATAAATTTTTTGGGGTTTTTCTTCCTAAGGACTGAACCTTACTTGTCTCACCATTGAACTGCATCTTGCTGGATAGGACCCAATGCTCAAATTTGTCAAAACCCTTCAAAATCTTGAGTCCATCTTCCAAAATGTTAATAATTCCCCCTAGCTTGGTGTCACCTGCAAATTTGATTATTTCCCCCTCCATCCACTTATCTGGATCATTTATGACAATCTTAAAGAGCACTGGATCCAAGACCAAATCTTGACATACCCAAATGCATGCTTCCCACCATATAGATGTGTGTGGTAGATCTCAACTGTCGTTGTTCTCTGGGTTCACCGCCTGCTGCACCTTCTTCTTTTTCTTTTTCAATTACTGCTATACACTCCTCTTGGAACTCAGTTCATGACTCTTCCTTTCTTTCTTCTTCCTCCTTTTCTCGAAAATATTCTAAGTAGAATAGCTCAGCTTTTCCAACTGTGTCAATTCTGTGTCTTTGTTCCTGCCAAGTAAACAAGAGGCCGTCTGGCATTAGCCATCTGTAGTTTACACCTCTTTTTGTTGCAGCAAATCTTGTTCACCAATTCAGGACACAAGACCACGAAAGGATGGAGCACACAGGTTTATTTGCACAAAGGTTCAGAGTATTAGCATGTCAGATTCTGAATGCCTTTCTATAGATTTCACACCACATTTATACATTTCAGGAGTACTAAAGCACAGAAATACAACTTGTCAGCATTTCAGTGATTATTTCAAATTCCAGCTCTCCCCTTCCCTGTTGCTGGGTTAAAGGAACTGGATTATTACAAATACTTTGCTAACCCATCTTGGAAAACCTAGATTCCCATAGCTCTGCTGTGGTTTTGTTTCACACGAGACAAAGTTTTCCACTTGACAAATATGAGTGACTGATTGATGGATGACCCTGACAAACACACATTTCACTATCAAGCACAATCAGGTTTATATCGCTTTTATGTTCTGCATTATTTTAAGTAACTCTTTAGTCAAGAATAAATATTCTCTTCTCATCTCTCTTACTCTTCTTGGTATCTGTTTCAGCACCACAATTTCTTTATCTTTGTATTTTAGTGTTTTCTCTCTTGCCACCTGGAGTATCTATGTCTTCATAATCTTCTTAGTAAATCTAATGTGAACTTCTCTTGGTCATCTATTCCTCATTGCATATCTTGTATAGACACAAAATACTTCATCCATCCCATCCATCAGGTTTTCTTTGGTTATTTCCAGGGCTTTTGCCAATAATTCTGCCATTATTTCAGCAAGATTTTCACCTTTTCCTTCTTCTATATTTTGAAATTTTAGATAAAATTCTGATTTGTCTATTTCCCATCCTAATGGTTCAAATCTGCCCTACTCGACATCTCTCAAATGAATATCAATATCTCCAATTTTCTTATCTCTTTGTATATCTTCTTCTTCAATTTTTTTGAATCTGTCTTCATATTTCATTGTCTGTTGAATATTTTCCATTTTTTCATCTGCCTTTTCAATTTTTTGCTCAATTTTCTGAATTCCTTGCATAATCATCTGTAATGTCACTTCCTTCTCTTTCTCCTTTTCCTGTTGTAATATTGTCTGTATAGATTGCTGTCCTCCAGATGGTGAGGGAATCGGTATCAAAGAAGCTGGGGCTATTGTCTTTCTACTCATCTTGTAATGCTTATTTGTAAAGAAAGAGATAGAAAAAGAGGAGAAAAAGAGGAAAAAAGAAAAAAAAATGAAGGCAAGTAATTGCCACTCCAAAGAAAAAAAGGAAAAAATAAATCTTCAGGCACTTGTACACCTTAATCCAATTAGTTGCAATGATAGATGTAAAAAAGTAAAAAATTAAAAAAAGAAATAAAGAAAGAAGAAAAATATTCTATATGTTCCTCTTAATTAATAAAAAGAAAACCAAAATAAAAGGTTAACATTCTAGTTCCTGGTTTAACAAGTTAAAATCCAATTAAAGAGAATAAAAGAGCCCCAGTAGTGGTGGTGGTGGGTGCAGAAAGGGAGGCAAAAGGTCAAAAGCAATTTGAATATAAAACAAGTCTCTGCCACCAAATATTCAAGGCTCTTTGATAAATCAGCTCAGAATTTTTCAAGGTCACTTCAATCTTCTTTCTTTCCACTTCAACTCCAGACTCCAGCTATATGTTCAGAAATGAGCACCTGAATAAACCAATTCTCCCTCATCTTTTTCGTTTCCAATACCTAGCTCAGAGTCCTTGATAGTAACACAAACTAGTGAGAGAAAAAAGAAACAATGTATCCAAGCCTCTGGGTGGCAATGCTCCTTACTTTCCTGCACCTTTACTTCCCCTCCTCAATGTACAACCAGGAACTTTAAAAAAAAAAGATAAAGTCCAATATTGGACACAAGATCACATTAGGAGTAGTATAATCTGGATTCAACAACTAGTCAACTAAGTTATTATAAATAACTGTTAGAATTTCCACAAAATGGGATGATTGAATGTCCCATTGATATCAGGGAGAAGTGAAATTGGCCATAAATGCTCAATCAGAAGTTTTGGTAATTCATACATCACCATATTGTGCTTTTGGACTGTCCAAAGAATTCAACCAAAGAGTCCAAAGACTGTCATTGGGAAATGAAGATAGGCCCTGGTCTTGTCCATGAGACTTATTCTTCCTCCCTCACTGTATTATCACTTTCTATCTTTCTAGCAGCCAAGAGGTTCTCAGCCTTCTTCAAACCCTTCTTGGAGCTATCAAAAGTATCTCCATTTGGTCTTGACTGAATGTCTATGCAAATTCTCAATCATCCAGGTCATGTTTATCCGAAAAGTTCCTTTCAAAAGACAACTGTACTTTCTTGTGTTTCTTTGAAGATGTTTCACTTCTCACCCAACAAGCTTCTTCAGCTCTGACTGGATGGTGGGGAATGGAAGGATTTATAATTGTAGACAGCTGGTCATTTGTATTCTTTTAGAGAGTCATTGAGGCCACTTGGATATTTTTCTGTGTCATTAGGGTCACCTGAGTAGTACAAATGGGTGTGGCGTCTTCTTGAAATTCTTGAAAGTATTCAAACAAGAAAACCCAGTTGCCTCTTGAAAAGGTACCTTTGGGATAACTGTGACATGGATGGATGAGAATCTCCACAGACACCTCCTTGGAACTGGTCAAATACTCACACCCTGGTCCACATCATGCAGTTAATCAGGTGGTTTGTCAGACAAGATGCTTTCAATCTCCTCCTGGGGGAGAGTCGGTCATCTTTCTGTGCAATTTTCTCTAGCCTTCTAATGAAAAATGATGTTTGAATTGGAAAAAGGAAATGCTGTATTTCAACAAATATTTAACAAATTTTAGAAGTGGAAAGGGCATGAGTGTCACTAAATATTGGTCTTCCAAAGGAGAGCTGAGCTGAAAAAGAATGAAAATTTGATGTTAACAGTATAGTCCAGATGAATCTTGACAGTAGAACACTGGGCTGTACTTAAACAAACTGAAATTCAATGTAGAGAAAAGTAAAGTCCTACACTTAGGCAAGAAAAACCAAAAGTACACATACAGACTGGGTGAAACCAGGCTCTATCGCAGTAACTGTGAAAGAGATTTGGAGTGTGAGTGGACAACCAGCTAAATATGATCCAGCGGTGTGCAGCAGCAGCCAAAAAAGCTAATTAACAGAGAGATACAATCAAGATCAAGTGAGGTACAAATAGCACTCTATAAACCTTAGTAAGGCCACACCTAGAGTACTGCATCCAGTTTTGGTCATATAAAAAAGATGTTGAGACTCTAGAAAAAGTACAAAGAAGAGCAACCAGGATGATTTGAAGAGTGGAGGCCTAAACATATGATGAACTGGGCCTGGCTAGTCTAGTAAAGATAATGGCCAGGGGAGACATGATAACAGTCTTCCAATATTTGAGTGTCTGCCATAGGGAGGAAGGGGTCAATCTATTTTCTAAAGCACCTGTACGGGCTTAAGAGGAATAATGGATGGAAATTGAACAAGGAGAGATTTAACCTGGAAATAAGGAGAAACTTTCTGACAGTGAGAACCATCAACCAATGGAACGGTTTGCCCTTGGAAGTTGTGGGAGTGCCATCACTTGAGACTTTCAAGAAGAGATTGGACTGCTGTTTGTCAGAAATGGTGTATGGTCTCCCGCTTGGGCAGGGAGTTGGAGGAGATGACCTACAAGGTCCCTTCCAACTCTGATTACCTTTAAATCTGTACATTCCATTGTAATCTCCTCCCATGGTCTTGTCGACTCCGCTCCTGATTGTAGCAGTCCACGCAGTTTTCCTGTTCATGTTTTCATTGCGGCACAGATGGTGCGAATTTTCACATAATTGTCTTTGTCTTTTTTTATGCCAGGCCACCAGAACTGCCTCTGAGTCAAGTGTAAATATTTAAAAACCTAGAGTGGCCTGCTAGTTTGGCATAATGGCTTCTCTGAAGAATTAGGGTGCGTAGGGATTCCAGGACGTAGAGTTTTGTCCCCTTCTATGCTAGGTTATCTCTTCTTGTCAAGGTGTGCTGATTGTCCCGGAACCAGGGGTCTGCCAGCAGTTTGGTTTTGAATTTTGTAGTTAGGTCATCTTTGGGTTGGTCTTGCTGATCTCAGTTTTGTCATCTGGTGGTTACTTGGGCAGCTACTTCAGCAGGGATGATGGCGTTTATGACCTCCTCCCTTTCACATTTGTACTGTGGCATGTGGGAGAGGGCATCAGCCAGAAAGTTCCTTCCCCAAGGGATGTGTTTTAGCACAAAGTTGAATCGGTTGAAGTATTGAGCCCATCAGACTTATTTGGGTGATAGTTTTTGTGTGGTCCTAAAGGCTTCCAGGTTTTTATAGTCTATCTACACTTGAAATGGTCTCTCCCACACTTCCAGTCGGTATCACTAGTTTTGCAGTGCCCATCTCACTGCAAAAGCCTCTTTTTCCCATGCATCCCATCATTTCTCTGTGTCTGTCAGCTTGCTGTAGGCTGCAGGCTTCCTTGGTTTTTCCTTGGAGTAACACTGCTCCCACTGCCACGTCACTGGTGCCTGTTGAATGATGAAGGGGTTATTGGGGTCAGGATGCTTCAGTCCTGGTTCTTTTGCAAACAGTTCTTTCAGTATTTCAAATGATTTTGGGCAGGCTAGGTCCCACTGTAAGGATTGTCCCAGGCGGTGTTTTATTCCTGGACTCCCTATCTTTAGGCAGTCCATCATGGGTTTGGCAATCCTTGTGAAGGAGGGGATGAATTGTTGATAGAAGTTTGCAAACCCCAAGAAGCTTTGTAGCTGTCTGTGGGTATGAGGGGGCTGCCAGCCCAGAACAGCTTGTATTGTGGCTGGGTCCATCTCTATGCCCTAATTGGAGACTCAGTAGCCCAGGTAGTAGTTCAACTGTGTGCAGTGAAATTCACATTTTGACAGCTTGACATACAGGTTTGCTGCTAGAAGTTTTCTAGTACCTGGTGGACTGGGGTATGTGGTCGTCCATCGTCTCAGTGTAAATGAGAATGTGGTCCAAATAGACAAGAACCTTCTTATAAAGATGTTCATGTAGCATCTCATTTATTAACTGCATGAACACTGCTGGGGCCCTTTTGTCCAAAAGGCATGACCTTGAATTGGAACCTTTGCAGGGGGTAGTTGAACGCTGTTTTCCATTCATTTCCCTCCCTGATGTGGACTTGATAGTATGCTTCTCTGAGATCTATTTTGGTAAAGATCTTCCCTTTGGCTTGGTGGGACATCATGTCCTTCATGAGCGGGTGGTGGTATAAATTATGTATGCACAGACCATTCATTGCTCTAAAGTCCACATATAATTTCATAGTTCCATCTTTTTTTTTCTTTTTAATTTTTTTCTCCAAAACTAAAGAGGATTTATTTGAAGGTAACATTATATGTCCAGCACGAATCTGGGCATAACCAGCTCTGAGATACGTAATTCACTGTCACCTGGATCCTCTTTCCCACCCACCCCTGCCCGGGTGTTTCATCCAATGAAAAAACATCCATAACCAAGAGTCATCAATCATGCTCTCCAATTAGATTTTTTTTGTGGCAAAAGCTTCAGCCATCTAATCAGTAAGAAAATATGAATGGAATGTACTTTAGATTTACCCTGTTGCTTGCTCTTTGAACCTCCCCTTTCTTTCTGTTGTCATCTATAAAACATGTACACAAAATGTTTTATGAGTTGACATCCCGCTCCTCCCTGCGTGCCCGAGGACGAAGAGGGAATGGGCCTGGGTCTTCCTCTGAATGCCCATCCACCCTGTGTGCTTGCACAGTTTCCTCCACAACCACCAGAGCCACATTCCCATTCCCTTTCAGCTGTTCCACCTCTCCCTCAGAGTTAGACTCCAACAGGGACATGACAGGTTGCAGGAGAAACCATGACACCAAAAAAACCACAGTTACACCTTTTGGCGGCACTATTCTGCAGTGATTGTGATTAGTTGACCAATTTTATTGTCATTGCACCTCGTACAATGAAATTAAATACCATCTTCAGTGTACATTATGACTATGAAAATAAACACAAACATACATCCTTCATATTTTATACATTGAATTGAAAACCCCTGATATTGCATTAATATTGAACTATACATTAGAATTCAACAGAGCGACTGCCCTGGGATAGAAGCTGTTTTTTAGACTATTTGTCTTATTCTTATTATTGTTCTGTACCATCAGCCAGATGGTAATACAATAGTTCAAAAAAGGGTGCCCATGATGAGATGGATCTTTGAGAATATTTTGAACTTTCTTAAGGCAACTGGAGCTATAAAGGTCTTCTAAAGAGGGGAGAGGGCAACCAATGATATTTTGGGCAATGACATGAACCCTCTGGAGTGCTGTCCTATCTGCCACTGTGCAATCAGCAAATCATGCACAGGTGCAGTAAGGACTTGTGATGCTGGAGTCCAACATTAAATGGATGAGCTTCTGCTTTGTTCAATATGGTATCTTGTCTCCTTAGACTGCTAGGGTGTGTAACCAAAAGGATGAGATTGGTGCCATTCTAGCTGATGACACTTAACTCTACTTCTGCCTGCCTTCGAAAATCAAGGAAAGAATCCAAACCATAGAACCAAAATCTAACAGATTAACAGCATTGGAAGGCACCTTTTATGTCATCTAGTCCAACCCCCTTCCCAAGCAGGAGACCCTAGTGGTGGGATTCAATTTTTTTTTCTACCGGTTCTATGGGCATGGCTTGGTGGATGTGGTAGGGGAAGGGTACTATAAAATCTCCAGTCAGAGGTGGCATTTGCCAGTTGTCAGAGCTGCTCAAATTTTCTACTACCGGTTCTCCAGAACTGGTAAGAATCTGCTGTATACCCCCACTGGGAGACCCTACATCATTTCTGAGAAATGGCAGTCCAATCTCTTTTTGAAAGCTTACAGTAATGAAGATCTCACAAGTTCTGAAGGCAACCTTTTCCACTGATTGATTGTTCTCCTAATTTGTAGGTGAAATTTTCCTTGTTCAGTTTCAATCCATTATTCTTTGTCTGGCCTTCAGGTCCTTTAGAAAATAGCTTGACCCCTACCTCTCTGTGGCAGCCCCTCAAATATTGGAAGACTGCTATCATTTCTCCCCTGGTCTTTGTCTTTATTAGACTAGCCATACTGAGTACTTGCAACCATTCATTGTATGTTTTAGCCTTTAACCCTGCCTAATGTGAAGAGCAGGAATTGTTTCTGATTTTCTTTTTTCTTAGATCTTCATTTATTAATCTTAAATTAATCCCTTTTTTGATGACAACTGAGAAAGAGCCAGGAAAGTATCAGACTATGGACTATATTGCTGGGTAAATAGAGATATAGACAAAAAAGACATTTTTTTGATGATCACTGTGTTGCTTTGCATATTTATATAAGATTCTGAAGATCCTTTACATTTTGAAGGTTTTTTTGGTTTATTGTATAAATTATGGGCTGTGAGTTCTACAGATTCTACAGATGCAAGATTCTGTTCCACATCCTTATCTATTAGAATTCCTAGAAGTTCATTCAGCTCTTTTGAATTCTTACGATGGCATATCTGTCATGGACCTTTAGCCGACCTGATATCATGTTTTTGAAACATGATATTTGTGCAATGGGAAATTTGTACTGATGCCAAATATGTATGTTGGTGAAGCCCTAAAATTTCCATTGTTTTAGTTGTATCATTGTTCATCTGCAGGTGGTGTGCTTTGTAATATTGGGCACAAGATCACATTAGGAGTAGTGTAATCTGGATTCAACAACTAGTCAACTAAGTTATTATAAATAAGTTAAACAAGAGAGTAGCTAACATATAACATAATAAGAGTTTTAGAAAATAATTTCTACAAAATGGGATGATTGAATGTCCCATTGATGTCAGGGAGAAGTGAAATTGACCATAAATGCTCAATCAGAAGTTTTGGTAATTCATACATCACCATATTGTGCTTTTGGACTGTCCAAAGAATACAACCAAAGAGTTCAAAGATTGTCATTGGGAAATGAAGATAGGCCCTGGTCTTATCTATGAGACTTAATCTTCCTCCTTCACTGTATTATCACTTTCCAAGAAGTTGTCAGCCTTCTTCAAACCCTTCTTGGAGTGATCAAAAGAATCTCCATTTGGTCTTGACTGAATGTCTATGCAAATTCTCAATCATCTAGGTCATAGTTATCCCAAAGGTGCCTTTCAAGATACAATTGGACTTTCTTGTCTTTATTTGAAGATGTTTTACTTCTCATCCAACAAGCTTCTTCAGCTCTGACTGGATGGTGGGGAATAGAAGGATTTATAATTGCAGACAGCTGGTCATTTGTATTCTTTTAGAGAGACATTGAGGCCACTTGGATATTTTCTGTGTCATTAGGGACACCTGAGTAGTACAAATGGGTGTGGTGTCTTCTTGAAATTCTTGAAAGAAAGTATTCAAACAAGAAAACCCAGTTGCCTCTTGAAAAAGTACCTTTGGGATAACTCTGACATGGATGGCTGAGAATCTCCACAGACACCTTCTTGTTACTAGTCAAATACCCACATCCTGGTCCACATCATACAGTTAATGAGGTGATTTTTGAGACAAGATGCTTTCAATCTCCTCCTGGGGGAGAGTCTGCCATCTTTCTGTGCAATTTATTAATCTTAAATTAATCGTTTTTTCGATCACAGCTGAAAAAGAGCCAGGAAAGTGTCAGGCTGTGGACTATATTGTTAGGTAAATAGAGTTATAGACTATATAGGCTTTTTTTCTTGATGCTCACTGTGTTGCTTTCCATATTCGTGTAAGATTCTGAAAAGTCTTTATATTTTGAAGGGTTTTTTTTGGTTTAATATATAAATTATGGGCTGTGAGTTCTACAGCTAAGATGGTGGGAGTGCCCACACAATATTGAAGCTGTGATCTGATTTCTTGCCACATTTGCCCAGAAACAGAAGTGAGGGGACCTGATGACCCCTTTTTTTGGTTGTGTTGTCATATTTGGTGATGTGGCAGTAAGGATAGGATAAATGAAATGTAAATTGAGAAGGAAGTCCATTTAATATGCAAGAGTTTATTTCTGAAGGTCATGTTAGCTTATAAGAACGATATTACAAGGAACTCTCACTTGAAAAACACCATAGTGATTTTAGCATACTCTTAAAAATATAAGTACTGGTTTATATGACTCTACAGACAAATATCTAAGAGTGGTGATGAATTCATATTATATATTATAATAAATAACATGTTTGATCTTTTGGAGTTGTGATAATCAACGTGCGATAAATCTACATGTTACTCCCAGTGCCCCTCACCAGTCGTTTGGTGTCCTGGTATCCTGGGCATTACATTTTCGCAACATATGAATGCCACAGGATTCTAATTCCTCTTATGGTGGTGTTTTATTCAAACTACTAGATTAAAACAGTCATATCAGAATTGGAGAAACAAAAGTATGCTTTTCTTTTAAAGGTTGAGTTGTTACAGAGGTCAGTATCCTGTTTGTGGAACTCTTTGCCAAGTGCAACATTCCTAGCATTCCTAAAGCTTGTCTTTAGATCTTCAGCTCTGCTTTTAAGCAGAGAGGAACCTTGCTTTATACTGAAGCAGTGCAGACTCAGCTAGCCGATGGCAGAAACACATATATCTAACTGAATCTGTGATTCTGTGAGCAACTCAATCTGCCTGCCTGCTTTGCCTGATTTTGGTAAAAATTGCTCTTTTTCTACAAAAAAACACCAATATTTATATAATTTTTTATAATATTTACATACAAGCCATGGCCAGCCAGTCATATGGCCACATGCCCGAGACTCGCATTTCCCTCCCTGTAGCTCCTCGTAGCTTCCCGCGCCTCACCTTGCTCTCCCTGTGGCTCCTCATAAGCTGCACGGGCCTTGCCCTGCTCTCCCCAGGCCTTGGAAACTGGAAAAAACACTTGTTAAGCAACTGGCCACTGTTAGGAATGCAAGTCATCTAACAGTTGCGTTGGAAAATATATAAACCAGGATAGACATTTTAATACTGTCTTTTTAAGGGAATGTTAAAATTGTATTTGGGTGTGGTTCCTCAAATGCCCATAAGATGGAGCCCAAAACCTGGGTTGTTCTGTCTTGTTGCTGAGAGTGTTTCTCTTCCTTATTGACTGTTGCTGATCATTGTTAGTCTTGGATTTGATGCAAGTCTGTTACTGAAATGTTGATGATACTGGACTTTGTTATTTGGATGATCCATGGACTGAAAACTGATTGCTTTAGCCATGACCATCCTTAACCATTTACTGGAAGTAAAAACCTACATTTTTACTATACAGTGTATCTGTGTGCTGGTTTTGTGTTATTCTTCACCACTCTCACAATGTGTCCCTATGTATGCTCATTCTCCTAACGTAGAATTACCTTAACAGCTGCTGAGGGAGGACCTGGCCATTAAGAGAGGACCACTTACATTTGGTTTGCCAGTCACATGGCCACCTGCCCTGCCCTCTCTAGGGTTCCCCTGATTTTGGAAACTGGCAAGAGCAGTTGCTAAGCAATTGGCCACAAAGTGAGGATCTGGCCATTAAGCAAGGACCACTTCAATTTGGTTTGCCAGCCTCGTTGCCACCTGCCCTGTCCCTACCAGGGCTCTCCTGGATTTGGAACTGGCAAAAAACACTTGCTAAGCAACTGTCCACTAAGCGAGGACCTGGCCATTAAGCAAGGACCACTTAAATTTGGTTTGCCAGTCACATAGCCATCTGCCCTGCCCTCACCAGGGCTCCCCCGGACTTGGAACTGGTAAAAAACAGTTGCTAAGCAACTGTCCACAAAGAGACGACCTGGCCATGAAGTGAGGAGCAATTAAATTTAGTTTGCAAGTCACATGGCCACTTTTCGGGGCCTCTCCAGGCACATGATCATCCAGCCACTCCCACATATTCGGCCACGCCCATAGAACTGGTTGTTCAGAAATTTGAATTCCACCCCTGGAATGCCACCAGCCTGGAATATCACCAAGCTCCATAGTTCTGGATGGATGAACTTTCCTAATGGTCTCCCGAAACAAGTTACTACACTGAAAAAGAACAAAAATCAAAACCTTCATCCAGCATCACTTTCTGGACAAGATCCAACAGGAAGGTCCACAACCACGACAGAACAGTGTCCCCAGGGTTGGAGCTATGATTTTCTTTTTTCCAGCTACTCCTCTGGAAATGGAGCTCTGGAGAAGTTTGGGCTCCCCAGAGGAGAACTTGCTTCTCTGTGTAATTTTCAAAATTCTAGCCTCTTAGATCTCATCTGCTACTTCTCCTGTGATTGTCTTTGAGGTAAACATCAGACAGAATCAACATCTTGTATCAGAAAAGGATGCTTCTGAATGTACTTTCTCTCCTTCCCAGGTGAAGCTTGGTTTGTCTCTGTCTGATTCATGAAAGCTTGTAGAATTTCCAAATTGGGAAGGTGCTTTGAATTCATTTAACTCTTCTTCTTGTTCTTCCTTAGAAACAGGTGGGGGTTGATTCAGACCTATGAATTATGGATCTTCTGCTTCTATTTCTGTTCCTTCTACCCCAGCCAGTTTCTGGGAGGCTTGGAATGAAGAGCCCATTGAGTTTGAAGCCCCCAGGTAGTGAAAAACCATGGAGCTATTACAGGCCAGGAGACCATCTCATTGGTATAATCACCACTGGAACAAAAATAGTGCGTACAACAACGATGCCTTTTAACAGGGCTCCTTATCGTCAGTTTGACATGTAAGTCATTCAGGGTGGTGACGTAACACTAACCCTCTATTTGCTCTTCTAACATTCTCATTCTTTTCTTCTTCTTTCACTTATTGCCTATATCGTAGGACCTGTCTAATTTCTTGAACTGTTTTGATTTCCATTGTTCCTCTCTTTTGACTTATTTTGTAGAAAAAGCTCAAATCCAGAAATGGGGCAGGAAAAAAATATTTTTAAAAGGGCAGATTATTTCCTGACCCTATCATGAGTTATCGCTTGAATACCAACTGTAGTTTAAAGTAGTTAGTGAATGAGGTGTAGTTGCCTCTGCCCAGCCCATTTATATATTTTTACAACTACTCTTTCATTAATAATACCTGATCCTTATAGGAACAGAGAATGACATGATTTTAGAACTGCTTTTCTCGGTCACTTAAGAAACAATCTCTTCCTAAAACAATGATTGTACTTTTATGACTGAATGATTTTGAATTCTGGTTACTTGGCAGTTGAAAATTAGTACTGTTACAAATAGCAATAGCACTTAGACTTATGTACTGCTTTACAGTGCTTTACACCCCTCTCTAAGCAGTTTACAGAGTCAGCACATTGCCCCCCAAAATTTGGGTCCTCATTTTACATACCTTGGAAGGATGGAAGGCTGAGTTAACCTAGAGTCTGGTGAGATTGGAACTGCCAAATTGCAGGCAGGCAGCAAGCAGCAAAAGTAGCCTGGAGAACTGCACTCTAACCACTGCACCACCAAGGCTCAAACAGCGATTTATTGATAATTCTTAAGCTTAGTGGAAAACTATCTCCAGCTGATCTTCCCAATACTTATTAAAAAGAAAAAGTGATGGGGACCTATTATTTGACTCTTGTTTTGGATCAATATTGGTTTAAGCATCAGAAACAGAGGTGGTAGTCAGGCACTTTGGACCGGTTCTGACGTACCAGGAGCAAAGATTTTTATGAGTTCAGTGAACCAGCAAATACCACCTCTGACTAGCCTCTACCACCTGCCCCCACCATTAGCTCTCCTGTATTCCCTTGTTTTTCAGCTTAGCTGATTGGCACAGCAGCATAGATTGCCGTTCCTCAGCTGAGCTAAAAAACAGCTCAGCTCACTCACCAGCGTTCTGAAAGGGGTGGGTCACTGAGCCCTGAAGGCACCTGCAAAGCACTTGTTAGGCGCGCACATGCATGCATTGGACTACTCTTAGAACTGGCGGGAAAATTTTAAACCCATCACTGATCAGAAGGCAAAGAGAATTAAATTGAAATGGTATTTTGCTTTTGATCAAAATGATGATGATAACATAAATATGTTATGTCAGTTTATCTTTTGATAAGTTTAGGCTACTTCGGTACGTTTTTAATATTCAAGTGGTCAACAAGACTCCTTGGCTTGTGAAAAATCTCACACTTGGCTACAACATCCATGATAATTATTTGGACAGACTTCTAACTTCAGATGCCTTGCTAGAAATGCTCTCAATGGGAGAAGCCAATGTTCCAAACTACAGCTGTGGAAGGAAGGACCACCTTTTGGCTCTTGTTGATGCAGCTACCGATGACATCTCCATCCAGATGTCAACATTAGTAGGCATCTACAAAGTCCCTCAGGTTTGTGTGCATGTGTCTTTGGATAGTAAAATTGAATGGAGTGGTAAGCTGGTATGTGATAGATCCAACCGTATCTTGATGTTGAAATTAAAGAACTGCTTTTCAGTGTGGCCACTCTGGGTGAAATGGTAAAGAATTGGGATCTACAGTGTCTAAGAGGCAAAAATCAAAACAGTGATATCCTCTCATGACATCCTCATCATTGCTTTGGGTCTTCTTTTTCATGTTGGGAAGGTGAGGAGAGACTCTATGTTCAAACAAAGGGTCTTCTTTAAAAAGGAAAGGTACAGCAGAGATGGGAAATCATCCTCTGAATGTAATATTAACAACAATAATGATATTTTCTTTTTTAAAAAACAAACAAACAAACTTTATTGATTATACAACTAAAATGTCAAACCAACACATACACAACACAGAAAGAAAAAGAAAAAAATGATTAAAAAAAACAAGCAATTTTATTATCGACAGTCTATGGTTCCTTGTTTGTTATCAATATTGGTGACATATTTACAAATACATCTAATTGCGAGTCCATAATTACTAACTCTTTTAGATTTTACCTTCTTTACTAATATATTTTCTATTTTTGTTCTATCCAGTCATACCAGCATTCCCAGATTCTATAATATTATGATGTTTCTTTTTCCTTAAGTGCCGAGGTTAACTTATCTATCTCTGCACAGATTGTTATTTTCTGAATTACCATTTCCTCTTTTGGAATATCTGCTTTTTCCCAACACTGTGCAAAGGTTATTCTTGCTGCAGTAAGAATGTGCAATATTACATGTTTGACTTTTTTAGAAATTTGTCTATTAAATATCCCCAGTAAGAATAATTCTGGTTTTAATTCAGTTTGCTCCACTGTTATTTCCTCAAACCATTTTTTTATTCTGTGCCAGTATCTTTGGGCTTCAGTGCAGAACCACCACTTGTGCAAGAATGTTCCGTGTTTCTTTTTACATTTCCAGCAATTCGGATTTATGTTAGGAGACATTTTTGCTATTCTCAAGGGCGAGAGATGCCATCTATAAAACATTTTGTAGGCATTTTCTTTATATGTTGCTGATTTTGTCATTTTATTATTCCTTGTCCAGACTTTTTCCCATTTTAATAATGTAATGCTACGTCCTATGTTTCCACTCCAAGCTATCATGTTGCCTTTGACTACTTCCTCTTCTAATTCTATCTCTAATAAATAATTATAAAATGTAGTTATATATTTTTTTACCTGGGCCGAACAGGATTTTGTCTAATTGTTGTAGCTTAGCATAAATTCCAAATTTTTTCTTGTCCTGGCTATATTTATTTTGAATTTGCAGGAAAGCCCACTGGTCTACTTGTAGCCCTTGTTCTTGGAGATCTTGCCATGATTTTAAAGTTCCTTGCATATCAAGAAGGTCTTTGTATTTTATCTTTTTATTAAGATCTAGATTATTTGGATGTATCATCACCTCCATCATTGAGATACAGATTGGGATTTTTAAATAATTTTTTTTTTAATTCCAATTAGCCAATAAGGAATCTCTAATTATATGTCTGTGGAAATAATTCTGTTTGATTTTTCCAGTGTCACATAAAAATGCGTGCCATCTCCTGTGTAAGTCATGGCCTTCTAGAAATAAGATTATTTTTTCGACAAGTTTACCCACTTTTTCAACCAAAGTAAAGAGGCTGCACTATGGTACAATTTCCAATTTTGGAGTGCCATACCTCCCCTGCTCTTCATATCTTGCATTGCCTTTAGGTTTATCCTCAGTTTTTTCTCTTGCCAAATAAATTTGGTGATTATCTTGTTAAGTTCCATAAAGTAATTATTGTGTATTTTTATTGGTATTTTTTCGGAATAAGTAAATAAATTTGGGCAGAATGTTCATTTTTATAGTGGCAATCCTCCCTAATAAGGGGACTTGCAATTTAACCCATATCTCTAAATCTTTTCTGACTTGCTGTAATAATTTATTATAATTATTTTCCATTAGGGTTTTGCATTGAGCCGTCAACCAAATTCCTAAGTATTTAACTTTCTTTACTATTTGTAATCCCATTATCCTTTCCAATTTTAATTTTTGTTTTTCTGTTAAATCATCCACAAATGACAGTAGTTTATATTCTTCTTTCTTAATTTTTAGTCCTTTTATTCCTGGATTCTGTCTAATTCGTATAAGCAATGTTTCCAAAGATCATATGAAGAGCAGGGAAGATAGTGGACATCCCTGCCTTGCTCCTTTCTCTATTTTTATTGAGCACGTATACTCTCCACTAATTATAATAGTCACATTTTGTGAATCATAAATTGTCGTCACAATGTTTTCAAATTTAGAGCCTAAATTCATATTGTAAATTTGTTGGATTAGGAATTGCCAATTTAGATTGTCAAGGGCCTTCTGTGCATCCAAGAATACAAGGGCTATTTGTTTTTCCGGGTGGGCTTCGTAGTATTCCAAAACATTTGGTACTATTCTTAAATTATTCCTAATTTGTCTATTGGGAAGAAATCTGTTTTGATCTTTATGTGTATATTCATTCAATATTTTTTTTTGCTATAATTGTGGTAAATATTTTATAATCAGTATTTAACAGGGAAATTGGTCTATAATTTTGTATAAATCGTAAGTCTGAATCTTCTTTCAGGATCAACAATATCAGTGGCTCCTTCCATGAATCCGGCATTCTTGCTGACAATAGGACCTCATTATACATTTCCACCATGAGAGGTCCTGTTTGTTCTCCTATTTTCTTATAAAGTTCCCCTGCTACCCCATCAGGTCATGGGGTGTTATTGGTCTTTTTGTTTTCTATTGCTGTTTTTAACTCGGGCCAGGTAATATCTCTGCTTAACATTTCCTTCATCTCCTCCTTGATTATTTTATCTTTAGTAATACCCAAATAGTTTCTTATCATGTCCTTGTTTGCCTCCTTCTTTTTATTCTTTTTTACCTTCAAAATTTTACATGCAATTTCTTTTTTCTGTTCTGTTCGTTGTTGGGCATCCCTGTTTTCATCTATTAATTGTTAGATATATCTTCTTTGTTTTTCTTTTTTAAGTTTGTAGGCCAACCACCTTCCTGGTTTATTGCCCTGTTCAAAGAATATAGGTCTAGCTGTATTCAGCTTTGAAACCATTCCTTCTTGTTCGATTAAATTTAATTTATGTTTAGTTATTATCATCTGTTTTTTCAATTTACAATCTTTTGAGGTGTTTTGTAGCTGAATTTCTAATTCTTTGATTCTTTGTTCTAATTTATTTTGTTGGGCATATTTTTCTTTATTTCTTTTTGTGGTGTATGATATCATTGTGTCTCTTATTATTGCCTTCATTGTATCCCAAATGTTCTCTTTCGTAGTTGCCTCATTGTTATTTTCTTTAAAGAAATAATCTAATTCCTTCTTAAGTCTATTCATAAATTTTCTCTTTTATTAGCTGTGTATTTAGGGTCCACCTTTTCCTTGGTTTCTTCCTACCTTTCCACACTATCTGAATTGGATTGTGATCTGCCCATTCGTTTGGAAACATTTCAATCTCTTTTAATTCATTTATTAACTCACCATTCATCCATACCGTATCAATTTTTGTCCATGATTGGTGAGGATTAAAGTAAAATGTAAATTGCTTTTTCTCAGGGTTTAATTTCTTCCACATGTCTATCAAATTTAGTTCAATCATCATTTCCTCACATGTTTTTAGTAATTCTCTTTTTTCCTTCTCCCCCCCCCCCCGCTACTGTGATTATTTCTCACTCTTTGCCTTGTAGTTACTCCCACTTCTACTTTTGGTTGATACTGTGCCTTGCTTTCTTCTTTTTCTTGTTGTTGCTGGCAGTTTTTCAAGTTTTCTGGGGTCTTTTGTCCCTTCTTTTGATGCTCTTGGTCTTCTTGGGATTTCAGTTCTCATTTGCCTTTGCTGGTCTGCTCTTCAGAGCCTACCAGTCTTTCATAGAAATCTTGGGCTTTTTCAAAAGAGTCTACTTTAATTTTTCTTCCCCTCCAAGTAATTAACATCCCTTCTGGGACAAGCCATTTAAATATAATACCTTTTCAATGTAACTGAATGTGATTACAATTGATTTGTAATCTTGTTTTGCTTCTCTAACCCTTCTTGGGATTTGTTTAAGAACTGAGATTTCTTTGTCCTTATACTTGATCATTTTGTCTCTTGATATTTTATATATAATGTCCTGGACCTTTCTTCTTGCAAAATGTACATGCACTTCTCTTGGGCATTTGTGTTGTCTTGCATAATTAGAACTTACCCCATAGACTTCATCCAATTCTTTCAGAATCTCATCTTTGTCTCTTTCCAGTACCTGCGCCAAGATTTCCACCATCACCTAATCTAAGTCTTCTTCTTTTGATTCCACTATATTTTAGAATCTTCAATATGTTGCAGCCTTGTCCATTTCTAAATACACCAGGGAATCATCCATTTCCTTATCACAGTCTTTAAGTGTTCATCCACTCTTTTCAATTTCTTTTCAGTTTGTTCTGTCCTTTTCTCTACTTCTTTTATTATAAATTTGTTTTTCTCCAATGCTTGGTGTCATGTTCCAATTTTTTTCATTTACTTTAGAAATATCTGCTTTCATTTCTGCATTTAATTTCCCCATCTCTTCTTTTAGTTCATTTATATCTGCTCTCATCTCTGTATGATTTTTGAGCATTATTTCTTGTAGCTTTGACATATAATCTTGTAGAGTAAGCAGTGTTGAATGGATATTGGCATTTGTAATAGAAGGCTGTTTCTCCAATGTTAATGATTCCTCAATTGTCTTCTGTGACATCGGTGAGGGTATTGCCATTAGAGTTGTTCATGTCGTCTTCTTTCCAGCTTTAAGCGCTGTAGTTGTTATGGAAGTCATAATTTTGAAAGTCACAAATTTCTCCTAAAATTTGTTTTTGTTTTTGTATTATATTGATTATGTTGTCCCAGATTAACATTCACTGTTAAATAATATGTCATAAAATTAACCAATAAGCTAAATTGACCGATAAACTCATTAACTAATTTGTCTATCTATCTCTTAATTTCCTAGATTCTTTAATATATGCAATGAACTTGTAAATTCAGATACTATCCAATATAATCTCAAATTAAAGTTCTAGATTAAATATATGCATATATAAAATCTATGCTTATTTCTCAGTATGATGAAATCCAAGTAATAATAGTGATAGATACCTTCTCCTATCTTTCTAGTTATATACAAATCTTGTCTATTGTATATTCTACACTGTTCCACATGTGTATAAATATATATATGTATGGTATTCAACTTTGGGTATTTTCCCACGTCATTATTGTCTGACTCACTGAAAGTCTGATTCACAGAGGAACACAATAGAGAAGCCTGATGATGGCAGATGAGATTCTGCCGAAACGTGACTACAACTTTAAAAGCACAGCTATAATGACGTGGGAAAATACTCAAACAAAGCTGAATACCATACATGTAAGTACCCACGAAAACTTAAGAAAACAAAGATATATATATCTAAATATATTATATCGCAAAATTATGTAATAGTATTATAAAGACTTCATCAATGCACATAGAAAATTTTAGAAATAGATTAACCTGAAAAGGTCAATTGATTATTTAAAGTAATAAGCATCCTATATTCAAATATTAATGTGTCATTAATCAGTTATAACTATCAATGAAATAAATATTATAAATATTAAATGATTATTGTTATCAACATCAATGTTACTTAAGAAGCTGCTGATAAATTAGCTAGATCTGGCAGAATACCTCACAATTACACTCAGTGTAATATCCTCTCATGACATCCTCATCATTGCTTTGGGTCTTCTGTTTCATGCTTGGGAAGGTGAGGAGAGACTCTATGTTTAAACAAAGGATCTTCTTTAAAAAGGAAGGTATAGCAGAAATGGGAAATCATCCTTTGAATATAATGTTAATAAAAATAATGATATTTTCAATTGTAAACATTTTAGCCCACATGGTCACTATTTTTTATCTTTAAAGTTCATCATAAATGGCTTGAAGAGCAATAAAAACCCTTGAGAGGATTTCTCTACCAGATAAAATATTCGAAAAAATACCCCTAATAGTTTTGTGTTCCAGTGAAGGGATTCAAATTTCTGTGTTTTTTATGTTTTTTATTTTTTATTAATCATAAAAACAAAACAGATACTAAAGAAATAAATGCAAAAATAAAAAGGCAACTTACCAAAAATGAGGCAGGCAGCTTCTTGTTACATTGTTGTTATACATTTTCTGTTTCTGCTTAAATCAATATATAGCAACATCAATGAAGCAAAACCGGCATGCATACATAAATGGATTTTTTTAAAATAAAAGTTTTTTTTAAAACAAACAAAACAAGCATAAAACAAACCATCTTCAGTTACATACAGTGTGTCAGTTGGTAGAAATCACTTGTGCACAATTTCTACAGTCTTTCCCATCCAATTTGCATCAATCTTTATATCATAAATCTACTATATATATTGATATTATTACTATTATTAATTACTTACTAGACTTTACTAATATAACATCATTTTATGTGAGAAAATCACAATTTTTACTAAATCTACTTCATAATGTTCATTTCATCATCACCAACGTATTCTATAATAATATATCCTTACTTTACCTTTCCTCTGTAATTCTATCATACTTATATTATAAACTTGACACAGCATTATAAAATATTTAATCAATGAAAAAGCAAAGCAGAAACAAATATCAATAAGTACAGCAGTGTAACAGAAAAATTATTTAAATTTCTTTACATTGGCTTATTTCTAATTTTGTTAATTATATCGACATGTTTATAATTATCAACCTTCAAATTTAATTCATACATAACAATGATTATTCTCCACCTAATTTCCACCTCTTATCACAATCCATTTCTGCACATTATCATTTTTTCTTTTCATTTTCATCTGTGGGGATCTCTTCACTTTTTCACTGTTGTTCAAACATAATTCTAGCCACTGTTAACATGTGTAACATTAAATTTGTATTGTACTCATTTTATTTATGTGGATTCCAATAAAAATATTTCTGGTTTTAAAATTTTAATCTATATGATGCTTTACCAATTTTGCTAACCTTGATACGACATCCTCTTGAATAGCTACACCAGCAGAGACCAATACTGAATTCATATATTTCCAGTTTTGCGAAGCAACTGGCCACTAAGCGAGGACCTTGTCATTAAGTGAAGACCACTTAAATTTGGGTTGCCAGTCACATGGCTTGCCTGGCCACGCAACTTCAGTCACATGACCTTGTAGCCACACCCACCTCACTCACATGACCACCCAGCCATGACCCACCAGTAAGCCACTCCTACCCCAGTCACATGACCACAACCACAAATTAGGTGACGCCCGCAGAACCAGTTGCTAAGAAATTTGAATCCCACCCCTGGAAAAGATGATTAAATAAGAATTCTCAAGAAAGTGATACACAAGATATAATAGGATAGACAGAAAGATAAAAAATGTATCTTAATAAGTATAATATATGTGTTAAGAATAGGTATGAATAGATGTTAAAAGAATAAGACAATATAAAAGATGTATAATAATAACTGTAATATAAAGGCAATATGTATTGATGAGTAATGAAGAACAAAGAAAATAGACTAAGATAAGTACTTATAGATGATAAAGTATAAGACAATATTATATGTGGATGTCAATGTTGTTGAAAAAGTAACTAAGATTTGTAATATTTGTGGAATATATATTTCTGGAAAATAATAAAAAATTATTGGACAAAAGAAGAGAAATATTTTATGAGTTGACACTTTTTTTAACTTATTTTCTTTGCTAATATTATTATATACAGTCTTGTTAAGGTTATGTCTTGTTAACGTTATGTTTTTTCTAAATTGGATTTCTTTAAAGCTAATATTTTAGAATTGATCTGACTCCAAATATAACACAATATTCTTCGTTGCTCTTTCAGATCAGTTTTCAATTCTTTTCAGAGCCACTGCATGA
>BLBF01000197.1:165477-201970 GCA_015471245.1 Laticauda colubrina | reverse complement strand
TGCCAGCCTCCCTGCCAGCCTGCCAGCCAGCCTGTCTGCCAGCCTTGCTGCCTGCCTGCCTGCCAGCCTTGCTGCCAGCCTGCCTGCCAGCCAGCAACCCCACAACCATGGGGAAGAAGAGAAAGCCTCAGCCATCTGCTGCCAGCCCTGGCAAGAGGGACAGGGCCACCCTCCCCCCCCCAGCCCTCACTCTGCTTCTGCTGGGGTTTCTGTAGCACGGGCTCGCTCTTCTGGGGCTGGGGCTTCTGCTTCTTCTGCTTCTGGAGCAGCTGATGATGATGCTTATCGCGGTGGTGCTTCTGCTCGTGCTTACTCTGCTGATGCTGCTTCTGGCGGTGGTGCTTTTGCTGGCGCTTACTCTGCTGATGCTGCTCCTGGCGGTGGTGCTTCTGCTGGTGCTTACTCTGCTGAAGCTGCTCCTCGTCCTGTTGGTCCTGCTGGTCCTGCTCGTGCTCCTAGTTCCTGCTCGTGCTCCTGGTCCTGCTGGTCCTGCTGGTCCTGCTGGCGCTGCTGGTGCTTACTCTGCTGCTGCTGATCTTGGTCCTGCTGACGCTGCTGCTGCTGATCCTGGTCCTGCTGGTCCTGCTGGTGCTGCTGGCGCTGCTGGTGCTTACTCTGCTGATGATGATCCTGGTCCTGCTGTTGCTGCTGTTGCTGCTGTTGCTGCTGCTGCTGCTGGTGGTCCTGCTGATGATGATGATGATTATGATCCTGCTGGTGATGCTGCTGCTGCTGCTGGTGGTGTGGAGGAGCAGCCCCTACAACCTGGAAGCCACTCTGATGAGGGCCCATGTGGTCTTGCCAAAGGGAGGAAGAGGCATATGCGAGAACAGGAGAGGAGGCAATACTCCATTGAGGAGGAACACGAGGATGAGGTGCTGGAGTGGCTGAGAGAGAATGACTATCTGTGGCAGAAGGGACACCGGTTCTACAGGGACACCAAAAGGAAGCAGGCTGCTTGGAGAGAGAAGGCGGAGAGCCTGGGCTACACTTCAGAGGTGCTCCTCGGCAGGTGGAAGCACATGCACACCTGGTACGGGAAGCTGCACCTCAAGAAATCTGGCCAGGCTGCGGTCAAGCTGACGGACAGAGAGACCTACGTCATGGCCAAGTGCAGCTTCCTGGAGGGTGAGATCCGCCACCGAGGAGCAGCCCCTCTCACAACCCTCTCTCTCAGGCAACCTGCTGAGAGCCAGTCCTCTTCCGGCGAGAGTCAGCTCCTGTCTCCAGGCAGGTGTCTGTGGAGTGTCCCACGGCAGAGAACCCGCTGACAGCTGTTCTAACTGTGGCGGAGCGCGTGGAGGACTCCCTGGCACAGTGGGAGAAAGGAGACGGCACTTCCACCACAGTCCAACCCTCATCCACCCCCAGCTCCACCTCCACAGAAAGGCAGAGAGCCAGACAGGAGGGAAAGAGCCACACTGTCCTGCTGGAGATAAGAGACACCATCAGGAGCAGCATAGATCTCCTCTCTCAGCTGGTACACACCAACTCCTCATCCTCCAACCGCAAGCCCTTTCTCACCTATGTGAACCAGACCCTCATGGACAAGGCGGAACCCCAGTAACAGGTGGTGAAGGACAGGATCACCGATCTGCTTCACAATCCTCCAGATCCAGATGAACCTGCTCCCACCCAGTCCAAGTCTGCTCCTCTACCCCAGATGATGTCCCTCCCATTCCAAGGCTTTCCACAGGCCCTCACCTACCAGGGCTACAGCTACCAGGAGGTCCAGCAGCACAGGCAGCAGCCCTTCCCAGTCCAGGCACAGGCTCATCGGATGCCACCGTTGCCACTGGTTCCACTGATTCCACCATGCCACCCACGCCACTGATGCCACCAACGCCACCGATGCCACCCACGTCACCGATGCCACCCACGCCAGTCCTCACACAGCTGCAGACCAGACAGCCCCACTACACTGCTCCTTCCTCCATCCCACAGCCAAGCCCAGTCTCAGTACATCTGTCATCGGTACTGGGACTGACACCCCATGGCATGGAGGCAGGAGCTCTCAACATCACGGGGCTGAGCCAGCTGTCTGAGAGCTTCCTCAACACACCATCACCTGTTGTCCTCTCGGGGCCAGGCACCCCAGTGGCGCTTCAGACCAGCACTCCAGGAGCAGCCACCTCCACAGCACCTGGACCCTTCACCCCTGAGACTGGGCACACCTCTGAGTGATAGAGAAGAGTGCCAGAGACTGGGTGGCTACCTGTAGACTTTATTTGGACACTTGAGTTGGGTCATTTTTCTTTTATAGCTTGTTATTAATAAAGATTATCTTTGCTTCACACACTTGCTTCATTTATTTTTGTAAATAAAGTCTTGGTGGAAACTTTCAGAAATGCTTTAGCCTTTGCATGCTTGTGGGATGGGTTAAGATAGCAGTGGGGTGGGTTGAGATAGCAGTGGGATGGGCAGGGATACCTGTGGGATGAGTTAAGGTAGCTGTGGGATGGGTTGAGATAGCTGTGGGATGGGCAGGGATACCTGTGGGATGGGTTAAGATAGCTTTGGGATGGGTTGAGATAGCTGTGGGGATAGATAAACCTCCAGTGCAAGAATAGTGGGACTGTATGGTCCAACCTCCCAGGTGCCACACCTATGGCCCTTCATTATCAATACTAATGTAATCATTGATCCACACATGTCAACATAAACACAACTCTTTTTCAATGCCCTGTTCATTGTAAGCCCACCCAACATATATGGCCCAATCTCATCAGTGTGATGAGACAGGCTGAAGGAAGCATCCATTAAGCATCTATCATCCTGTCTTTCCACTCCACTGCTCCAGCTGGGGAGTTGCACCAGTGTTTCAGGAGGCTGTGCTGCTTCTTCCCTTCACATGAGGCTCTGTTGGGGCCTTGCACATCCTCAGTGTTGATCAGGTTTCGCCCTTGCCTCCGTTCCCAAGGCTCCATGTCCCCATTGCCTTGTTGGAGGTCCACGAGCCTGTTCTGCAAGACTGGGTAGCGGATGTGCATGAGATTGTGCAGGATGCAGCAAGCATCCACGATCCTCCTCATGGTCTCTTTGTGATGCTGCATGGTGGTGAGAAGTACCTGGAACCTGTTGGCCAGGAGGCCAAAGGCATTCTCCACCACCCGCCTTGCCCTGGACAGCCTGTAGTTTAAGATCCTCTCTTCATGGGTGAGGCATCTGGAGGTGTAGGGCTTCATGAGGTAGGTTCTGAGGGAGAAGGCGTCATCACCCACAATGAAGTAGGGCACATCTTGCGTGTTGTTGGGCAGGTGGTCTGGATCTGGGAAGCCCATGATGAGGTTGCGTTCCAGCCCCTCCTTGAGGTCACTGGCATTGTATACCTGGGCATCTGAAGCTGACCCATTGCCTGAAGCATCGATGTACATGAACTTGTAGTCAGCATCGACCATGGCGAAGAGGACGATGCTGAAGAAGCCCTTGTAGTTGAAATAAGTGGACCCCGACTTGTCTGGCGCTTTGCAGGCCACGTGCTTCCCATCCATGGCTCCAACGGTGTGTGGGAAGTTCCACTTCTGATACCGCTGCTCTGAAACTTTCTTCCCTCCTTCTTCAGTGGAGGGGCACTGGAGGAGCTCTTCCAGGTATTCTTCGATGATGGCCTGCACCACTTCTCTGACCACAATACTGATGGTGTTGTGTGGCACCCTCCAGCCATACTGCATGCTCCTGTAGGTGGTCCCTGAGGCCAGGTGGCGCAGAGTCAGTGCCACCTTCAGCCCAGGGTCCAGGCTGGGCCAGAAGTTGGTGCTCTGCTTGGTCAACCTGGGTGTCAGCCATTGCACAACTTCGTCAAACATGGCTGGAGGCATCCTCATGAAGTTCTGGAATGCATGAGGGTCTTCGTTCCTCAGCTCCACCATCAGCTTGTTGTACAGTCCATAGTCTGCTCTTCTCCCGATCCATCTTCAGACCCAGACGTTTCTTGGCCGCCTCCTTTTCTTCATGTAGTAGAGTTGAAAGAGCCTGTAGATGGCTTCGCACTGTTGCAGAACAATGGTGGCTTCCAAAAGGACTGTGTTACAATCCATGGTGGACATGACTGTTTGATGTGGAAGAGCAAGAGCAAGATGAAGGCTGCAGAGATCTGCACAGCAGGGCTGCTGGTCTGAAAGTGAGATCCAGGTGAGTTGCTCCCCCTTTTTATAGGCAATATAGATTTTCCCCTATGTATCCTTTTGCATCCTCTAGGCATCCTCTAGACATCCTTAATATACGAGATAGGTCCCCTCTGCGAATGTTTTTTCTGTTTTAAATGCTTTGTTTGCGAGCTGCATCCGCTTTCATCCTTTCTCCGTCCGTGCTACTAACGCTGCGCATCTGTTCCACGTCCGTTCTGCTTCCTCCCTGTGTCCATTTTCTGCTGGAGCGGATGCGAGTTGCGCGGATGCGTAGCAGATGCCTAGCGGATGTAGCGGATGCGTAACAGATGATGACGGATGCAGAACGGATGTTCCCCGTATGCCTCGCGGATGCAGAATGAACGCGTTGGATACATTTTCCGCTCAAAAAGTTTTGAGCAGCTCAAAACTTTTTGAGCAGATGGAACCTCAGTCAACGGATGCTGGACGGATAGAGAGGAAGAAAAACGGACGCAGTGAGTACAAAACTGAAGCATCACGTTAACCAATGGATGGCAAGTGTTTTTCTCCATTTTACATCCTCTTTCCATCCGTTGGTGCAGTGTGACATGGGCTTGAATAAACCAACTCTCCCTCATCTTTTTCGTTTCCAATAATACACAGCTCAGAGTCCTTGATTGTAGCACAAACTAGTGAGAGAAAAAAGAAACAATGTATCCAAGCCTCTGGTTGGCAATGCTACTTACTTTCCTTCACTTTCACTTCCCCTCCTCAATCTACAACCAGGAACTAAAAAAAAATAAACTCTCCCCCTCCCCTTTTTTTTTAATGGAAAAAAATAAATCTTGAGTCCAAAAAGGGATTTTCAAAAGGGTTGTTAAAGAAATACAAAAAAGATAAGAAGATTAAAAAGTACCAGTCCATCTTAAAGTTAAAAAGCTTTGCCAAATTCAAAGTTGCAATAAAAAAGGAAAAAAGGAAAAAAAAACATTCACTTTGAAAATTAATCATACCACTTAAATTCTTTTCTCTTCACTTTTAGTCCACTTCAGTTTTTTTCAGGGTGCTCTCTCCAAGAAATAATAAGTAAAAATTTATCTCACCAAACTGACACACTTTCTTTCCAATTTCTTCCATTCTGGAGCTGTCCCAGCTTCAGCAGCTTGGAAGGCTGCCTCTCTGCCGCTGGCAAAAAGGGCTTTTCCTGAATCAACCAGGGACTTTGCGATGTCCCTGGGATTGACAGTATGTGCCCTCCTTAATCACTGTCTCTACAGGATGGTTTAGGTCTGGTGGGACCGTCCTGCAAATGGAGTTATCAGCGGCGATCTTGGAGCTTCAAGATTGCATGCTGCACTGCTGAGATGCCAGCTCCCCCTCTCTCATTTCTCTGGTCTAAGGGAACTAAAACATAGGGGTATTTCAGAAGACATTATATTCGTGAGGCATTGTTTTTGAACTGGGAGAAGATAAAAAGACAATATTACTTCAAAATCCCAACATGGATATTAACTATTGAAGCTTTTTCTTTTCCAATAATATATAAAAAGAACAAACAGTTTGATATGGTCAGATATTGAATGAAAAGGGTGAACTTAAATCTATGCAAGCATTGGAAGAACAAGGTATAAATGTCAGCCTTCAAGATTTTAGCCTTCAAAACCTTCTCCCTTTCCTTTCAGCTGTCATAAGTAACGGGGGGAGGAGGGGGGATAGTTGTGCGAAGTGAGCTGGAGATGTTACAAAGTGGAACTGAATTAAATTGGGGGGGGGGAGTACATTCTTGCTTAGGTTTCCGTTTCTTGCTTAGCTTTCTATTCTCTGCGCAGCTGCAAACCTTTATCAAAATATGCCAAGGTCAATGGCCAGAAGTGTCATCACCACCTGAAGATGTCCACATGATGACATTCACAACTTTTAATTGGAAGAACCATTTGAACTGTTGGGGGTGGGAACATTGCCATCACTTTGTATATGTGATTTACTGCGCCTATTTTCTCAGATTCAGAATTCTTTTGTTGCTACCACTTGACTTCCAATAAAAGATATCTTTTCTCTAATTGGATTTTGAATGGAGCACCAGCTGACAGTAAAAATGAATTGGTTTTCATATTTGCAAATACAATCTTGGTTTGATAAAGACTCTAAGGCAGAGGGTATTTATGATAAGTTGACTGATTTAGATAAAATTTGATGAGTACTGATGAAAAGGTAATTAAAAAAAATTATGGACATCTATTAGAATTTAAATTGGAGGAGGAAGATGTCAAAGAGACGATGATTGCTTGGGGGAAAAATTTTGGATATGGGATTGTTTTAGAAAAATTGCAAAAATTGTAGCCTCAGAATTATAAAATGACAATGTCAACTGCACATAAAGAAAATTTGTATAAGATGTTTTCCATGGGGCCCTTACCCCCGATGAGACTTGCGAGAATGTTTAACAATAAATCTGATAAATGCTGGAAATGTCATCAGATACCTGGTTCATACTACCATATATGGTGGATATGTTCAGATGCGAAGAAATATTGGATTTCTAGATGCACAGAAGACATTTGATAATGTGAATTGGCGAATCATGTTACTGCTGTTGGAACAGATGGGCTTTACTAGAGAATTTATTCAAGCAATAGAAGCTATATATCATGAGCAAACGGCAAAGGTAATGACAGAGGGAGACCTGACAGACTCCAATGACATCAGAAAAGGAAGAAGGCAAGGGTGCCTACTGTCACCTTTGTTGTTTGTGTTAACTTTCGAAGTGCTAAATAGAAATATTAAAGATGAAAAGAACATAAAAGGGATGAAAATTAAAAAAGAAGAATTTAAGTTGCAAGCATTTCCAGATGATCTGGTTTTTATCTTAGAAGACTGACTAGAAACAACATCAAAATTGATAGAAAAGATAGACATATGGAAGAGTGGCTGGTTTGAAAATAAATAAAGATAAGACAAAGATCCTGACAAAGAACATGCTATCTAGACAAAAGGAAGAACTGGCAAACATATTGATAATCCACATCACAAATAAGATCAAATATTTGGGGATACATTTGACAGCAAGATGCAGTAAATTAAAAGAGAATAATTACATTAAACTTAAACAGCAGATGGCACTTGATTTGGCAAAATGGGAAAATTTACAACTGTCATTAATAGGGAGAATATCAACATTCAAGATGAATATACCGTATATCTCACAAAATAAGGCTGGGTCTTATTTGTTTTTGACCCACCCCCCCCCAAAAAATGGCTAGGACAACTTTTCGGGGGTGACTTAATTCCCCCCCCTTGCAACCTCGGCTGGGCGGGCGGTGACAGCTTGGATATTTATCGCAGCGTTGGTGGGGCACTTTGCATCAGGAGACCTTCCGCCGTTGCTTTACCTTCTCCCTGTGCTTCTGTGGCGTTTCGAGCAATGCTGCGGAATTTGGCACATCGATGCATGGTCAGCCAGGGCTCCTCCCTGTAACCAGACCCTGGAGGAGACACTCGGCTTCAGGCACTCCTGTCGCTGCCTTCCCTTTGTCTTCGAAGACAAAGCCAGTTCTTTTAAAAACGACATCTCCCCTGCCCGAGAGGGCAGCCCAACCCGACCTGGGGAGGCGAATCTCCCAGGGCAGTGCAGGATCAGCCCACCCCGGGAGAAGCGCCCAGTCGCAAACCCTGCCTGGCGTCAGGCAGAGTGCAAAGAACTTCGCCTGGGTGCCCAGCGTAGCTGATAGGCAGGCTATCCTGCCCAGGGGCAGAGCTCTCGCCAAGGCAGCGAGCGCCTCGCTGCTGGACTCTCTGCTCATCCCGCCAGAGCCATGCGGGCTGGGCAGAGCTGGGAAAGTGAACCACGGTTGCGCACCTGCCTGACAACTGAAGAGCCAGACCGACCTGAGTTTGGCTTCCTTCCAAAATCTCTCAAAGACCGAACCCGAGAGGCTGCCTGAGACAATGATAGCACCCACCCGTCTGTGGACAGGGAGGCAAGGCGACAGCAGTGCCGCTTCCCTGGCCGGCGGAACTGGCAGAGAGAGTCCGGAGCTGCCCGTCCTTTCCACCTCTCACCCATCCCGTCCCCATCCCCATGCATCTCCAAATTCACCGGCAGCTCCAAATGATGCACCAGCATGGGGCTCAGCGCTCACTCGATGGGGCTCAGCTCGGAGGAGGATGCGGCGCAGCCGAGTGCCAATACCCATGTCATTTTTAAAAGAACTGGCTCTGCCTTTGAAGGCAAAGGGAAGGCAGCAACAGGAGCGCCTGAAACTGAGTGTCTCTGCTGGGCTCTGGTTGCAGGGAGGAGCCCTGGCTGGCCAGGCATGGCTGCGCCAAATGCCGCGGCGTTGCTCTAAATGCCCCGGCAGCACGGGGAGAATGTAAAGCAATGGTGGAAGGTCTCCCAATACAAAGTGCCCCATCAACGCAGGCAGCACCATATCCAGGTATACAACAAAAGTTCTTCCTAATGGCCAGCCCCCCCACCATTCCCCCCCATTTTGCATGTGTAATATAGGCCTTAATTTGGGGGGAGGGGCTTAATTTGATTTTATGCCGATAAAGCATGCTGGGACTTCCTATTGGAGGAGGCTGTATTGTTGGAGAAACAAGGTATTACCCAGAATTTTACATTTGTTTCAGACAATTCCAATTAGGCTTGGAAAAGATTACTTTGAAGATTTGAATAAAATTGTGTTGAAATATATATGGCAAGGTAAGAAAACGAGAATAAAGTTAAAACTTTTTCAAAATGCTAGAATTAGAGGAGGATTTGGTTTGCCTAATTGGGAATTGGATTACCAAGCTACAAATTTGATGTGGGCTAAGGAATGGATAACATTAAGAAATACTAGATTGTTACCATTAGAAGATCATGATCTGTTGTTGGGGTGGCACGCTTTTTTATGGTATAAAGGAACTAAAACACAGGGGTACTTTAGAAGACCTTATATACGGGAGTGTCTGTGGTTAAGTTGGGAGAAGATTAAAAGACAATGTTATTTGAAAATTCCAGTCTGGTTATCGACTATTGAAGCTTTTTCTTATCCTATAATATATAAAAAGGAACAAACAGTTAGATATGGTGAAATATTGAATGAAAAGGGTGAATTTAAATCTATACAAAAACTAGAGGAACAAGGTAGAAAGATGAATTGGTTTTCATATGTGCAAATACATTCAAGGTATGATAAAGGTTCCAAAACAGAAAGTTTTTATGACAAACCGACTGATTTAGATAAGATTTTAACAGGTACTGATGAAAAGGTAATTAAAAAATTGTATGGATGTTTATTAGAAATTAAACTAGAAGAAGAACAAGTTAAAGAAACTATGATTGCTTGGGGGAAGAATTTTGGATATGGGATTGACCTCGAGAAATGGCAAAAATTGTGGTCTCAAAATTATAAAATGACAATGCCAACAGCATACAAAGAAAATTTGTATAAGATGTTTTACAGGTGGCATTTTCCCCCGACAAGAATAGCAAGAATGTTCAAGAATAAATCTGAAAAATGTTGGAAATGTCATCAGGCACCTGGGTGGTTGACTGGCGCAGCTCAGTCTCGGCGTGGTCTTCAAGCAGTTCGGTCGGGATCTCTGTCTCTCTATTCCTTCTCCATGCAACCTCCTGGAAGGGTAAGTCAGCCTTGCCGCTCCCGCCTGAGTCCCTCGGGCCGGTTGAGTTGGCTCCGCCGCTCCCTCCTGGTTTGTCCGGGTTGGTTGAGCTGGCCTGGCTGTCTCCTTCCAAGAAGGCCTCGCTTCGCTCTCCTGCTCCCGGGCTTCTCATTTGGGGTTCATCTAACTGTGAGTGCTCTTTTTGATTTGTTTGATAGTCTTTGTGTAGTGTTTGTTGTCTTGTTATGGGAGATTTGTCTCTCCCTTTTTTTTATTATTTTGTATTCCCCCCCCCCCCGGTTGTTTTTTGGTCAGTTTTTATTTTTGGTGCTGGTGTGTTTGTGCATTTGAGGGTTCGGGAACGAAGCTGGTTGTTAAGCCTGGGTTCCCCAACCAGGGTTAGGGAGACAAGCTAAACAGAATGTGCAGCGTTAGTCAGATAGGCACACAGATAAATGAGTGAGCTAAGCTTGTATGTTTATTAACATACAGTAAAAATAACAGATACGCTTGTGCTATCAAGAATATAGTTTATTCCATTATAAGTTCATGGCATAGTCAAATAACAGTCCAATAGTCATGTATCAAGTAGTCAGTCCATTTAGGGATATTCAGTTAGCAAAGTCCATGTAGAATATCCTATGTCAGTTCACTTACAAATCAGTCCTTTGTTGTCTCTCCCGTTCGAGCAATGCAGTCTTGATTCCAAGCAGTAATCAGGGATCATCAAAGCCAGAGTGAGCAAGCTGTAGACTTGCTACTTTTATAGTGTTTTCATAACCACTTCCTTAATTACTATTCCACGGTTAAAGCTGCAGACACTTTAACATACACAACTATGATTCATAGTTATTATTTCACCTAAACCAGTTAGGGTAAACAATGTTATCCCTAACACTGGTCAACGTGCCACTTCCATTCTCTTCCGTCGTCTACGAGTAGTTGGTAAGACCGGGGGCCTGTGATCTGGGTGATCGCGGCTGGAAGCCATAACGGGTCCCTGGTGAAGTTTTTCGCATAGACCAGGTCGCCTATTTCAAATGCACGGTATTTGCTGGAGGAATCGGGGGGTTTATCCCAGGTGTAACTGAAGTTCAGTCTGTCGAGGTAGGAACGCAATTTCCTACCCATTAGGAGTTCTGCTAGGCTTTTGTTGGTTGTGCTGCTAGGGGTAATATGCTGTAGGGTTAGTAGTCGGTTTAATTTGTCTTGCACATCCCCCTTGCCAATTCTATGCAGGCCCTCCTTAGTATACTGAGCCATGCATTCAGCCCTGCCGTTTGCAACCAGATGGGCCGGCGCCGTTAAAGCATGTCAGATGCCTTGGGCAGCTAAATACTGCTCGAATGCTAACGTGGTAAACTGAGGCCCATGGTCCGACACCAGTACATCAGGCAGTCCTTGCGTGGTGAAAAGTTTGTCTAGTTGTTTCATGACTGCCTCGGTGGTTGTGGAAGCCATGCGGATGACCTCTAACCAGTTTGAGTAGGCATCCACAACTATTAAAAAAGTGTTGCCTTTTGTCAGTCCAGCAAAGTCAATATGTAGTCTAGACCATGGACCCTGGGGAGTTTCCCATTCCCTAACTGGTGCCTGTGGGGGGGGGTAGGCCTCAATTTTTGACAGTCATGGCATGTTGCCACCCAGCGTTCAATGACCTTGTCCAGCCCTAGCCACCAAACGTAGCTCCTGGCCAAGGCTTTCATTTTGACTATGCCCGGGTGCCCCTCATGCAACATGCACAAAACATCTTTCTGGAGACTGTTTGGTATCACCACCCTGTCAAAATACACCACCACCACAAAATACAGCCCTTTTCGATAGACAGTTCAGTCTGTCGGGTCCGAAATGGCTTAAAAGTCTTGGTTTTGTCCTTACCTCAGTTTTGTTCTTATCTCAGTTTTGTTCTTACCAGCCCTTACCTATCCAATTCAGGATGTGAGCTGTCAAAGGGTCTTTCGCGGTGGCTCTCGCAACATCCACTGCAGTTAGCGGCAGGTTTGGGCAGGTCTCGAGTTGAAGTGTGGAGATAGTGGGAGCTGGGTCCTCTTCTGTGATGGGCAGTGGGGAACAGCTCAGGGCGTTGGCATGGGTGATGTTCTTTCCTGGGCAGTGAATCAGCATGTAGGTATAGGCAGCGAGGAATTCAGACCACCTTGTCATTCTAGGTGACAGAATGTTCGGGGTTGGCTTGTTTCCTGCTAGGATTCCGAACAGGGGTTTGTGATCAGTGATGATCAAAAAAGTTCTGCCGTAAAGGTACTCATGGAATCTTTTGACTCCGGTTATGATTGCGAGGGCTTCTTGGTCGAATTGGTTGTAATTGCGTTCTGACTTGGAAAGCGTTTTTGAATAGAAAGCGACCAGTGCCTCTCTGCCATCTGGTAGCTTGTGGCTCAGGATGGCGCCGATTCCAAAAGGCGATGCATCACAGGTGACCATCAAAGGCAGGGTATTGCTATACTGGATTAAAATGGTGTTAGACGTTAATAGGTCTTTGATACCTTGAAATGCTGCTTGTTCCCGGTGGCCCCATTTCCAGGTAGTTTTTTTGTCTAACAACTGATGTAAAGGTTCTGCTATGGGGAACCTTATGGGGCAGGAACACATTGTAGAAATTTATGAGACCTAGAAATGCTTGGTCAGTTTTGTTCCTAGGTCTAGGTGCGTCTTTGATTGCCTTTATCTTTTTTTCAATGGGGTGTATTCCTTGTTCATCTCACATCTTCTTAAAACTTCCCTTAATCTGCTCTCTAGTTGGTTGGCGTTTTTTGCTGACACCAGAACGTCATCAAAATAAGGGACGACTCCCTTGATTCCATTTAACAGATGCTCCATAAGGCTTTGGAACACGCCTGGGGCGATGCTAATGCTGAACTGGAGACGGTTACACTTGAATATCCCTCTTTGTGTCACAATAGTCTGTGCCTCTGCAGTAGAGGGGTCAACGGGTAGCTGTTGGTATGCTTGTGCAAGGTCAAGCTTTGCAAAAAATTTTCCTCCCCCTAGGGAGTGCAATAAGTGTTGCACTACCGGTACTGGGTATGTGCTTTTTTGGAGTGCATGGTTTAGGGCTGCCTTATAGTCTCCATAGATGCACACTGACCCATCTGGTTTTACAGGAGTCACAATGGGTGTTTCCCACCTGGCATGGTCGATTGGCTCTAACACCTCTTGTGCTATTAATTTGTTTAATTGTTCATCAATTTTTGGTTTTAAGGCAAATGGGACACGTCTGGCTTTTAACCGGATGGGGGCTATTTTTGGGTCTAGGTTAAACGAAATTGGGGTCCCCTTGTACTTGCCTAGGGTCCCGTCGAAAACATCTTGGAATTCTTGTAGAAGGCTCTCCTCCCAGTTGGCTGCAACAATGCGGTTTATCCCGGTCATCCCAATTCCCAGGGTGCGAACCATTTGATCCCCAGCAGGCGAGGGCGATCATGGTCGACGATGGTCAGAAGCAAGATTTCGGCATTATTTTTAAATTCGACGAGGAAATGTCCAAGGCCCAATACCGGAATTCGATTTCCCTGGTAGTCTTTTAAAATCAGTCTTTGTTTTTGTAGTTCATTTTGTTTAATGTCCGGTATCAGGTGCTGGATGGTATTCCAGAATACCATAGATAGAAAAGACCCAGAGTTGACTTCCATCTCACAGGGCTTCCCTTCGATGTTCACCTCTATCCGGACCTTTTTCCCGTTTTCTGCCCTGGCATTTCCGATGGTTACCGTCTGGTGCATTTCCTCTCTGTCACTGGTTTTTTTGCTTTGGTTCCATCTGCTTCCGGCTTGTCTCTCATCATGTCTGGGGGGGGGGGGGGGTGCTGCTGCATCTTTTAGGACTATAGCTCTTTTTGTTTCGGCAGACTCTTTCGATAAGCCGTAGATTGCATCTAGGAACCTGCATTCATCTCGTGGGTGGTTGCCCCTGCATTCCGCACACTGAAACTCCCACCTGTTTCTTCTCTTTTCCCACCATTTCTTGTCTGAATGAAGTCTATGGACATCTTCATTTTTGTCATCGGTGTCACTCTGGGATTCGAAATCTTCATAGTGGACGGTCACTGTGGGTTGTTTCTTGCTTCCCTCTGCCTTCTTTTCTCTGGCTTGGTTTGGCTGATCTGGAATCGCATTCATTTGGCGCATGGTGACTGCGGATTTCTTTGCTGCTTCGGCGGCGGTTGCTTCTGCAATAGACTCGGCCACGGTTATGTTTGGTCTATTCAGCAGTTTACTCTGAAGTGTAGTGTCCTTCAAACCGAGGACCACGTGGTCCCTCATGGTCTCGTCCATGTTCTGGAACTCACAGGCTCCTCCGATGTGTCTCAGGGCTGCTATAAAATCTCCGACGGTTTCATCTTCTTTCTGGTCTCTCTTGTAGAACTCGTGTCTCATTATCAAGTTGGAGACCATGGGTGCGTAATGTGCTTGGAGCATTCTGTTCAGCTCAGGCCAAGTCATATCTGACATCTCTTGGTTTAGCCAGTGCCTTTGCCATTTTAAAGATGGCTGGTCCGCAGTGTGTAAGGAAGACAGCCCTCTTCTTTTGATCAGATATTTCCTGCAGTTCGTTGCTTTCCAAAAACATAAGAAAGCAATCGATATACGACTCCCAATCCTCCTCATCAGGATTGAATGGTGCAGGTGGTGCGTTGTTACTGACCATCTCTCTCGATCGGTTCAGATAGCTGCGTGCTTCGGTCTCACTCTTCTACGATGATCCCATCCTCGTCACCAGTGTTCCGTCCAGAAATAAGTTGCACGAGACTGGGTTCCAACAACAAACTCTTTATTTAATTCAGTAAAGCAATGGTAATGGAACAACAGCCCAAGCCGCGTCAGCCCTTTATATAGCGGCTTGCTCGTGGCTTGTGGCCAATGACACCTCTTTAAGTGTTCCCACCGTCCAGTGGGCCAATCGGATTGGTTCTCTAATGGCCATCCGAGAATGGCCTTTTCGGCTAATCAGAATAGGGAACTTGGAGCCTACCAAGTTCCATACATAACACTGTCACTGTACATAAAAGAAAAGATACATTCCTCAAGAGCCGAGAATCATAAGATACAACAACATTTAATGACAGTCATAGGGTACAATCAGCAATCAAATCATATTAGGAAACAGTCAATATAAATCATAAGAATACAAGCGACAAACTTACAGTCATACAGTCACAAGTGGGAGGGGATGGGTGATAAGGAGTGATGAGAAGATGAATAGTAATTGTAGTGCAGACTTGGTAATAGTTGGACAGTGTTGAGGGAATTGTTTCACAGAATGATGGCTTGGGGGGGGGGAGCTCTCCTTGTGTCTCGTTTTGGTGTGCAGTGCTCTATAGCATCGTTTTGAGGGAAGTAGTTGAAACAGTTTATGTCTGGGATATGAGGGGGGGATTCATGCCAGTCCTGGAGAGGAGTGGGGGCTTCCTTTTGCCCTCCCCCCCATGCTGTCGTGGAGTGGGGCTGCGGTGGATGAGAAAAGGGGAGGGGCACAGTCCACAATCAGGGAATACTTCCCTGTGCTGGTTGATTGGGGAGCCCTTGGGCGCCTTCATGCGCATGCGTATTCCTTCACTCAGTGACCCTCTTCCCCACTGTCTGGGGTCACTGCCCCCCCTGCCTCTCCCAGGACCTTCTGCCCTTTGAGCCCTTCTTGGCAAAGGGGGTGTGTGGAGGAGAGGTTTGGCCCCCAGTGCTGTAGAGTTTTTTGACAAATAACAGGTCTAGTTGCATTCAAGAATCATTGTTGTTGCTCTTCCTTCCTTCCTTCCTCCGTTTCTCCTTCCTTCCTCCCTCCCTTCCTTCCTTGTTTCTTTCTTCCTTTTTCTTCCTTCTCTTTCCTCCCTCCCTCATTTCTCCTTCCTTCCTTCTTTCTCCTTCCTATTCCTTCTATCTTTCCTTCCTTCTTTCTTTATCCTTCCTTCCTTGTTTCTCCTTCCTACTGTTTTCTTCCTCCCTCCCTCCCTCCTTTCCACTTTATTGAACTCCCCGAGAGGAAAACCTGTCATAGCCTTTGCTCTGAATTGAAAGAATACAAACTATGACATAACAAAAAAGGATAATCAAACTGCCCCCCCCCCCATTGCACAGGTGAACTGGAGCAGCCTCCGATTCCTGCACAACCTCTAAATGGCCCTGATTTGTTTTTTGTTTTTTTTTGGGGGGGGGATTGTTTCCTCCTATTCCCATCAGGAGATTGTGTTTTCCAGGCTGAGGGGAGGGCAAGAAATTCCCACCCACTCCCTTTGGGGAAATGTCCCATCGGGAGAGCAGCCCCAGGGTCACCCCAAAAGCCATGGGCCTTACTCAATGGAGGGGGGGATATCAATGGAGACCAGGCAGCTCTTGGGCGGGAGAGTTTCAATCTGGATCCCTGTTGAGTGGGGTGTGCACTGGAGCCCCACAGCTGCCAGAGATCTTCCTTAAGATACTCAGGCTATTAAAAAACCAGATTTCCCCCTGAGGGGGGGCGTTTGGGAACCTAAACGGACATCTGGTCCACCCCTTCAGGCACAGAGAAAGCTCTGGCTGAGAATCGTTGAAGAGAGCAAAGACAGTGGCATCTCCCTACCGGGCCTGCCATGAACCCCCCCCGCACCCCTCCTTCAGCTCCCAAGACTGAACGGATCACCCTCCCACTTTCTTCGCTTCCTTCTCTACCCAGATTTCTCTCCTCCTTCCGGTGAAGTCGCAGAGGACTCTGCCCGGAGACTAATGATGCTCAAGCAGGGAGAATTCCCATTGGTGTTCCCGCTCGTTCTGCTTCCCCCCCTCCCAACTCAAAACTCCGAGAAAACAGCTTCGTGTCCCCCAGTTCAGAGCCGTCGACCCTCCTCTCGGGCTGGAACTGGAAGAACTTGGTCGGGATAACTCCGCCTTGCCTCCCCCCCCCCTTCGTTTCATGGGAGGATTCTCCCGATGGAAGAGTTTCTGCGTTCGGTGGCTGAGAAGAGGGGGAGGGGCAACCCCGCAGCCAGCCATTAGCTAGTTATTTATTTATTTACTAACTTATTTTATTTACTTATTTATTTTATTTATATACTTACCAATTCATTTTATTTACTTATTTTATTTATTTACTTACTAACACCCCCCGCCCCACAAGCATCCAAGAAGCCACACCCTGCCCAGGCACCGCAAGTCACACACCGAAGGGCTCACAGTCCCAGAATGAAGTGGGGGGGGGGGTGTCTGAATTGTACTCTCCTTCCCCAGTCAGCGTTTGGAGTAATGCAGTAGAGACCAATGAGAAATGTCCCTTCCGCAGCGTCATCAGTCTCCAGGCAGAGTCTTTTGTGACTTCACCCGATAGATATGAGCGATCTGTGCAGAGGGAGAAGCAGCAAAGATGGAATCGTTGCAGTGGGGGTGGGGTGGGGGCTGCAGCTCAAAGAGGGGGCGATGTCCCTTCCCAGTCCCAGGGAAGACCCTCCCTGCTTTTGCTCTCTTCGCGGTTTTCAGCCGATTCTCACCCTCTTTTTCTCTGAGTGCCTGGAGGAGTGGACTAGATGCCCTTTTAAACTCTCGAAAGCCTCCCCCGGGGGAGGGGGTGCAGTCCAGATGAGGCTTCTGAGACTCTGGTTCTTCCAAGGAAAAGACCAAGCCCAGCCAAACTCTCTGCAGCTCAGTTGGAGGAAGCTCCCCCAAAGGGAAGTTGGTGAGGTGAGGGTTATAAATGTAAATTTAAATTCTCCAATTTTAGTTCCCGAGCATCTTAATTTGCTTTATTTTTCTCTCTCCTGGATCCCAGTCACCTCTTAAGGCCTGTTCTATGGCTTGTGCTTGCATTATATGAAATTCCACTACAAATAACAGATAATCAGAGTTGGAGGGGACCCTGTAGGTCATCTAGTCCAACACCTCCACCCAAGCAGGAGACCATACACCATTTCTGACAGATGGCAATCCAATCTCTTCTTGAAGGTCTCAAGTGATGGCACTCCCACAACATCTGAGGGCAACTTCTGTTCCATTGGTTTATTGTTCTGTCAGAAAGTTTCTCCTTCTTTCCGGGTTGAATCTCTCCTAGTTCAGTTTCCATCCATTATTCCTTGTCTGGCCTTTGAGTCAAATATTGGAAGACTGCTATCGTGTCTCCTCTAGTCCTTCTCTTCCCTAGACTAGCCAAGCCCAGTTCCTCCAACCGTTCTTCATATGTTTTAATCTCCAATCCCCTAAATCATCCGGGTTACTCTTCTCTGTCCTTTTTCTAGAGTCTCAATATATTTTTTATAGTGTGGTGACCATAACTGGATGCAGAACTCTAGTTGTGGTCTGACTAAGGCTTTATAGAGTGGTATTAGGACCTCACTATTGCGTGGTCACTCTCCCCCAAAGTTCCTGTAACTTTAACCCGATCTGTCATTTCATCTCCATTCGTGAGAATTCAATCCAGCATGGTTGACCCTCTCGTTCCCTTCTCTGCTTTTGGGGAGACAAAGTTTGTCTGCTAGGAATGTCAGGAATCTGTTTCATCTTCAATTAGCTGCACAGCTTGTCTTCCAATTGATGTTAAAATCCCCCATTACTGTTGTGCTGGGCTTATATACCGCAGTTAATCGACTAGCAAAAAGTCCATCTATTTCCTCTGTTTGTTTGGTAGGTTGGCTTGTAGCATATACCCCTGGGGCCATGACATTCTTTGTTCCTTTTATGTTGCTTTCAAGGAGATGTTCATCCTTGTTCGAAGCTGTATATTCCACTCATGGGCTTTATCCCACCGATGGCAATAATGTTACACTTGCTCTCATATACTAGAGCAGTGGTGGCTAACTTTTTTGGGCCCCTGTGCCAAAAATTATGCGTGCACTTGCACGCTCACATGCTAGCACCCAGAAGGCAATGCGCCCTCCCTGCTACCAACAAATGCATGCGCTATCCCCACCCACTCCCCATCACCTCCTTACCTGCACTGTGCCTCACAGCTGATTTTTGACTAGTTCAAGGCCTTTTTTGGCTTCCCAGAAGCTTCAGGAAGGCTTCTGCAAGCTTTTCAGGTCAAAAACTAGGCCCATTTAGTCACTTCCAGTATTTCTGGAAAAACAGGAAGTGACAAAACGGGCCTAGTTTTTGGCCTGAAAAGCCAGCAGAAGCCTTCCTCAAACCTATGATAGGCTGAAAAAGGCCTCAAACTGGCCGAAAATTAGCTGTGAGGTGTATGAATGTACAATGAGGTAAGTCTGCCTGGAGCTTGCATGCTGGGACAAATGGCTCTGCGTGCCACAGGTTCGCCATCATGGAGCTAGACTATCCTGGGGTCATCAGCTCGCCAGCATCCAAAAAGCAAAGTCAATGGGGGAAGCCGGATTCACTTAAAAAACACATTTCACTCAATAACTGCAGTGACTTGCTTAACAATCATAGCAAAAAAAATTGTAAAATTGGTCACATTTAACAACTGCCTTACTTAGCAATAGAAATTCGTATTCCAACTGTGGTCATAAATTGAGGATTACTTGAATTCTGTATGTTGGTGTCAAAATATCTGAGACTGTGAACACCATAAACTCAAATCATAAACTAAATCACTAATTTTTTTTGGGGGGGGGTGCAACAGTGTATTGACACATTAACATGGCAAAAGCCCATTGAAAGCCAATTCATTTTATATAAACTGCCTCCCTGTATTGTTAGAAATCTTCCCCCAGCAAATTCATTCTCTCTTGTGGGTGTAGGATTCAGGTTTTGGAAAAATCAGGCTTTAAGGCAGCCAGGATTTATGACTCAGACAAAAAAAAAATTTAGTTCATACCAAGAAGACAATGTATGCTTAAAAAGAACCAGGTACATCTAGTCTAGGGAGTCCCACTCAAGTGGGTATTTGCATGGGAAGTAAGCTGCCTGCTTCACTGAAGTTCTCCCTGCAGTCCACAGATTTATAAGGGTTTTTCTCCTGTCTGAATATTTTATGTGAAGCAAGGGTGCTGCTCTTGCCAGATGTCCGTTCATTCATATGGCTTCTTCCCCCATGTGGATCCTTTTATGGGAAGTGAGTTCACTGCTCCTCTTGAAGGTATTCCCACATTCCGCGCATTGATAGGGTTTCTCTCCTGTATGGATGCTTTTATGGGAAATGAGGTGGCTGCTTTGACGGAAGCTTTTCCCGCACTCTGCGCATTTAAACGGCTTTTCCCCTGTATGGATTCTCTTATGGCAGGTAAGCTGGCTGTTCCTTCTGAAGCTCTTTCCACATTTCATACATTTATATGGTCTCTTTTCTAAGTGGATAATTTTATGGGAAGTAAGTTCACTACTTTCCCCGAAACTTTCACCACACTCGACGCATTGATATGGATTCTCACCGGAGTGAATTCTTTTATGAGAAGTAAGCTGAGTACTCCAAGAGAAGCGTTTTCCGCAATCTGTACATATGTAGTGTCTCTCCCTTGGGTGGATATTCCTATGGGACATGAGCTCAGTGCTGCTCCTGAAGGCCTTTCCACATTCCAAGCATTTGTGTAATTCTTCTAGTGCGTGGATCCGTTTATGGGAAGAAAGCTCACGGCTGCCTCTGAAGCTCTTCCCACACTCTATGCATTTATATGGCTTATCTCCTGTGTGGATCGTTTTATGAGAAGCGAGCTGATAGCTCCAGAAGAAGTTCTTCCCACACTCCATACATTTGTACGGTTTCTCTCCCGAGTGGAGTCTTTTATGATAAGCAAGTTGGCTATTCCTCCTGAAGGTCCTCCCACATTCTATGCATTTATAAGGTTTTTCTCCTGTGTGGACCCTCCTGTGGGAGGTCAGTTCACTGCTTCCCCTGAAATCCCTCCCACACTCCATGCATTTATAAGGCCTCTCCCCGGTGTGGATCCTTCTGTGGGAAGTCAGTTCGCTGCTCCTCCTGAAGCTCTTCCCACACTCTGGGCATTGATAGGGTTTCTCTCCTGTGTGGATCATTTTGTGGGAAGTAAGCTGATAGCTCCACAAGAAGTTCTTTCCACACTCCATGCATTTATATGGTTTTTCTCCTGCATGGAGTCTTTTATGGTAAGCAAGCTGACTATTCCTCCTAAAGCTCCTCCCACACTCAGAACACTTATAAAGTTTTTCCCCCGTGTGGATCCTTCTGTGGTAAGTCAGGTCATTGCTCCAGCTGAAACTCTTCCCACATTCCAGGCACTTATAGGGTTTCTCCCCTGTGTGGATCCTCCTGTGGGAAGTAACCTGGCTGCTGCTCCTAAAGTTCTTCCCACACTCTCTGCATTTGTAGGGTTTCTCCCCCATGTTGATTCTATCACGCAACGAAAGAATGAAGGTCCAGCTGTAACTTTTTTCATCTTCCCTGTTCTGATCCTCTTCTCCTTTAGTGTGGGTTCGATCATGTTCATTTAAATCTGATTTTTCTCTGAATGTTTTCACACTTTTCTCAAAACACTTTGTCCTTTTTCCTTTGGAAAGATGCAGGGTTCCTCTATTTTGAATTTCATCACACTGAAGAGCAGAAAAGTTTCTGCTTCCATTCTTTGACTGGTTTCTCTCATGACTTTTTAGTTCCGTTTGGTCTCTTCCTTCTTTGCGTCTGAGAGCTTCTAATATTTGCCTACAGCACATGTTCTCTCGCCCAACAGTATCTTCAGAGAGAAAGAAAAAAAGTGTTGGTTAAACTAACAGAAAGGGGATAAAATCACCAAGAATATGTGACATAATTGAGAATCCCAATCCTGCAAATCCCAAAAACCTCGGTAATATTTTTATAGACTATTCTGACTTACGTAAAACAATCTGAATTAAAGCTTATTAAATTTAGAGACCTGATGCAGGTTCCTATCAATTTTATTGTTATAAATTTGCACAGGATGGAAATTTAAATTTCACAGGTAGTAGAAACAATTTTAAAAGCCATTTATCTAAAGCAATACTGCATGTTGGGTTTGTATATTTGCTTCTTGCTATCAATGATTTTTTCTTTATTCTGCACTAGATATCTTTTCCCACACATTCTCTTCTTCTTTCAGATGGGATAAAAATCTGAAGTCCTCACTCAATATATGTTTCCAGGGCAAACAAAGCACTGCTCAATATATGGTGTCAATCTGGGTTTTACTTTCATTACAAAAAATACTTTTCCAGGAAACCTAAAACTCTCAGCTCAGCCATAAAACACCAAGAAGGCCAAGGAAAATTTTTATCAGTCAAGAAAAGATCCTGAGAAGCAGGAAGAACTCTGCACAGTAGAAGATAGTAACCTCCTAGGACGGGGGTAGGGAAACTTGGTTTTTATCACTTATGGAATTCAACTCCCAGAATTCCTGAGTGAGCCATAAAAGGTTCCTCAACCCTGGCCTACTGGTTTTTCAGTTGTGGGGGAAATCAATTTTTGACTTGAATGGGACTGTTTAATGTACAAACGTAGGACATGTTGTCCTAGAAAAATATTTCTTTGATCTATTAAAAAACTGTGTCCAGACCCATAACCTCATAGTTATGCCTGACTTCACTGGGCATACGATTTGATGTATCCAGTTTGCTCTGTCCAATCACAAGGATCAGTTTTAATTAGTCAACAAAGGGAAGCTGCAGTCCCTCCCCTTTATAAGCCCACCTCTGCCTCCAGCATTGTTCCTCAACCACTGTATGCTTCAGTGTAAGGTATCTTGGAACCAGTAAAGGAGAATTTTTGTAGAATGGGTCTTTTCCTTCTCCCAGATATAAGGTGTGGTTCAGTGGTGGAATTCAAAATTTTTTACTACCGGTTCTGTGGGCATGGCTTGGTGGGCATGGCAGGGGAAGGTTACTGTAAAAACCCATTCCCTCCCCACCCCACTAACCTGCTTTCAAGCTCCATTCTCCTGTGCAGGGCGACAAAAGAAGACCCAACCAATCAGGTGGGACTCGGGAGGCAAAGAATAGGTGGGGGAGGGGCCAGTCAGAGGTGAGATTGGCCAGTTCTTCAAACTACTCAAAATTTCCTCTACCGGTTCTCCAGAACTGGTCAGAACATGCTGAATACCACCTCTGGTATGGTTGGCTTTAGGCCAGAGAGCTGGTTCCACAAAATGCCTTTTCTACCTGCCTGTGCCCTTACCCAGGGAGGCCACATTCCTCAGATTCTCCCTCATGACTTCCCCATGGAGGGCTTTTTGGTGGGGATTCAGTTGAGTCCACTCTTCCTTGGAGAAACACACAGCCACCTCCTCAAAGGATACAAGACTCTGGAAAATGAAGGGGAAAAAAACTTTTCTCCATTGGTAATCCAGGAAGGCTTTGCATCTCATACCCTTTTGTTCAACAAATTCCCCAAGCAAAAATTGGGTATGGATGATCTAAGAGAAAATAATATATGTAGCTCAGTGCTGAGCCGAGTGTTTACTAGCAGTCATTTCATTACCTGGCTAGACAACATCATCAACACAAGTGAGTGAGGTTTTCTCTCTTTTTTTATACATTAGCTTGCCTGGCCAGTGTTGGATGGTGGAGGGGGATGGTTTCCTCTTGACAGCTCCTGAATTACAGTGTTGTTTTCTGATTGTTTCTCTGGTATGATTTATTAACCCAAATTATAAATATTTACTATTAAAGTGACTGGGCAGTTTACAGATAAGAAACTATGCAATCCATACATAAAAGACAAGATCAAAGAGTTAAAAAGAGGGAGGGAACATCCTTCAGCCACCAACCACCCCCAGGGCTGGATACCACTCTTGGATCCCTGTGCCAGTTGGTAAGAGCAAGCATGACTTGAAAGGGATCTCCAAATTAATTCTGCCACATTCCATTTCAGGCTGCTTAAAGAGCAGTAATGCTGTTGAGTCCCAGGGGGAAAGGGGACTCCAAGTGATCTAAATGTTTCTCTCCTACCTGAACTGGAGGTTCAGCCATTCTTTCAGTTCCACCAGGAAAAGATGATCCTAGAAACAGCAAAGGCATAATTTGATTTCCTGCATGGGATTTCCATTGAGCTAAAGCAGAATTTCAAATATTACATGAAGAACTCAAGATTTTATCAGAGCATTGAGACATTTCTTGAGAATGACAGGTCCCTTTGAAAGGCTCCCTTTACCTCCTGAGGTGTCCCAACTTGGATCTTCTTGGGGGATCCCCCTGAAAGGCAGCTCTTGAGAGGCATCTTGCAGATCCTTCCTCCCTTTAGGATGCCTCGGGATGGCTTCCAGAAAGGGCTGCTGCATCTGACGTACCTGGAGATGGAAAAGAGAAATGAAGGTTTCGATAAAACCTCTCAAATTTGCTGATGCAGATGGAACAATGGAGCAAGTGCTCCAAATACATATTCTGGGGAAAAATGGAGAAAATGCTCAATTCAAGGATATTCTCGATTAATGCATAGCTTCAGAGAGGGTGTTCTCTCACCTGCAGCTCTTTCTGCTGCTGCTTCTCCGCCTGGCTCAGCAGGAAGCCTTCAGCCAGGGCCACTGCCTGGGCGCTGGTCTCCGCTCCACACTCCCGCACCCAGCTGGCCATCTCTGCAGGAAGCACGGCCAGCAGCTGCTCCAGGATCACCAGGTCCAGCATCTGTGCCTTGGTCTTCTTCTCTGGCTGCAGCCAATCCTGGCAGAGTTGATAAAGGCAGTTGCACATCTCCCGCGGGCTCTTACCCCATATATCCAAGGGCAGGAGGCCGACCTTCTCCCTGGTGGTTTCCCGCAAGGCGTCCCGCAGCTCCTCTACCTTCTCCCAGAGGGCTTCCTTCAGGGAGGAGTTCTGCAGGGCGCTCCTCAGGGAGTCCACCTGGGCCAGCAGCACCTCTGCCTGCGTCAGCGTGTCTGACCAGAAGGCCAGCACCTGCGTCTCCAGGGACGCCGCTTTCTCCCACAGGACATGCGCCTCCTTCACAGGCGCATCCTGGGCAGCTCTTTGCAGGGCTGCCTCCCCCTGCCCCAGGGGCACCTGCCGGAGGGTCCAGCGAAAGGCTTCGGCTTCTCTCCGGGCCGTCTCAGCCTCCTCCAGAGGGCCTGCCCACAAGCCCTTCTCCAGGCAGGCCACCTCCCAGCAGTCCGTCTTCCGCAGCAGTGCCTCGGCCTTTTCTAGCATCGGCTGCAGCCCTTCAAGCGACGCCTCCCGCAGGCCGGTGTGCAGCCCCTCCAGCTCGCTCCTCAGCGCCTCGGCGCTCTCGGCCCAGCCTTCTTCCTCCAGGGCCTCCCGCAAGGCCAGCAGCTGCCGGGCCCGGGCGCGCCCTTCCTTCCGCACCGCCCGGCCCAACTCCCGTAGGCTCTCCCACAACCGGTCGTCCAGGAACGCCGCCAGGGCCCCTTCCAGCTTCCGCGCGGCGCGTACCGGCCGCCCCCAGCCCTCGGCCGCCTCCAGCTCCGCCACCACGCCCAGGAGCGCCTCCCGCACTGCCGTCACCTTCTCCACCGAAGTGGTGGGCGCGGCTGCGGCTGCTGGCTCGGCCGGCACCAGCGGCTCTTTGTCCTCGCTAGGCGCCTCCTCCTCCTTGGCCAGGGCCGGCGGCGCCGCGGATCCCTCGCCTCCCTCGGCAGACGCGGCCACTCTACTCGTACCACCGCCGGGCTTTCTCCGCCGGGCCCGCTGGGCCGCCTCGCGCTCGCCGCGCGCCTGGAACCAGCGGAGCAGCGCCATCTCCAGCCTCAGGAAGCCCTGGAGCCGCTGCTGTTCCGTCTCCGAGAGCGCCGCGTCCCGGGCCAGCAGGGCGTCCCTGCCTCGGCGGGCCTCACTCAGCTGCGCCCGGAACCGCTGCAGGTTCGGCTGGCCCAGGTTGACCTCCCAGCGCCAACGCGCCCGCACCTGCTCCGACACCCGCTTCGTCAGCAGAGCCTCCACCTCAGCCAGCCGCTCCGGGGAAACCTCCGCCGCCGCCGCCGCTACCCCCGGAACCGCCATCGCCGCCGCTGCTTCGCACTCCTCCCCCCCCCCCCCAGTTCTGGCCGCAGGAGCGCGCACGGCGACCCTGCTTGGCGACGGAAGCGGTTGCCCCGCCCCTTACGCCGATCCCGCGCGCTGTTTTTTTTCTTCCGCCTCTCCCCCCAACAGCTCCTTTCCGAGACTTCAACTCCCAGAATTCCCCCGTCAGCCTCCCGAGGGCTTCTCGCCCCGCCTCCCGAGTCTTATGAACGCGCCGACACGCGAATAAAAGCCTCCCGCGGTGCTGCTTCTAGGTGCTGCCGTTCCCGTAATGAAGACTACGCAAGGACCTCCTGCTACACCTTCTCGGCGGTCGAAATAGCGACCCACACGGCCTGCTTTCCTCTGCCCAGCCTGAGAAACCGACTAAAATCTGAAATAAAAGGCCTTTCCCCCACACCGGTGGTTTGTTCCTCATCCCGACTCGGTTCGGGCGATTCTCCTCACGGGGCGTCCGTCCCTTTCCCGCCCGTTTCTTCTTCCGCGCTTCTGGGCGCCTAGGTAAAGTTTCGGGCCAATTTTACCTTGGGAAAGATTTTCAGGATTATTCTTCCTCCCCTTCTCAAATCACCGTCTGAGATAATCTTTCCCCACTATTCTGAGGTAACCTAATAGAGGTCAGATACGGCATTACAGTACATACACAGCATATGAGGAAACTTTAAAGTTGGTTAAATGAGGTATTATTATCAGCTTGAAGCAGACCAAAGAGGTAGAAGGTGGGAATAGTCAAGTTAAGCTCCAAGCCAGGAATCAAATTAGTCTTTATCTCGTTATTTGACAGGATGCCCTCTAATAAGAATAATAATCCTTTATCTGTTAATTCCTACCCCTTTACCACACCCAACCTTCCTGCCTCGCCTCCCCACACCATCTAATAGTAACTGTGCCTGGCACCAGCATATATAAGCAGAAGGCGGGGCCTCATTGCGCTACACTGATTGGCAGTTCCCGACCCAATCACTACCTGAGGATGGCAGCATCTGTCAGACTCAATTTCTGTGATTGACCTGGAGGAGAGGGGGACCAGGAGGGTGTGGCTGACTGATTGGTTGGTTGTGGCCAGCTTGACCCCATCTCCAAACTCCTGGCCTATTTCCCTGGGGTGACTCTTGATGTGGTGCTGAGTCTCCCAAGAGGAGAAGCTTGACAGAACACCAACCCTTGCATGGAGACCGTCTTGTCAGGATCCACCTAGTGTGATGTCTCAAGGAATATCTGCCGAGGTCACATTGCGGGAGAGACACCAGCCCATTTTGCTCACACACGGAAAATGGCGATCTACTTTGGGGAAGCAAAATATTTTCTCTGCATTTACACTTCCCCGGGGAGTTTGTGTGACCCCTACAGAATGAGATGGTTGTCGGGAAGGTTTGAACCTCTCAGCTTTGCAATTTCCTTTCCCTTTAACTGATCTACTTAGCAACAGAAATGCTGGACCCAATCATGGCCATAAAGTTGAGGTTCATCTGTACTGTGCTAATGGAGGTAACATCTCTGTGCAGGACAGTAGCACAGTACCAGGTGGACCTCGACTTATGGCCATGACTTAGCAATGTCCAATGCTTAGCAAGACAGTCATTAAGTGAGTTGTGCTTAATTGCACAACCTCTTGTCAACATGTCTTTGAGAAGATTTTGTGTCTTCCTTTGGCTGTTTTACAATTTTTTAAAAAGTCTGCATTTTTCACCTTTCTAGAATTTATAATTGCACTGATACCAATTGTGTTGTACACCACCCTGAGTGCTACAGATATGGAGTGTGAATGAATTTAAACATAAGAAAATTCTTGATCTCTGCATCATGAATCTTCTTACGTCTCCATCTGGGCTGCCAGAAGAACCATGCTCAGCACTGCTCTCAGCCAAATGTGCCAGGACCATAAACACAGAATTAAGGCACAAACTGATCAATCAATCAATCAATCAATCAGAATAGAGCTGGAAGGGACATAGGAAGTCTTCTTGCCCAACCCCTGCTCTGTCTGGCAAGAGATTTTTAAAAAGAAGTCATTGTATCGAAGACTAACAGAGCAATAATATCTGGTTACTTGAGATGAAAAATTATGACAGACTGATCTCCGTGTGAGAATTCTCGGCAAGGAAGCAGGACCGGGATTTCATCAGATGCGACCTCAATACTCCAGGACATGAAGGGTCCTTGTTCCTCCCTGTGAGCAGCCAGATGCCTCTTAGGCTGCTGCTCGTTCGGGAACCTCTTTGTCCACTGTGAGGATGGAGGCAATGTTGGTCCTCCATGGAGCTTTTGGTGTCTCATCCGATTCCTCTTCTGGCTGAAGGTCTTGTCACACTTGGTGGAAGAGAAAGGCTTCTCTGCTGTATGCCTCCTCTGGTGCCACAGAAGGTGCTGCTGTCGTAAAAGCTCTTCCTGCACTCAGGGAAGCTGTGGGGCTTCTCCCCTGTATGGATCCTCCAGTGGAATATGAGGTTGGAGCTGTGGTGAAAGCTCTTCCCGCACTCAGAGCAGCAGAAGGGCCTCTCGCTCGTGTGAATTCCCTCATGGGAAGTCAGCTGTGAGCGTCCGATGAAAGTCTTGTCATAGGTTGGGCACTTGTAGGGCTTGTCCTTGGAGTGGATGAGCTGGTGGAGGTTGAAGCTCTTACTGCAAACGGCACCGGAAGGGCTTCTTACCTGTGTGCTTCCTCTGGTGGCAGATCAGGTTGGTGCTTCTGTTGAAATGCTTCCCACACTTGGGGCAGCGGAAGGGCTTCTCTCCATGTGCCAAGGCCCACGTGGCCATCCAGGGAACTGTAAGGGGATGGCCCACCTCACTTCAGTTCGGCCCACGCCATCACGCATGTGTGTGTGCATACAGACTCAGTTCTCCATCACCGCGTGCAGGGCAACCAAAGGAGTCTGCGGGAGAAGTTAGTAAAAAGTTAGTTCAGACCTTTCAACCTTGCGAGATTTTTTTTTTTGTGAGCAGTTCGGTCTGAGCTATCTTTATCGTAGTCCCACAGACGACTTTAGTTGCCTTGCACCCTGTGATGGAGAACGGAGCTGGAAAGCATGTTAGTGAAGGGATGTGGGGTTTTGTTTTTTTTTTGAGGATTTGGCATGGGTGGCCTGGCTTAAGGGCCTTCAGGTAAGCCAGTGGGTGGTGGGTGGGGTGCGGAGCTGCCTTGCTTTGTCCTCCCCACACACCCCGGCCTTGCTTTGATCTTCTCTGTTCTTCAGCACTTCTTCTCCTTGCTTGCCGCTGTAACCTGGCAGGAGGCTGAGCAACACACTGATATGGCAGCCACGAAGCAAAGTGGTGAGCTGCAGAGCTGCCCCCACACCGCACACCGGTTTATCTGAGCACCCCACCAGCCAGGTACTGAAGCGCAACTACCACAGTGGCAGAGAGAGAAAGGGGGGGAGGGGGGAGGGAGAGAGATGGAGGGAGGGAGAGAGAGAGAGAGAGCGAGAGCGCGCAATTGGTGCTTCAGCAGAGGCAGCTAAGCAGGAGCCACCAGGTCTCACCCTCCTCCCCAACTAACCAGCCCCGCCTTCTTCTCGTCCTCATCGCCTCTCAGCTCAAGCAGCTTTGGGATCCGCAGGACAGGGTTTCATTCGGCGGGATGCGGCCGGCCTCCGGGTGCCCTTTTTTGGCTGCCAGGATGGGGTTGCAGGGAGGCCGTCGGATGTAGTTTGGGAACCTAAACGGACATCTAGTCCACCCCTCCATGCCCAAGAGGAAAGTGTAGCTGAGAATCATGAAGAGAACAAAGAAAATGGACGGTCCCCGCAGGGCCTGACCTGAACCCCTTTTAGTTGCAGCCCCCCAAGACTGAAGGGAATCCCCCTCCCCCTTTCACTTTCTGCCCCCATGCCCTCCTCCTCCTTCAGGTCACAAAGGACTTAGCCCAGAGACTGATGATGCTGCAGCAGAAAGAATTCCCATTGGTCCTTAAGCTCGTTCTGGCCCCGCCCAGCTGAAAAGTCTGAGAAAAACCTTTTCCCCACCCCCATTCCTCCACTGGGGCTTGAAGCATCTGGTCGGGACAGACAGACAGGCACACTTACATACACACCTCCCTCCCCCTCTCTCTCTGTTTTGCCATAGGAAGAGCTGCCGCACTGGATGATGGGGGTTGGTATCCCCGCAGCCAGCGAGAAGTTGGGGGTCACCCACAGACACTCCCCCCAATCCGAAGGGAAGCCCTGGAAAAACCTCAAGTAAACCAGGGAGAGGCGCCGCTTCCCCTCAGGAGATAATAAAGCCATTTCTTTCTTTGAAATACGTGTCTCTCTTGCTCGGAACACATATATACAAAGTAAAATGTTAGAAGAAATTTCGCCCGTGTAAAAGGGCAAATCTGGAGCAAAGCGGCGCCTGGCTGGGGTTGGAGGGCAGAAGAAACTTCGGCTCTCGCCTCAGAAGCCCGGATGGCCGCGGAAGTTGCCAGAGGCGGCGGAGGACACCCGGAACGCGGCCTCCCCGAAGAGAGCCGGCCAGAGGGGAAAGAGGGGCTGGAGGGGATCGGGGGATGGAGTGAAGGGTCTTTCTGAGGGGAACCCTGGGAAGCCGCGACTTCAGCGCTGACCGCCTCCTAAGAGGACGAAACGCCCCCCAAAGGAGCCTCCGGATCACCAGACGTGGCGAAAACGGCACGAAAATCCTTGGCTCACCCAGCTCCTTTCCCGGATGCCCCAGGAGAGGATTTTGGTTCATATAAAAGAGGGCAAAGAACCACAGACGTGGAAGCCTTTGTCTGACAGGGAGCCATGGGGATTTCCCCTCTTTTCCCAAGCCCATCATCCCCGGCCTCTCCCTTCCCCCTCCCATGCGCTCCTCTTTCCCGCCCTTTCTGCCATCCTGGCCCTTTGCCCCAATTCCACCAGGCGGCACGCTCCGCTAGAAGGGAACTCCAAGCGCTTCCCCATTGGGCCACTGGAGGGCGAAACGTCACGGCTGCCTTCCCTGAGGGCGAAGTGGTGAAGGAAGAGACATCACTGAGCCTTGCCTCTCTAGGACACCGCACTCGCTCTCCTCAACCCCTGGTCCGAGAGGCTGTGGGAGAGTATGTCGGGGGCACGTGCCCGGAGAAGAGAGAAGCCGGGAGGGGAGGAGGAGGAGCCAGGATTCGCATCGGGCTCCACAAAGGCCCGGTCCTGTCTCCGGAGGGGGATAGAAGTGGGGGGAGGGGCGGCTTCTCCAGGCACCTCCTTCCTGCCACTGCTCGGTGGGGCCCTGGGTCATGTGCTGGGAGAAGCGTCTTGGGGCTCCAGGCAGGTTCGGGGAAGGGGGTCCAGGGGCTGAATCCTCCTTTCTAATCCTGGGCGTCGATTTTACTCTCCCTCCCAGATCCGGAACCTTGGAGTCCTCCGCAGCCTTTGCAAGCCAGGATTTCCTGGGGGGGGGGGGGAGAGAGAAGGAAGGAAAGGAGCGGGAGGACTGGCAGGGATCCATCCTGCGACCCCAGAGGCCCGTGGAGGCCCCCCAGAGTCCCTGGAGCCCTTTGGAGCTGCTCTGCTGGAGAGAGGAAAGATGGAGACACCCCCTTTGGCCAAGGAGGGGACTGGAAAAGGCTCTGCGGCTCTTCAGCCTGGCGGCTGTGGGGAGAGCTGGACCAGAACCAGGCAGAAGGTCCTGCAGGAGGGAAGCTTCCTCCCTTCAGAAGTTCCACCCTGGACCTCCATCCGATACCAGGAGGCTGAGGGTCCCCGAGCACTTTGCAGCCGACTCCATGACTTGTGCAGGCGATGGCTGAGGCCAGGAAAGCACAGCAAAGCCCAGATGCTGGACCTGGTGGTTCTGGAGCGGCTCCTGGCTATCCTGCCCCCAGAGATGGAGGGCTGGGTGCGGGAGTGTGGAGCAGAGAGCAGCTCCCAGGCGGTGGCCCTGGCCGAAGGCTTCCTCCTGAGCCAGGCGGAGGAGGAGAAGGAGCAACTCCAGCGGCAGGTGGGAGACTTTGGGGAGCTTGGAAAGGAATAAATAGAGAAAGTGTTTGAATGCTTCACCCGTCCTTCCCAAACTTATCCCATGTTCATAATATGTGGCAATTCTCCAGTTCTTGTAGGACATTGTTCCACTGTTTTCTCACTCAGCCACACAGATGGATACTGGGGGCTTTGAGCTTGTGTTTCAAATAGAACAATCCACTTTGTGTCATGTGACGTATATTAATTCTGCTTCTTTTTTCCTTCCTCCTATTTGAAGGGCTGCATTGTGGAGATCAGAGATCCTGAGGGAAAGAAGAACCCATCAAATCCCCCTCAGGAGCTATTTTTCAGAAGGATCCCTTGGGAAGATCAAAGTCAGGACACCTCAGGAGGTAATGGAAGATCCTCCAATTCTCCATCTGTCTTACCTTCCCTCTCTCTTCTCTCCCGTAGAATACCTCCTCCTATTTTGTTAATTATGCATTTTGAAATTATTTATTCCTTACAGAGAAACAAAGAATGAAGATTTCTGGTTTTTATGACGGAGATCAAACAGCGGTTGAACCTCCAAATCAAGTAGGAAAGGGAAAAGATATTTGATTTCTATTCTTCCTTCAGGAAGTGAAGCGGGTGTGCAGAGGGCTCTCTCCTATTCCCCCCCCCCCCTCTTGTCTGGCCTGTATTATTTTTGTGTTCTTCCACAACATGGAGACCAGAATAACAGGTTGAAGTTGCTGTCTGCCTGCATGGCTTCCTCTGGTTATCTTGTTCTGTTATGTTCTCCATCTTGGAGTTTACAAGAAGCAGTTTTTTAAAAGTCCTTCAAGAAATAGGAATAAATGTATCACAGTGGCAGGAACTTCTAGAGACCCAATTTCTTTTGGTAATTCTTTGACTCGCAATTGTGCAAGGCTAATGAAGAATAAACAAATGCTCACAATGCCACATTACCATTTTTAAAAACTGGGGTCAGCACAAAACCACTGTAGGTCAGCACAAAACCACTGTGGGGTCAGGCCACTGTATTTTGCACCAACGGGGGCCTCCAGATGCTCTTTAATGGCAGCCCTATGTAGAGCGCATTGCAGTAGTCAAGACAGAAAGTGACTAGGGCATGAGTGACTGTGAGTAGGGACTGTTGGTCCAGGAAAGGGCGTAACTGGCGCACAACCTGAAGTTGTGCAAAGTTCCTCCTGGCCACGACTGCCACCTACTCTTCAAGTAGGAGTCGTGAGTCCAGGAAAACTCCTAGATTACACCTATGGTCTTTTTGGGGTAGTGCCACCCCATCCAAGGCTAAAGGTGGCAATTCTACCTGAACCAATGAACTCCAGAGCCACTTGGTCTTGCAAGGGTTTAGTTTCAACCCGTTGCTCCCCATCCAGCCCCTAACAGCCTCCAGGCACTGCGAGAGGGAGAACACAGCAACACTTAACTCACTACCGGCCGAGACATTCAGCTGAGTATCATCAGCATATTGGTGATACCTCAGTCTATGGTGTAGGATGATCTCACCCAGTGGCTTACCCAGAGTACTATTCCCTGCAGACCCCGTAAAGCAGTGGTCGAGGACTGCATCTCTCCCCTCCTATCAACTCTGAGAGCAGCCACAGAGGAAGGAAGTGAACCAAGATCGCATAAGGCCTCCTACTTCTATCCCCTGAAGCTGCTCCAGGAGAATCCCTTGATTAATGGTATCGAAATTACTTTACTGAAAGGCACTGAAGGTTTTGCAGAACCAATAAACTTGATAAAACTTCCTGAAATATTTCTTCAGTGAAAGCAATTTTCAGATGTTCCCATTTTCTCACCAAAAATTAGGACTTGTGTGACACCCAGCCATTTAACTTAGTGCATAGCTCTGCTTTGGGAATTTGGGGACAATGCAATAGAACAACAAAGTTGGTAGGGAACTTGGAGGTCTTCTAGTCCAACCCCCTGCTCAGACAGGAAGCCCTATAACATTTCAGATAAATGGCTGTCCAAGTTCTTCATAAACACCTCCAGTGTTGGAGCACCCACAATTTCTGGAGGCAAATTATTCCCCTGATTAATTGTTCCGACTGTTGGGAAATTTCTCTTTACTTGTAGGTTGGTTCTCTCCTTGAATAGTTTCCATCTGTTGCTTCTTGGAGCACTGCTATCGCGTCTCCCCTAGTCCTTTTCATGAAACTAGACATCCCCAATTCCAGCAACCGTTCTATGTATGTTTTAGCCTTCCGTCCACTAATAATTGTTGTTGCTCTTCTCTGCATTCTTTCTAGAATCTCAAGATCTTTTTTTACATCTGGCAACCAAAACTGGATGCAATATTTCAGGTGTAGTCTTACCAAGGCATTATAAAGTGGTACTAACACTTCATGTCATCTTGATTCCATTCCTCTTAATGCAGCCTATGATTCTGTTGGGGTTTTGGGGGACAACTGAAGCATAGTGCTTACTCATGTTTAAGTGGTTGTCCACTAGGACTCCAAGATCCCTGTTGCATTCACTACTCTTGAGCCAGGTATCACTTATTCTATGCCAGTGCATTTGTTTTTTTCTTTCCTAAATGTAGAACTTTACATTTCTCATTGTTGATTTTGTTTTGTTAGATCGAGCCCAATCTGTCAATTCTTCTGTATCTCGAGCTTATCTTTCGTAGTGTTGATCTTCTTATCAGTCTGGTCTTCTCTGCAAATTTGATGAGTTCCCCTTCTATCCTCTTGTCTAAATGAATGATGAAGATGAACAGATCTTGTGAATCCTCCTGTTCTGCTCTTTTTTCCATGTCCAGGAGGGTCTTGTGTCCTTCAAGGAGGTAGCTGTTTATTTCTCTGAGGAGGAATGGTCTCAGCTGGATCCTGACCAGAAAGTGCTGCATTCGGAAGTCATGCTTGAAAACCGTAGGAACGTGATCTCTCTGGGTAAGAGTTTTCTAGTCCCCAATCAGGAAGTTCAAAAAGAGAGATTATAGTTAGTTTTTTTATCAAAAAACCACTAATCAGAAAAGGTCTCCTGGAAGGGAGAAGGAAAAATCTAGCCTTGTCATGCTCTGAGGAAGGAAAGAGTCAGTGTCTTTCTGTGCCATTTCTCATCTGTATTTTTCCATTTTTATTTGAACTTATCTATGGGGCATGTTGGGCAAGTTTCCCCCCTCCCCCCTGAAAAGGAGTTATGCTTTTATGTGTCCTCTGGAGCAGGTGTCTCCAACCTTTTAAACCTCAGGGACCACCAAACTCATAATTTTAAATCCTGCAGACCACAGACCCTGGGAAAATCCCCAAAAAAGTCTGTAGGGAAATTCTCCACCCCATTTTTCTACCGATCGATCATTCTTTATTTAGGATCTCAGGATACCAAATCCAGCTCCATTCTCGTGTGTGGGGGGGAGACTTTTGGCTTCATACAAGGAAAGCAGCAGAAGTCTTTCTTTCTCTCCCCCAAACTCTGCCAGAAATGAGTCTTTGCCAGCATAGCCTCTTGGAACAGGATGCCTTGCAGGGTCCCAACGATTCACTTCTGGCGGAGTTTGGGGGAGAGAAAGAAAGCCTTTTGCTGCTTTCCTTGCGTGCAGAAGCAGAAGAAGAAAGATGTGGAAAGAAGCAGCCTGGTGGCCAGGTGACGCATGTGGGACATGTTGGGAAAATTCCCCCCCTTTGCCCTTTCCCCCCTCCCCTCACTACCTTGTGTTGTTCACAATGCAACCGATGCAAGCCTTGGGTTCCCGTGGGCCATGTGGGCGGCAGAGTCTTGTGTTCCCACACAACTTGGATTAATTGCTTTAAGGGTGACATTTCTCTGTGGACCACCAAAATTTGGTTACCATTGCTATAAAGCACCTGAGGGCAGGACAAGAAGCAATGGATGGAAACTAATCAAGGAGACAAGCAACTTAGAACTAAGGAGAAATTTCCTGACAGTTAGAACAATTAATCAATAGAACAACTTGCCTCCAGAAGTTGTGAATGCTCCAGCAGTGGACGTTTTTAAGAAGATTTGGATAACCATTTGTCTGAATGGAAGGGTTGTAGGGTTTTCTGCCTAAGCAGAGGGTTGAACTAGAAGACCTCGAAGTTACCTTCCATTTCTCTTATTCTATTCTATTCCTTAACTCAAAGCTGATTCTGAGTGAGATTTGGATATATTTAGATCATTGTAAAAAAAGAGATGTTTTCTAGATATTTTCAAGGCTTTCATGGCTCGTGAATATAGAAATAATCATGTCGATATCACACCACTGTAGGTATGCAAACATACAACCTAATGGGATTTTGGAGAAATTCAGAAGGAAATTCACTTGACTTTCTACACTTTGATCTTTTTCTCTAACCGTGTTATCATTTTCATTTCCCTTTTGCTTTGAAGGTAATAATGGGCAGGAAAATCAAGATTCCTGTGAACTGTTCCAAGTGATCAATGCTAAAGATGCAACAGAGAAGTTTGGCATGAGAATGGAAGTCAAAAGCCATGAGAGAATCCAGTCAAAGAGTCAGAATCAGCAAAGCTCATCTTTCAGTGATGGTCCAATGCAAGACTTTCTTGCCCAACAAGAGAAAATAAGGAAAAAATATACTGGAAAAAGTGTGAAGCTCATCAAAGCTGAAGTACAAATAAATGAACACTATTTAACCCAAAACAGAGCAGAAGATGCTGTAAGAAGACACAACGGACAAAATTACAATGGGACATTTATTCTTTCTCTTGGGAGTAACTTCCTTACATCTCAAAAAGTGATTAACACAAAAGAGAAGCCTTATAAATGTTTGGAATGTGGGAAATATTTTAGAACAAGCAGGGAACTTACTATCCATACAAGAATCCACACAGGGGAGAAACCACATGAATTCATAGAGTATGGAAAGACCTTTGCTCAAAGAAGTAATCTTATTTCCCATAAGATGATCCACAGAGGGAATAAACCATATAAATGCATAGAGTGTGGAAAGACCTTTACTTATAGTAGTGGCCTTAGTGGCCACAAAAAGATCCACACAGGGGAGAAGCCATATGAATGCATGGAGTGTGGAAAGACGTTTACTCATAATAATGAGCTAAAAATACACAAAAGGATCCACACTGGGGAGAAGCCTTTTAAATGCATGGA
>BLBF01000197.1:120428-142001 GCA_015471245.1 Laticauda colubrina | reverse complement strand
ATGTGGTTCCCAACAATCACCTGTAGATGTCCAACCCTTTGGAGAAACTGTGATACCTCTGAAAGCCTACAACCTCAGAAAGAGTAAGAAGCTTACCGAACCCATGGAAGAACACTTGAAGAATAATTGACAGCAGCAATATCACCATTACACAGACTCATGGGTGAAGCTTGAGAAGATCTGTGATGCCCCAATACATAAGCTGCCCCCTGAGAAACTCTGTACATTGCTGCATGATCTAGATGCTCTTTTCGCATGGTGGAGACACAACAAAAACAACCTCAAGTCCATCCAGTCAAAACTGGGTGACTCCAAACTCCTAACACACATCCAATACTTCAAGGAGTTTCACAAGGAATGTGAAGACAGTGTCAAGGAAAGCAAGACAGCCCTCCAGGCAGTGCTCCACAATGCACTTCAGCAGGGTGTAGCATCAAGGGACCAGGCCACATCCGACATAGCTTCTCGATCACATGGGTCTTCTTCCCTCCATTCTAAACTGGCTAGATCATAGGCAGATTCTAGTGTCTCATGCCAATTCTTTGCTGCTGGCCCCCAGCATCCTTCCAGAACATCCTCCCATTGTAGCAGCACAAGCCTCCAAAGCAGCAAGTTATGCCAATCGAGCTGTGGAAGCCCAAGTTGAAGCTGCAGCAGCAGAGGCAGATTTACGTATTACGACAGAGCTGGTACGGCAGAAAGCAGAAATGGCCAAACAACAAGCAGAAATAGCCAAAACTCAGGCCCAAGTCGAGTTACTTGAATGGCAAAGAGAGACGGCAGTGAAAACAGCACGGGCCACAGCGTGGCAGAAGGTGACCAATGCTACTTTCCTCAACTTCGACCTCGATGAGTTGGGAAAAGAGAGCCCAGATACACGAGCCAAGGCCTATGTGGATGAGCAGCACTCGCTACAAAATGATCAGCTGGAACCACCTCAGTTGCCTAACAGTCTCCCACAATCAGAGAAGCAGAGGGATGAACCTCAACCACTGTCAGCCTTCAAGATTTTCTCCCTTTGCTTTGCATCTTTCAGCTGTCATAAGTAATGGGGGGAGGAGGGGGGAATGGTTATGAGAAGTGAGCTGGAGGTGTAATAAACCAGAACTGTATAAACTGGGGGGAGGGGTTTAAATTCTTCCTTAGGTTTCTATCCTATGCTATGTGCAGCTGCAAACCTTTATCAAACTATGTCAAGGTCAACGGACAGAAGCCTCATCACCACCTCGAGATGCCCACATGATGATATACACAACTTTTAATTGGATGAGCCAATTGAACTATTGAGAGTGGGAATGTTGCCATCACTGTGTATATGTGATTTATGTGCCCATTTTCTCAGATTTTGAATTCTTTTGTTGCTACCACCTGATTTCCAGTAAAAGATATCTTTTCTCTGATTAAAGGAGTCTAAGTATTTCTTTCTTGGATTTTGAATGGAGCACCACCTGACATTATTCTGAATCTCCAGATTACCAGCCCACCAGGAGAATTAATAAATTTTCTTCTGAGGGGGTCTGAACACAATGTCAAATCCAGCCAGTGACCAAGAAGACCTGGGAGCAACTGGAGGACAAGATTCTCTGCTGCAAGACAAAGCAGGGGAAGCCAACTTGTTAGCAGAACTAAATCTTGGGGAAAACCCAGCTGTAAAATCCAAATGGTCTCTGGGAATTGGTTGGAAGGATCCTGAGGAAAAGCCTCCTCCAGGAGTGACCACTACCCATCGGTGTAGAAGAGAGGAGCGATGGCAGGAGAAGGAAAGAAAGAAATTTTTACTAACTCAAATTATGCATCTTCTAAATGAAGCTGTTGGAGAAACTCAAACTGATCAAAGGTATGATGGAAAGGAGGGGGAGGCAGCCCCAGCCAGAAGAATCAAAGCAGTCACCCCCATAAATCAACCTGGGCTAGCACAACAGGCAGCAGCAGCCCAGGGACTCCAGTGGGAGGGGTAATTTCCAGAAGACATAAAACTCCAAAGGTGCCTCCATTGGAAGTAAAATATGGGGGGGATCCCAAGGAGTTAGGATTCTTTCTGGCACAAGTCTGGAGCCGTATGGAGGAATATGGAGGGAATTTTTCCTCAGAAGCAGCCAAAGTTAGATGTGTTACCAGGGCTCTGGAGGGAACAGCTGCAGAGTGGATGGTGACTTCGCATAATGATAATGCCCCTCAGCTGATGAATTATGACCTGTTCATGACTGCGCTGCGGGCCAAGTTTGAAGACTCACTTGCTGAACATAAGGCCAGAATTAGGATGAAGACCATAAATCAGGGGTGGAGATCAGTGGCTGACTACACCCAGGAATTGAGAGAGCTGGTGTGTCATATTCGAGGCTGGTCCCAGGGAGCCCTGATAGAAGTTTTTAAAGATGGGTTAAATGAAGATGTATAACAAAGTTGTATTACCAGAAGAGACCCCAGTGAACTGCAGCTGTGGTACATGCTGGCAGCAGAGGTGGAAATTGATCTGACCCAAAACAGATACCGGGGGGGTTGGTTGGAGCAAATCCTCCCCCACCAGCCCTCGAGAAGCCTTAAAACCTCAAAAGGGAGGAATGGTGGCAAAACCCAAGACCACTGCTTGCTTCCGATGTGGGAAGGAAGGCCACCGGGCTGCAGATTGCTGTGCCAAGCTAGAACCAAAGGGGGTGCCAAGAGGAGGAAGAAAACCTGAAAAAAACCCAGCAAAGCCTTGTGAAATGGCACCTAAAGCAGAGGAGGTTGTAGAGATCACCCCTCCGAAAGAAGAGGAGCTAGGAACTCCAACCTCTTCTGAAGAGAGTGAATCCGAATCGGAAGACGACTCACTGGTAAGTCCAAACAAGGGCCCCATGACCATTCCAGTGAGATTAAGGGTACCCAATTGACTGTTTAGGTTATTGCATCTCACATGATGGCATAGAAATGGATCTGGGGGGAGGGGAGGAGCTGGCATCGTGACGATACTGCATGCAATCTTGGAGGTCTGATATTGCAGCTGATATCTTTGCCCCTGGATGGTCCAAATGGACCTAAACTGTCCTGAAGAGACGGTGATAGTGAAGGGCATGTCCTGTAGATCCCAGGGATATCACAAAGTTCCTGGCTGATCTTGGAGAGTGGCAGCCACCAAAGCTGCTGAAGTTGGGACAGCTCCAAATGGAAGAGGTAGAAAGAGAGAGTGTGTCGGTCTGGTGAGAATTGTTCTTTTATTATTCCAAGATTTAAAAGGACTTCAAAGGACACCCGAAGGGGAACAAGAATCTGTAAAAGTTTTGACAGAACTGATTAAGCAGCGGTTTTTAAACAGAAGTGTCAAAGTAAGGCTTTGTTTTATGTTTCTGCATTTGCTAACTGGACTGTTTTTTTCTCTATTTATATTTATTTTTTTCTCTTCTCTTCTTTTTTGATTTTGCAATATTTTAGATTAGAGGCTTCCTTAAGCTACACTTTTTTTGAATTTTTATTATGTTTGTCTAGGAAAGGAGGGGGAGAGTGAGAAAAGAAACTTTGTAACACTGCCAACTAGAGGCTTGAAAATATCTTAAGCCCATGTCACACTGCACCAACGGGTGCAAAGAGGATGTAAAATGGACAAAAAAGCTTGCCATCTGTTGGAAAACGCGATGCATCCATTGTGTACTCACTGCATACATTTTTCATACTCTCTATCCATCCAGCATCCGTCTACTGTGATTTCATCTGCTCAAAAAGTTTTGAGCTGCACAAAACTTTTTGAGTGGATGAAGTATCCAATGCGTCCATTCTACATCCGCTATGCATACGGGGAACATCCGTTATACATCCGTTGTCATCCGTTACGTGTCCGCTATATCCGCTGGGCTTCCGCTGCGCATCCGCACAACTCAAATCCGCTCCAGCGGAAAACAGACACAGGGAGGAAGTGAAACAGACGTGGAACGGACACAAAGCTTTAGTAGCACGGACGTAGAAAGGATGAAAGCGGATGCAGCTCGGATATAAAGCATTAAAACGGAAAAAACATTCGTACAGGGGACGTATCTCGGATATTTAGGATGTCTGGAGAATGCCTAGAGTATGTGGAAGGACACCTAGCGGAAAACCAACATTTCCTATAAAAAGGAGGAGGAAATCACCTGGATCTCACTATCAGTCCAGCAGCCCTGGTGTGCAGACCTCTTCAGCCTTGCTCTTGCTCTTTCACATCATCCATTGATCTCCACCATGGATCATCGCACACACCTTTTGGTAGCCGCCATCATTCAACACCAGAACCAAGCCCTCTTCAGATTGTTTCACCTTTTCTACAGGAAGAAAAGGAGGCAGCCAAGAAGTGTCTGGGTCCGAAGATGGATAGGGAGAAGAGCGAAGTTTGGACTGTATGACAAGCTGATGGTGGAGCTGAGGAACGAAGACACTCGTGCATTCCAGAACTTCATGAGGATGCCGCCAGCCATGTTTGATGAAGTTGTGGAGTGGCTGAGACCCAGGTTGACCAAGCAGAGCACCAACTTCCGGCCCAGCCTGGACCCTGGGCTCAAGGTGGCACTGACTCTGTGCCACCTGGCCTCCGGGACCACACACAGAAACATGCAGTATGCCTGGAGGGTGCCACACAACACCATCAGCATTGTGGTCAGAGAAGTGGTGTAGGCCATCATTGAAGAATACGTGGAGGAGCTCCTCCAGTGTCCCAACACTGAAGAAGGCTGGAGAAACGTTGCAGAGCAGTGGTGTCAGAGGTGGAACTTCCCCCACACCGTTGGAGCCATAGATGGGAAGCACGTGGCCTGCAAAGCTCCAGTCAAGTCAGGGTCCACTTATTTCAACTACAAGGGCTTCTTCAGTATCATCCTCTTCACCATGGTCGATGCTGACTACAAGTTCATGTACATCGATGCTTCAAGCAACGGGTCAGCTTCAGATGCCCAGATATACAATGCCAGTGACCTTAAGGGTACGCTGGAACGCAACCTCATCATGGGCTTCCCAGATCCAGAACCCCTGCCCAACGACACACAAGATGTGCCCTACTTCATCGTGGGGGATGATGCCTTCTCCCTCAGAACCTACCTCATGAATCCCTACAGTTCCAGACTCCTCACCTGTGAAGAGAGGATCTTCAACTACAGGCTGTCCAGGGCAAGACGGGTGGTGGAGAATGCCTTTGGCATCCTGGCCAACAGGTTCCAGGTACTTCTCACCATCATGCAGAATCGCCCACAGACCGTGAGGAGCATCGTGGAAGCTTGCTGCATCCTGCACAATCTCATGCGCACCTGCTACCCAGTCTTGCAGAACAGACTTGTGGACTGTCAACAAGGCAATGGGGACATGGAGCCTGGTGAATGGAGGCAAGGGCGAAACCTGATAGACACTCTGGATGTACAAGGCCCCAACAGAGCTTCATGTGAAGGAAAGAAGCAGCTCAACCTCCTGAGACACTGGTGTAACTCCCCAGCTGGAGCAGTGGAGTGGCAAGACAGGATGGTAGATGCTTAATGGATGCTTCCTTCAGCCTGTCTCATAACACTGATGAGATTGTGCCATGTATGTTGAGTGGCCTTACAATGAATAGGGCATTAATAAAGAGTTTTGTTTATGTTGAAATGTGTGGATGAATGATTAAATTGTTTTTGATAATAAAGGGCCATAGGTGTGGCATCTGGGAGGGTGGACCATACAGTCCCACTATGCTTGCACTGGAGGCTTATCTATCCCACAGCTATTACCCATTCCACAGCTATTATCCATCCCACAGCTATTACCCATTCCACAGCTATTACCCATCCCACAGCTATTACCCATCCCACAGGTATCCCTGTCCATCCCACAGGCATGCAAAGGCTTAACCATTTTCTAAAAGTTTCCACCAACACATTATTAAGTAAAAGAAATGACCCAATTGTGTGAAGCAAAGATAACCTTTATTAATAACAGTTAAGTAAAGAGTAGGACTTTATTTAAAAAGCAAAAGGAACCAAGTAAAGTGTCTTAAGCAATGATAAAGTCAACAGGTAACAACTCAGTCTCTGGCAATGTTCTCAGTCACTCTGAGGCATGTCCATGGTCTCAGGTGTAAAGGGGACAGGGACTGTGGAGGTGGCAGTGGCTGGAGTGCTGGCCTGAGGTGCCATTGGGGTGCCTGGCCCCAAGAGGACAACAGGAGATGGTGTGTTCAGGAAGCTCTCAGAAAACTGGCTCAGCCCAGTGAGGTTGAGAGGCCCTTCATCCAGGACCTAGGATGTCAAGCACAGGACCAATGAAAGATGTTCTGTGGCCGGGCTTGGCTGTGGGGTGGAGGAAGGAGTGTAGTGGGGAAGTCTGGTGTGCAGCTGGGAGAAGTGAGGCATCTGTGGCATGCGAGGAAACATCTGTGGCATCTGTGGCATCAGTGGCATCTGTGGCATCAGTGGCTTCTGTGGCATCGGTGGCATCGGTGGTGTCTGTGGCATCGGTGGCACCTGTGGCGTGCGATGTACCTGTGCCTGGACTGGGAAGGGCTGCCTCTGTTGAGGGAAGTCTTGGTAGCCATAGCCTTGGTAGGAGAGGGGCTGTTGAAAGCCTTGAAAGGGCGGTGACATCGCCTGGAGTGGAGGAGCAGACCTGGAGTGGATGGGAGCAGGTTCAGCTGGCCCTGGAGGGTGGTGCAGCAGCGCCGTGATCCTCTCCTTCATCACCTGGTACTGGGGCTCGGGCATGTCCATGAGGGTCTGGGTCACGTAGGTGAGGAAGGGCTTGTGGTTTGAGGATGGAATCTCGAAGTGTACCAGCTGAGACAGGAGATCTGTGCTGGTCTTGATGGTGTCCCTGATCTCCAGTAGGACAGTGTGGCTCTGTCCCTCCAGTCTGCCTCTCTGCCTGCTTTCTGTGGAGGTGGAGCTGGGGGTGGAGGTGGGTTGGTCCCTGGTGGTCGCTGCTTCTTCTTGATCCATGTGTGTGAGAGAATCCTCCACGTCCTCCAGCATAGGGTGTGCAGCTGTCGGGGGAGTCTCTGTTGCGGGGTGCTCTGTGGACACCTGCCCGGACACGGTCACTGTCTCCTGGCCAGAAGAGGACTGGCTGTCTGTGGGCTGCCTGATAGTGAGGGTAGACAGAGGGGCTGATCCTCAGTGGCGGACCTCACCCTCCAGGAAGCTGCACTTTGCCATGACGTAGCTCTCCCGGTCAGTGAGCTTGACCATGGCCTGGCCAGACTTCTTCAGGTGCAGCTTCCTGTACTAGGTGTGCATATGCTTCCACCACCCGAGGAGGACATCAGCAGTGTAGCCCAGGCTCTATGCCTTCCGTCTCCAAGCCGCCTGCTTCTGCTTGGTGTCTCTAGAAAGCCTGTGGCCCTTCCTCCACATGTACTCATTCTCCCTCAGTCACTCCATAACCTCCTCCTCATGCTCCTCTGTGATTGAGTACTGCTTCCTCTCTCCCTTCTCCTTGCCTTGCTTCTTCCTCCCTCTGGCAGGGCCTTCATCATCAGGGCTTTCAGGGCTTTGGGGCTGGTCCACCACAGCATCAGCAGGAGAAGCAGCACCAGCAGCACCAGCAGGAGAAGCACCAGCAGCAGCAGCAGCAGGAGAAGCACCAGCAGCACCAGCAGCACCAGCAGCAGAAGAAGCAGCAGCAGCAGAGTCAGCACCAGGGGATGGGATGGTGGATCTATCCCTCTTGCCAGGGCTGGCAGAAGATGGCACAGGCTTTCTATTCTTCCCCATGGTCTCTGATGAAGATGTGTCTGGCAGTAGGTCTTTCCTCTGAATGCTGGCCTCGTGCGAGCTGCCTCCTTTTATACCCGTGGGGCTGACGCAATGCATCATCCCCGCATGTGCAGTTTACGCTCTGCATCCATTCTGCCTCTGCTCTGCATCCGCTACGCATCAGCTACACATCCGGATCATCCGCTATGCATCCGCTCTTTCCGCTACGTGTCCGCTTTGCTATGCTCCCCCAGAAGCCCTGCGGACATGCCATCCGCTTCCATCCACTTTCATCCTCTAGGCTTCCGTTGAGCATCTGTTTTACATCTGCGATACGTGCTCCCCCCGTCCATTCTTTTCCATTCTTTTTATGCAAATTTTTTCCCCTTTTGAGAGCGGATAAGAACGGAAGGAGCCACCCCCGGATTTTTGGCCGTCCACTGTGTCCTTTTACATACATTTTGCATCCGTCAGGCGATGTGACCTAGCCTTTAGACAAAGCTGAGAAAGCTGAGAAAGCAAGCTCTGAAATTCTTTTTCAAGGACATTGCTGTGTGATAAGATAGAGGGAAGAGCACGGAAGGGTGTTACTGCAGGTGTTCTTCTGGATTTCTATTAACAATTGAAACTTAGCTTTGAAGTTTGGAGAGAGCTATGACAAGACCCTTGGAAAATTAAATAAAGTGCAGTGTGTGTGTTGTTTTTTTAAGTTGGGTCACACACCCCCACCAGCTATACTGTTCATTTTTTCTTTTTGAAACCTTTATTTTTGTAATATTTTCATCTTTGCTTTGTATTTTAAAGGGAAAGCCTCAAAATTTTCTTTTTTCTTTTCCTTTCTTCTTTGGGATTTTTTGTTTTTCGATATGCCATTTTTTTATTTGAAAATTTTCAATTGGATTAAGGTGTTGAAGAACCTGAAGAATTACTTTTTTTTTAATTTTTTTTTACTTTTTGCTCTTTTTAAACTTTTTTTTATTCTTCTCCTTCCTTTCTACCTAATTACTGATTGGATTAAGGTTAAGAAGAACCTGAAGCATTTTTTTTCTCGTTTTTTTTTTTTTATTATTATTGGATTTTTCTCTCTATCATTCTTATTTTTCATTTTGGATTATAATTGACTATTTCATAATTGAATTAGGGTTTAGAAGAACCTGAAGATCCTGAATTGTTTAAAATGAGTAGGAAGTTTATATTTCTGGCTCTTCAACTTCTACTTCTGCCTCCCCACCATCTGAAGGACAACGTTCAATTCAGACAATGTTAAAGCAAGACAAAGATCAAGAAAGAGTGACTCTACAGATGATTATGCAAGGAATCCAAGACCTTAAAATAAAATCAGATACCACTGAAAAGAGAATAGAAAATATTGAGCAAAGAACAGAGAAAACTGATGAAAAGGTGGAGAATATTCAACAAATGATGGTGAAGTATGATGAGAGATTCCAAAAAATTGATGAAGAAGATAAACAAAGAGACAAGAAGATTGGAGACATTGATATCAGATTAACAGTGGTTGAACAAGATAAAAAATGGGATACTGAAATGGGAGATGGACAAATCAGAATTTTATCTCAGATTTCAAAACATAATGGAAGAAAAAGGACAAAATCTAGCTGAGATAATGATAGAAATATTGGCTGAAGCTTTGAAAATAACAGAAGAGAAGATGATGGGTGGAGTAGAAGAGGTATACCAAGTTTTTAAAAGATATGCAATGAGAAATAACCTACCAAGAGAAGTTCATATCAGATTTACAATAAAAGCCATTAAAATACAAATATTACACGTGGTAGGAGAGAAAACATTGAAATACAAAGGCGAAGAGATTGTGGTTTTAAAGCAAATACCCATAAGAGAGATAAGAAGACAATACCGATTTCTGACTAAAATGCTGTTGAAAAAAGAGATGAATTATAGATGGCTAATCCCAGAAGGGTTAATGTTTATATGGCAAGAACAGAGACATAGAATTGACTCAATCGAGAAAGCAGAATTATTTGATGCAGAATTTTTTGGAAGGAGAGAGGAGGCAGAAAAAGAGATTTCACTAATTGAATTTCAAGAGGACCAAATGGAGACTGAAAAAGAAGAAGGCGCAGTAGGTGGATCGGTGTAGACTAAAGAACAACGTGAACCAAGATCTACGAGAGCTGCCAAACCTAATTATAAAGCATCATTATGGAAGAGAAAAAACTGATTAAAATGAATATAAATGAACTTAATTCAGCTGTTAAAAGAAGGAAAAATTTTTCACAGATTAGAGAGACTAAAACTGGATATAATTAGTCGACAAGAAGTACATATTAAAAAACAATATGAACAATTGTTGATACAGCCAAAATTAGGGAAAATATTTACTTCTTTGACTCAATGTAAGAAAAGAGGAGTGGTTTTATATATCAAAGAGACCATTTCAGCAAAATTGATTTATACTGATGAAGACGGAAGAGTATTAATGGTGGAAATAATGGACAATAATTCGAAAACACTCTTGATTGCAATTTACGCTCTGAATGATAAACAAGAAGAATTCTATTAAAAATTACACATGAAAATAATTGAACTGGACTATGTCAATATAGTTATGAGGGGAGATTTCAATGGAATTGTAGACAATAAACTGAACTATATAACAACAAAAACAACAAAGCAAAATAGGAAGACTCCCCAAATCCTTTTTTAAAATGATAGATGAAATAAATTTAAAAGATATATATAGAGAAAGAAATTGTTAGGGATAACATTGTTTACCCTAACTGGTTTAGGTAAAATAATAACTATGAATCATAGTTTTGTATGTTAAAGTGTCTGCAACTTTAACTGTGGGATAGTAATTAAGGGAGTGGTTGTGAAAGCACTTTAAAAGAAGCAAGACTACAGCTTGCTCTCACTCTGGCTTTGATGATCCCTGATTACTGCTTGGAATCAAGACTGCATTGCTCGAATGGGAGAGAGAACAAAGGACTAATTTGTAAGTGAACTGACATAGGATATTCTACATGGACTTTGCTAACTGAATATCCCTGAATGGATTGACTAAATGATACATGACTATTGGACTGTTATTTTGACTATGCTATGAACTTATAATGGAATAAACTATATTCTTGATAGCACAAGCGTATCTGTTATTTTTACTGTATGTTAATAAACATACAAGCTTAGCTCACTCATTTATCTGTGTGCCTATCTGACTAACGCTGCACATTCTGTTTAGCTTGTCTCCCTAACCCTGGTTGGGGAACCCAGGCTTAACAGAAATGTTAAAACCAAACAATACATTTTTTTACTCAAATAGACATTTCACATGGTCCAGAATCGATATGATTTGGACTTCAACAGAATTAATATCTAATATGCAAGAAACAAAGATCGAAACAAGTACTTGGGTAGACCATAATCCATTGACAATTAAATGGAAAGGACAAAAAAGATCAAGATGGACATTAAATAATACTATTCTAAAGGAGAAGGATTTTATACAGCAGATGGAGAAAGAATTGGTTTTTTTCTTTACAGAAAATAAAAAAGAAGATACTTCAATTCAGAACGTATGGGACACAATGAAGGCATATGCCAGAGGCTTGATAATAGACTACACAAGGAAAAGGAACATCAGGAAAAGGCAAGCCACGGAAGCTTGAGAAGATGAGTATAAAAGACTCAAAAAAGAACGACAGAAAACACCACAGAAAAAAGACATTAAGCTAAAACTGGATACAATTAAACATAAAATGAGTTTAATAGAGAAAGAAAAATTAACACAGAAAATTAGAAGTGCTAAACAGAATAACTTGGAGGATGTAAACAAACCAGGAAGATGGTTTGCATACAAATTGAGAAAGAAAAAGAATCAAGGAAAATACTGCAGTTAATAGATGATCAAGGTCAAGTTTGCCACGGCAATAAAGAGAAGAAGGAAATTATTCAACACTTTTATGGGAAATTATATGACCAAGAGAATATTGATGATGAAAGAATTAAATAGTATTTACAGAATGCTAATCTACCTAAGATACCTAAAGAGACTGAAAAAATGTTAGAAAGCAATATAACCATGATGGAGTTAACCGAAGCACTTCAGAAACAAAATAATGAGAAGGCACCAGGCCCAGATGGAATTCCAGCAGAATTCTATAAAACATTACAAGAATCACTGAACCTTCCATTGCTAGAAGTCATGAATGAAGTTCTACTGAAAAAGAAGATACCTAAAACATGGTCAGAAGCCTATATTACACTTATTCCAAAAGAAGAGACTGATCCATTACAAATTAAGAATTATAGACCCATTTCTTTATTAAATGCAGATTATAAAATATTTAAATAATTTTACTCACTCTGACCAAAATGGATTTCTGCAAAGAGACAAACTAAAAATAATATGAGAGTAATATTGGACACTTTGGAATATTATGAGGCTCACCCCGAAAAACAAATGGCTTTGATATTTTTAGATGCAGAAAAGGCATTTGATAATGTGAACTGGAGATTCATGGTAGTATTATTGGAACAGATGGGCTTCGCCAGAAAATGTATTCAAGCAATACAAGCCATATATTATAAGCAAACGGCAAAGTTAATGATAGAGGGAGAATTAACAGACTCTATCAATATAAGAAAAGGTACAAGACAAGGTTACCCACTATCACCTTTGCTATTCATATTAACTCTGGAAGTGTTAAATAGAAACATTAGAGATGAAAAGAGTATAAAAGGAATGAAAATTAAAAAGGAAGAATTTAAATTGCAAGCTTTTGTGGATGACTTGGCTTTTATTTTAGAAGACCCTCTAGAAACAGCACCAAAACTATTGGAAAAGATAGAGGCATATGGCAAGGTGGCTGGCCTGAAAATAAACAAAGACAAGACAAAGATTTTGACAAAGAATATGTTACTAAGACAAAAAGAAGAATTGGCAGATGTATTGAAAATTCAAGTCACGAATAAGGTTAAGTACTTGGAGATACATTTGACAGCAAGATGTAGTACATTAAAAGAGAACAATTACATTAAACTGAAACAACAGATAGCACTAGACTTGACGAAATGGGAAAACCTAAATTTGTCACTAATAGGGAGAATTTCAACAATCAAAATGAATATTTTACCCAGAATTTTATACTTGTTTCAAACAATACCAATTCGGCTTGGACAGAACTACTTTGAAGATTTGAATAAAATTGTGTTGAAATATATATGGCAAGGTATTTGGAATTTCTATTCACTGGATGCAATACTGTTGAAGACCAATACAACATATTTTTACTTGAAATCAAAAAAGTCATCAATCTATATGTACCAATAACAACTCCCAAAACCAGAAAAAAACAAATTACCCATAACAATAAGGAAACATCAATCCAAAAAGAGATCACTTTGGCGGAAAAACAAATCTGGTCACATTGCCAACTTCAAAAGCCGATACAAAAATTTATGCCACCAGATAAAAACTGAATGCACCAATTATCACATTCAACAAGAGAAAACCTTCTACACACCAGTTCTACCTGCTCTTTCTACAATTTTGTAAACAAATTAAAAGACTCAAGATTCATCCCACCCCTGAAAGGACCAAATGATAAAGACTGCAACGATAACACCATTAAAGCCAACCTCTTTAACACATTCTTTGGATTGGAATTTGTAAACAGCAATTGATCATGCCCAGTATTTCCTAGCCAAACCACAGAAAACTACAATGATCTCATACAAATAAATTTTACAGAAGACAACATTGAAAAAGCACTATGCAATCTAAAACCATCTGTATCTATTGGACTGGATGGAATATGTGCCTACTTCTTAAAAAAGCTATCCACTGATACAGCCAAACCTCGAATCATAATCTTTGAAAAATGTTTCAAGACCAGCTCCTTGCCTAACTTATGGTCGCAAGCCACGGTCATCCCCATCTTCAAAAAGAGAGACCCCAGCCTCGTTGAAAATTACAGACCAATCTCTTTATGCTGCATTACCTGTAAAGTCATGGAATCAATTATTAACCAATCCATTATCCTCCACTTAGAGACAAACAACCTACTCTATAATAAACAATTTGGTTTCAGGAAAAAACTATCCTGTAATCTGCAACTCTTACATTGTAAAAACATATGGACCTATTGATTAGGGCAAAGCAATAGACCCAATCAACATAGATTCCTGTAAAGCCTTTGATTCAGTGGTACACAACAAACTACTCCTAAAACTAAAATTTTATGGTATCTCTGGTCAAAATTGGGAACGTCCTATCAAATCCTGTACCTGTCAACAGTGGTGTCCTCCAAGGCAGTGTTCTAGGACCAACTCTCTTCATACTCTACATAAATGACCTCTGTGATCATATTAAGAGCAACTGCGTTTTCTTTGCTGATGATGTAAAGCTATTCAACACCGCAGACAATACTGCTACCCTTCAAAAAGACCTCGACTATGTATCAGAATGGTCAAAAATATGGCAACTTCAAATCTCAACAAATAAATGTTCTGTCTTACATATTGGCAAAAAAAAAATCAGAAAATAAAATACAAGCTGAATAATCAAGACCTTGTTGATGATCCAAACTCTATCAAAGACCTTGGAGTACTCATCTCTCATGACCTAAGTGCTGGAGCCCACTGTAACTACGTAGCCAAAAAGGTGTTAAGAGTTGTTAACCTAATCTTATGCAGCTTTTTCTCTGGTAATATCACACTACTAACTGGAGCATACAAAACATTTGCTAGACCAATACTTGAATACAGCTCATCAGTCTGGAACCCACATTACATAACTGATATTAACACAGTTGAGAAAGTCCAGAAATATTTCACAAGAAGTGTTCTCTACTCCTCTAGTTGCAGAATATCTTATGCCACCAGACTCGAAATTCCAGACCTAGAAAACGTAGAACTACGTTGCCTTCGGTCTGATCTAAGGACAGTATATAAAATCATATACTATCAACCATTGTAATATCTTTCCTGTCAATTAATACTTCAGCTTCAACAATAACAATACAAGAGGCACACAATAAATACAAACTCATGGTTAATAAAACCAAGCTTGATTGCAGGAAATACAACTTCAGCAACAGAGTGGTCAATATCTGGAACACTCTACTGGACTATGTGGTTTCTTCCCCAAACCTCAAAAACTTTAACCTCAGACTGTCTACAATTGACCTAAGAGGATTGTTGGGGGCGTGCATAAGTGCGCCAATGTGCCTATCATCTCTGTTCTATTGTTTCTTTTATTTTTCTTATATGTATCCATTTCATGTATTCATAACTATGTTTATCCTTGTACCTATTATCTTGTGAGCAATTGACAAATCAAATTAAATAAATAAAAATAAATCTCTTCCTTCACCTTGAAGCATGTGATCATCCTTTTCACTTTGGAGCTCCAGGCCATGTGGTCCTGATATTAAACCTTCCAAACAGCCTCCATATTTCCAGTGTCGTTTTCTCCACTTGGTACTGAGTTTTCCCCAGAAGGATATTTCTGCCAGGGAACAATGTGAGATAGACAATAACATGACAAAATCAGAATTCCTGACCACTCAGTAGGTAGTCCTCAATGGAACCACATCTACATGGAGGGAAGAATGCATTTGGGTATGTCAAGATTTGGTCTTGGATCCGGTGCTCTTTAACATTGTCATTACCAGTGTTTATTATCAAACAATATCTGCCAAGGGTCTTTAAACTTGGCAAGTTTAAATGACTAACAACAACAAGCATAACTAGAATGATGTAGTTCCCCTCTTCAAAGGAAATGTAGAATGGATCCTTACCTCCCACGACTGCAGTATTGGAGCCTCCAAACTTTCTTTCATCTTCTTTCTCCTCCTGGATCTGGAGGAATACGCAGCATTCAAGGCATGGGCCAGAGCATTAATGGCAGTGTAAAAATGGTGGATGTTCCAGACTGCAATCATGTGCTTTTTCTTTTGGGTGTCCAGTTGTGCTTTCTCAATGCATCTTTTCCGGTCTTTGACAGAAAAGATGTGCTTTGAAAAAAAACAAAGAAACGACTGGTCTCCCAACGGTGGTTTCACATAGAAATCGTGTTTAAACGAAAGAAAACGAAAATGATGTTTTCTTTCCTCTAAATCAACAGTCCAGATACTATTAATATATTTGAGATGTATATCATTTTCTAGTGGTAATAGATCTATGAGTGTTGTGATCTAGTCTTTCCCTTCAATGGGTCCTGGCAAACGTCTAAATGTTAAATGGAAAGGAAGAATTCTGTCCAAAACAGCACCATATTCTAGGTAGTGAAGAAAGACATTAACTTGTGTCTATTTAGAGAGGCCATCCCTGATGTGTCATGTTGTTCCATTTGTTGAGAATTTCTGTGACAGAGCCACACAGATTCCATTCTTGACAAGCAAAGGAGTCAAAGTCCTCATGAAATTATCTCCATTTTCTGTGTCTGAAGCAAAAAGACCAATCAAGGTCCATCTGAAATGGAGGAGCCATTGGACAATTGCTGGGTACAGTATGTCTTTTGGGGGTAAAAGCCAGTGATAAAAGGGCAATTGACTTTTAACATGCAGTGACTGAAAATAATGCAAAACTGATCTGAAAAAGCAATGAAGAATATTGTGTTATATTTGGAATCAGATCAATTCCAAAATATTAGCTTTAAAGAAATCCAATTTATTTTTGATTAATTTGTTTATTCTTTATCATAACTAAATTGGATTTCTTTAAACCTAAACCAAATAGTTTATTGATCAGTTATTAATTAATGACTAATTAATTATTAATAATTAATTAACAATAGCAATTAAACAAATCTAGAAAAAATATAACATTAACAAGACATAACATTAACAAGACTGTATATAATAATAGTAGTAAAGATAATAAGTTAAAAAGAGTGTTAACTCATAAAATATTTCTTTTTTTTGTCCAATAAATTTTTATTATTTTCCTCCAGTACAAATCTTACTTACTTTTTCAACAACATTGACATCCACATATAATATTGTCTTATACTTTAACATCTATTCGTACTGATCTTAAGGCCCAGTCCCACTGTATTAACAGATGCAAAGAGGATGTAAAACGTTAAAAAAAGCTTGCCATCTGTTGGAAAACGCTATACATCCATTGTGTACTCATTGCATACGTGTTTTATATGCTCTATCCGTCGAGTATCCATCCAATGCGATTTCATCCACACAAGAAGTTTTGAGCTGCACAAAACTTTGTGAACGGATGAACTTTCCGCCTTGTACAATGTACATCCGCGACATACGAGCAACAAACATTCTACGTCCATTTATCATCCATTAAATGTCCACTGTATCCTCTCTGCATCCTCTGGGCATCCTCGCAACTCACATCCGCTGCAGCTGAAAACGGAAAGAGGGAGGAAAGAAAAGGTACATGGAACGTCTATACATCGTTAGTAGCACGGAAATAGAAAGGATGCGCAGTGAACGGTTTGCATCCGATATACATCTGCGCGGCATCCCCTTTCTTTCCTTTAGGCATACGTGATGCATCCACTTCATCCGCTATGTGTCCGCTTCGCAATTATTCCCCGTAACCCCTTTGGAGGTGTCATCACCTTCCATCCACTTTCATCCACTAGGCTTCCGATGAACATCCGTTTAACATCCCCGCTACATACTACCCACGTCTGTTCTTTTCCGTTCTTTTCCATTCTGTTTATGCAAATTTTCGCCACTTTTGGGAGTGGATGACAACAGATGGAGCCACCCCCAAAATTTTGCTCATCCGCTGTGCCCTTTATGCATACATTTTGCATCCGTCCGTCAGTGGGACCGGGCCTTTAGTTTATATTATCTTTGTTTATCATCAATCATCAATATATATTGCCTTTATATTACAGTTATTATAATACATCTTTAATATTGTCTTATTCTTTTAACATCTATTCACACCTATCCTTAATACATAAATTTATTATTATACATCTTTGATCCTTCTGTCTATCCTATTATATCTTGTGTATCACTTTCTTGAGAATTCTTATTTAATCATCGTTTCTAATTCTTATGTCTCTTTTTCTAGCCCCATGTACCATAGAACAGGCACAGGAGGAGATAGAAGAACAGGAGCAGGTGGCAGGAATAACTATAGTGAACTAAAACTGTATCCTGCTAAGGATCAGACTGCTTGGCAGGAAGCAGTGGAAAAGGAACTGGAATCATTAAAAAAGTTGGAGGTATAGGAAAATGTTAAGTTACCATCTGATAAACGTGCCATAGGATGTAAATGGATACATAAACTAAAGAAGTTGTGGTGGGACTGTTACCTATAAAGCCAGGTTAGTAGCACAAGGGTTCAATCAGACAGCAAATGACTATGGGGTCCCAATACATATCCATCAACTTAATTATTTCTGAACAGGAATCCAAAGGAGAAGATGCTCACAACCTCTTTATTCTACAAAAGACCAACATATTTGGCCAATCAGAAGCCTATTTCTTTCTCTCTCTTTCTATTCTGGCCACTTTTTACAGAGGTACAATTGAGAGCATTTTAACAAACTGTATCACTGTTTGGTTTGATGGCAGCAGTGCCTCAGATAGAAAGTCCATACAGAGAATGGTGAGGACAGCAGAGAAGGTTATAGGAAGCTCACTTCCCATTATTCACGACACTGCTTCCAAATGCTTTGTGCTTTGAGATTGAAGCATTGCTAGAGACCCCATGGACCCATTTTTAACGAAAAATTCCATTAAAAATGGCAGTGCACTCAGTTGCTGCAGCTTTTCACTCTCTGGTTTGATGTGTGTGTTTGGAGATATATATGTCTGAGTCTTGTTACATGGGGGAGGTTTATAGCTGACAAGAACTAATATACAATGGACTACAGTCTGCTAGAGCTATTGCATTGGATTTTCAGAGGACTTACAGTATTCCCAAGGAGATAGCAAGACCACCAGGATTGGATTGGAGACCACAATCTTCATGGATTGTAATGGGATCATTTAAACAGCGCAGGTGCAGGTGGCGCAGAGAGAGAAGGCAGAGGAGGGGCTGCAGGAGTTTTAACTCGCTTAAAAAGACTGCCACACAAACCATCATTGCCAAGTATATTTCTCTCAAATGTTCGGTCACTCCTCAATAAAATGGATGAGATTAATCTGATGGCAGCAAGCAATCATATGATAAAGGACTGCTGTGTGATAGTTATTACAGAGAGCTGGCTTCACTCAGCTATTCCCAATGCCTTACTACAACTGGCATGTCGTACCATCCACTGACAAGACCGTAATAAGGACTCTGGTAAGACTAAAGGAGGTGGACTTTGTTTACATGCTCATAATAACTGGTGCACCAACAGCCGTGTTATAAACAGATACTGCTCTCATGATTTAGAGGTGATGACAGTCATGTGCAGACCCTTCTATCTACCTAAAGAACTGACAGTGGTGATTTTTACAGCTGTTTACATACCTCCTGATGCAAATATTAGTACTGCACTTGCATATTTACATATTACAATAAATAAACAACTTAAGGTTTATCATGAGGGGGCTCATATAATAATTGGTGATTTTAATAAGGCATGCTTAAAGACTGTATTTCCCGAATTTACTCAGTATGTGACATGTGCCACCAGGGGAAATATCACTCTTGATCATGTGTATTCTAATGTAAAGCATGCATATAAAGTATTGTCCCTTCCACATCTGGGACTTTCAGATTATTTATCACTGTCCCTTATAGCAGCATACAGCCCCTTCAGAAGGAAAATTAAGCCTGAAATCAAACTCATCAAGATCTGGCTGGAGGGAGCACTTGATCAGCTGCAGGATTGTTTCTCAAATACTAATTGGAATTTATTTGAGCAAGAGGATTTGGAGGAATATAAAAAAACTGTATTGTTTTACAACTTGACCTGTGTGGATATGGTTACTGTGAATAAGTGCATCTGAATTTTTCCAAACCAGAAACCCTGGATGAACAAGGACATACAATTACTTCTCAAGACATATGATTTGGCATTCAGGTCTGAGGACAGGGTTTGGTATAACAAGGTAAGAGCAGAACTGAGGCGGGGCATGAAGGAGGCAGAAAAGGACTATGAAAGGAAGTTTGAGGACTACTTCACAAATAATGATCCATGATGGGCTTGGCAAAGAATTAAATACATCACTAATTTACAGGGGCAGCAACCCCATATTGACCAATAAGGACACATCACTGGCAGAAGAATTGAACTGCTTCTTTGCCCAATTGAAACTGAACAGGTCTTTGAACATACTGCCTCTACAAACTACCGGTACTCAATTGTTCACAGTACAAGAGTATGATGTGAAGCAGGTGCTTCGAGCAGTGAATGTGAAAAAGGCTGCTGGCCCTGATGAGATACATGGGGAAGGTACTCAAAGCATGTGCTGACCAGCTCACAGGTGTGGTTACAAATATTTTTAACCTTTCTCTTCCACAAGCCATTGTTCCATCTTGTCTCAAAGCTTCCATTATTATTCCAGTTCCCAAAAAGCCCTCTTCTGATACTTTAAATGACTATAGACCAGTAGCTCTCACACCCATCAAGTGTTTTGAAAGACTGGTCTTAAAATATATAAAGGATTTCCTCCCATCAAACCTTGACCCATACCAGTCTGCCTATTGGTATAACAGAGCCATAGAGGATGCTATTGCCATGGCTCTCCACATTGCACTGAAACATCTGGAGTATAGTGGGAGCTATGTATGGATGCTTTTTGTTGGTTACATCTCAGCTTTTAATACCATCATTCCAGATATACTGATTAAGAAGTTGCTAGAAATGGGCCTCTCCTCTCACATCTGCTGTTGAATAAAGGACTTTCTTACTAACAGACCCCAAACTGAAAGGATTGGCAGCTATTTTTCCTCCACTCTTGCTCTCAGCACTGGCTCTCCACAGGCTTGTGTGCTGACCCCCCTTTTGCATTCACTCTACACCTACGACGGCACTCCCTCTTGTCCCACTAACTCTCTAATAAAATTTGCAGGCAACACCACATTGGTGGGACTCATATCAGGAGAAGACGAGACGGCCTATAGGTCAGAGGTTCTCAGCTGGTCTTGTAGTGCAAGAGTCATAATCTCACCCTGAACATCAAAAAGACCAAAGAGTTGATTATAGACTTCAGAAGATGCAAAGCAGAGCCACTTCCACAATATATCAATGGAGACTGTGTGGAAAGGGTTCATAGTTTTAAATTTCTAGGAACTCATATTACTGACAACCTTACTTGGTCAGTCCACACTATAGCCACTACAAAGAAGACCCAACAGTGCCTGCTGTTTCTGAGACTGCTGAAAAAGAGTGGTTTGGGAGAGAAATTGCTGGTTACTTTTTACTGTTCTACCATCGAGAACATTTTGGCATACTCTGTAACAGTGTGGTATGCTGGATGCTCTGCAGTGGATAAGAAGATGCTCCAGAGAGTTATAAACACAGCACAAAAAATCATTGGTTGCTCTCTTTCTTCTTTGGAAGAGATTGAGAAGACCAGACTCCTCTCTAGAGTTTTAAAAATCTTCACAGACCATTCTCATCCTGGACATTCATATTTTGAACTATTACCTCGGGAGGCGTTATAGGGGTCTTAAAATGAGGACTAATAGACTGAGAAACAGTTTCTTTTCCGAGGCAATAATTGTCTTGAATCAAACAATGTATATATGATTTAGCCCTATGTATATAATGGCATTATTAAACTATCTAACTATATGTTTTAGATAGGTTTTAGACTAGGTTTTTAATTATTATTTTAATTATTTTAATTTTTAAATACTCTGTAGTGTGATTGTGATGTGGTGTTTGGGACACTGTGATGGAGTAGCTTTCAAATTTCATTGTATTTGTAGAATGCAGTAACAATAAAGGTATTCTATTCTATTCTATTCTATTCTATTCTATTCTATTCTATTCTATTCTATTCTA
>BLBF01000197.1:106688-120418 GCA_015471245.1 Laticauda colubrina | reverse complement strand
TATTCTATTCTATTCTATTCTATTCTATTCTATTCTATTCTATTCTAAACACAGCATCTCAGGTATTGTTCTATCATTGCGTTAGCTTTCTGCAGCTCCATCCGTACTCGGGTAGAAGGTGGAGCTAAGCCCTTGAGAATGATGACCCTATCAACTTCATGAACTTCCTACAAAACTTTGCCATAAACTGCCCCCCCATCTGAGATGATTCTTCTTGGCACCCCATGGAGACTCCTTTGGGTTCACTAGTCAGAACCTTGACAGGCTGTTCTTCCTGACCCCCCTTCTCCTTGTGGGCATTCACACAATGTCTGACCAAGTGACATCCAGGCTGCCACCTTTGCTGCCTCCCCCATCCTAGCCCCACCTTCTTTGTTCATATGTTCACATGAAACATCTGCAGAGGATGGGAGGGGGGTTTCCCTCTTGACTAACCCTCTAATTAGGACAATTAGGGAGGATTCCAGAATCCCCTGGAGATGAAATGGGGAGGAACCCCTGGTCCTTCCCAGCCTTTTTTCTCCCTGAAATGGGCGGATTCTCCCTCTATCTGTCCCTGCCTGTCAATCACCCCCCTGCAGTGTGGGTCTGCCTTGGAGGTGGGGGGCTGAAAGGGAAGAAAAAATGTTATTTACAGTAAAAGTTTCTCTTTATATTCTAATTTTCTTCCCCATCTCTTTTTCTGCAGCCCTCATGGATTAATCCTGCTCTCTGATGCAAAAGCATGTTTTCTTCTTTAGTCACTAATGATTCTTTGTTCTGTTTGCAACCTCTGAGAAATGAAAGCTGAAGGTGGCAGGTTATGGGAAGGAGGAGGATGATAGCCTGGACCTTCTCTTACTGAGAAACGCCCTCAGCTTCCTTTCAGGGCCTCTTTTTCTTGGGAGAGAGGGGTGGAGACCATCTAGGCTGTCCTCTGGGATGCTCGGCCAACCTGTCCCTCTAGCCCACTTATCTTTCCTGGCTTTGAACCCACAGCAGCTTCATCTACATTATTCTTCTTCCAAATCACTTCCCTTCCCTTTGCTATGAAATAATAAACTTCAGATGTAAGAAAACCCTGAATCCTTCCTTCCTTCCTCTTTCTCCTCCTCTTTCTCTTTCCTGCCCCCACAGGAGGCTCCTCCCTCCACTGCCTCTAGATCCACCATCCCGGCTCCTTTGGGGGGTCCGAAGCCAGAATTGGTTCAGGAGGAAGGAGGGCAGATCCAGGGAGGGGAAGAGATTGGACCCCCTCCTGCTCAGAGGCCTCCTTGCTCTGCTTCCCCTCAAGCATCCTTTGGAGGAGAGAATGCCAGCAGGCAGGGTCCTTTCTGAGCCACCTGAGACCCTCCTACAGTCACACAACCATTTTAGCTGTTTCTCTCCTTCACAACTGAAGGGTCCTGCAATGGGCACCCAATGCCTCTCTCCCTCTTTAGAGCAAAGATTCTAATGGTATGGGGTCTCCTGCTTGATGGTATAAATGGTGTAAGGTCTCCCTTATACCTGATACCATTCCTGGTGTAGAAAAAATTTGCCATGGAGGAGAAGACCAGCTCTGTGGGGAAGAGGGGGCATTCAATGGGGCAATCCCAAATGGAAGACCCCTCCCTTCTCCCCAGCATCCCTAGATTCCCTTAGTTAGCCCTCCAATTGAGCCTTGCCTCCTCCAGGGGTCATCCAGACTGGCTCTGTAGGACTCCAGCTAGATCTCTAAGGGCAAAATTTTCCCCTCCCAATTCCTCATCTGGGGTCTTGGGGCCACCAAAGGAAGAATCGGTATGTGGTTGGAGGAATTCTCTCAAAAACAGGGAAGATTTGGGCTCCTGTCAGTAAAACCTCCCTTTGGAAGATAGTGTGAAAGAACTTGGAGAAGGGACAACACCAAATATATCAATGACAGAGAAAAAAATCAAATTTTCTTAACAAAGAAAAGGCATTGTTGGTGATAGATGCTTCATTGCTCAGGGGAACTGAACCAGCAATTTCTAAAATGGACAATCAAACAATGGTGGTTGGCTGTTTCCCAGGAGCAGCTATCAAAGAGGTGACTGAGGGGCTTACAGAAATAATGAGGTCCACAGATTCTTTTTTTTTGTTTTTTTTAAAAGATTTTTTATTGGTTTTTAAAACAAACATAAACAAACAAAACATAAAACATCAAGCCATCTTCCATAAATGTACATACATTGTGTCAATTGGTTTACAAATTTTTTTGTGCTTCTATTTGGTAGTCTTCAATTACAATTATATTATATATGATCTCGTATTTTCAATCCAATATTAAATGCATTAATATTATCAATCAATCATTTGACTATACTTATTATTCATTCATGCTTTAAGAAATAATCATATTTTACTCAATTTATTCTGTGACAATTCATATTATCATCCCAAATCTATCCTAAAATCATTTTGTAGATATAAGGAAAAAAAAATACATCTTTAAATATTTAGTATTTTCTAAAAGTCTACATATTTCATTACTATATTTTATTATCTAACCATTGATTGAATAGATCCCAAATTTCATAAAATTGTTTATCTTCTTGCTCTCTAATTTCAAATATCAATCTACTTATTTCAGCACATCCAATATTTTCTTAATAATTTCCTTCTGTGATGGTATTTTCTCATTTTTCCAGTTTTTAGCAAATACAATCCTAGCAGCTGTTAATACATTTACAATCAGGTATTTCAAGTCTTCACGATATATTTCAGGTAAAATTCCCAATAAAAATATCTCTGGTTTCAAATCTATATGTTTTTTTGTCATTTTTTCCAACCACGTGTAGATTTTAGTCCAGTATTTTTTAGCATCTGCGCAAGTCCACCACGTATGGTAATATGAGCCAGATGTCTGATGACATTTCCAACATTTTTCAGAATTATTCTTCAACATTTTTGCTCTTCTTGTCGGGGGGGAAATGCCACCTGTAAAACATCTTATACAAATTTTCTTTACATGCTGTTGACATTGTCATTTTATAATTTTGAGACCACAATTTTTGCCATTTCTTTAGGTCAATCCCATATCCAAAATTCTTCCCCCAAGCAATCATAGTTTCTTTAACTTGTTCTTCTTCTAGTTTAATTTCTAATAAATATCCATACAATTTTTTAATTACCTTTTCATCAGTACCTGTTAAAATCTTATCTAAATCAGTCGGTTTATCATAAAAACCTTCTGTTTTGGAACCTTTATCATACCTTGAATGTATTTGCACGTATGAAAACCAATTCATCTTTCTACCTTGTTCCTCTAGTTTTTGTATAGATTTAAGTTCACCCTTTTCATTCAATATTTTACCATATCTAACTGTTTGTTCCTTTTTATATATTATAGGATAAGAAAAAGCTTCAATAGTCGATAACCAGACTGGAATTTTCAAATAACATTGTCTTTTAATCTTCTCCCTGTTTAACCAGACACTCCCGTATATAATCTAAAATACCCCTGTATTTTAGTTCCTTTGTACCATAAAAAAAGTGCCACCCCAACAACAAATCATGTCCTTCTAATGGCAACAATTCAGTATTTCTTAATGTTATCCATTCCTTTACCCACATCAAATTTGTAGTTTGGTAATCCAACTCCCAATTAGGCAAACCAAATCCTCCTCTAATTCTAGCATCTTGCAAAAGTTTTAATTTTATTCTCGCTTTCTTAACTTGCCATATATATTTGAACACAATTTTATTCAAATCTTCAAAGTTATCTTTTCCAAGCCCATTTGGAATTGTCTGAAAAAAATATAAAATTCTGGGTAATACCATGTTTCTCCAACAATACGGCCTCCCCCAATAGGAAGTCCCAGCATGCATTATAGGCATAAAATCAAAATAAGCCCCTCCTCCCAAATTAAGGCCTATATTACACATGCAAAATGGGGGGGATGGCGGGGGGGGCTGGCCATTAGGAAGTACTTTTGTTGCATACCCGGATATGGTGCTGCCTGCGTTGATGGAGCACTTTGTATCGGGAGACCTTCCGCCGTTGCTTTACCTTTTTCCTCTGCTGCTACGGCATTTAGAGCAATGCCACAGCATTTGGCGCAGCCATGCACAGCCAGCCAGGGCTCCTCCCTGCAACCAGAGCCCGGCAGAGACACTCGGCTTCAGGCACTCCTGTTTCTGCCTTCCCTTTGCCTTCAAAGGCAAAGCCAGTTCTTTTAAAAATGACATGGGCATTGGCACTCGGCTGCGCCGCATCCTCCTCCGAGCTGAGTCCTGCCAAGTGAGCGCTGATGCCCATGCTGCTGCATCATTTGGAGCTGCCGGTGTGTTTGGAGATGCTTGGGGATGGGGACGGGATGGGTGAGAGGTGGAAAGGACGGGCAGCTCCGGACTCTCTCTGCCAGTTCCACCGGCCAGGGAAGCGGCACTGCTGTCGCCTTGCCTCCCTGTCCGCAGATGGCTGGGTGCTATCATTGTCTCGGGCAGCCTCTCGGGTTCGGGCTTTGAGGGATTTGGGAAGGAAGCCAAACTCAGGTCGGTCTGGCTCTTCGGTTGTCAGGCAGGTGTGCAACCGTGGCTAGCTTTCCCAGCTCTGCCCAGCCCGCATGGCTCTGGCGGGATGAGCAGAGGGTCCAGCAGGGAGGCGCTCACTGCCTTGATGAGAGCTCCACTGCTGGGCAGGATGGCCTGCTTATCAGCTGCGCTGGGCGCCCCAGGCGAAGCTCTTTGCATTCTGCCTGGCACCAGGCAGGGTTGGCGGCTGCGCGCTTCTCCCAGGGTGGGCCGATCCTGCTCTGCCCTGGGAGATTCACCTCCCCACGTGGGGTTCGGCTGCCCTCTGGGGCAGGGGAGGTGTTGTTTTTAAAAGAACTGGCTTTGCCTTCGAAGGCAAAGGGAAGGCAGCGACAGGAGCACCTGAAGCTGAGTGTCTCCGCCAGACTCTGGTTACAGGAAGGAGTCCTGGCTGACCATGCATCAATGTGCCAAATTCTGCAGCATTGCTCAAAACGCAATTTTGAAGCCCACCTGAGGTTCCAAGGAGGGGGATTAAGTCACCCCCGAAAAGACAGCCTCGCCATTTTTTCGAGGGTCAAAAAAAAAATAAGGCCTGTCCTTATTTTGTGAGAAACACGGTATATTCATCTTGATTGTTGATATTCTCCCTATTAATGACAGTTGTAAATTTTCCCATTTCGCCAAATCAAGTGCTGTCTGCTGTTTAAGTTTAATATAATTATTCTATTTTAATTTACTGCATCTTGCTGTCAAATACATCTCCAAATACTTGATCTTATTCGTGATGTGGATTTTCAATATGTCTGCAAGTTCTTCCTTTTGTCTAGATAGCATATTCTTTGTCAGGATCTTTGTCTTATTTTTATTTATTTTCAAACCAGGCATTTTACCTTACATCTTACCATATGTCTCTATCTTTTCTATCAATTTTGGTGCTGTTTCTAGTGGATCTTCCAAGATAAAAACCAGGATATCTGAAAATGCTTGCAATTTAAATTCTTCTTTTTTAATTTTCATCCCTTTTATGTTCTTTTCATCTCTAATATTTCTATTTAGCACTTCGAAAGTTAACACAAACAACAAAGGTGACAGTAGGCACCCTTGCCTTTTTCCTTTTCTGATGTCAATGGAGTCTGTCAGGTCTCCCTCTATTATTACCTTTGCCGTTTGCTGATATATAGCTTCTATAGCTTGAATAAATTCTCTAGTAAAGCCCATCTGTTCCAACAGTAATAACATGAATTGCCAATTCACGTTATCAAATGCCTTCTGTGCATCTAGAAATATCAAAACCATTTGTTTTTCAGGATGTGCCTCATAGTATTCCAAAGTGTTCAAAATTACTCTCATATTATCTTTGTCTCTTTGGCAGAAATCCATTTTGATCAGGATGAATAAAATTATTTAAGTATTTTTTAAGTCTTACTGCCAATATTGAAGCAAAAAATTTATAGTCTGCGTTTAGTAGGAAAATAGGTCTACAGTTCTTGATTTGTAATGGGTCGGTCTCCTCTTTTGGAATTAGTGTGATATAAGCTTCTGGCCATGATTTAGGTATCCTCTTCTTTTAGGTAACTTCATTCATAACTTCTAGCAATGGAAGGTTCAACGATTCTTGTTATGTTTTGGAAAATTCTGCCGGAAGTCCATCTGGGCCTGGTGACTTTCCCATTATTTTGCTTCTTAAGTGGCTTCAGTTAACTCCATCATCATTATATTATTTTTTAACATTGTTTCAATCTTTTTAGGTATCTGGGCTAAATTAGCATTCTGTAAATACTGTTTGACTCTTTCCTCATCAATATTCTCTTGTGCATATAGTTTCCCATAACAGTCTCGAATGATTTCCTTCTTCTCTTTAAGCCCATGTCACACTGCCCAACGGATGCAAAAAGGAGACAGCGGACAAGCAAAATGTTCCATCCGTTGTTATCCGCTCTCAAAAGGGGCAAAAATTTGCATTACCAGAGTGGATAACACGGACGCGGGGAGGACGCAGGGCGGATGCAAAGCAGATGCGGAATGGAAGCCCAGCGGATGGGAGCGGATGGGGCAACCGCAGGGCTTCCGGGGGGCCTCAGCGAAGCGGACGCGGAACGGATACAGCGGATGCAGAACGGACGCCGAATGGATGAAGCGGATGCACAGCGGAAGCCTAGCGGATGCCTGGAGTTAATTGCGCATGCGGGGAGGATGCATTGCGTCAGCCCCACGCATATAATGGAAGCAGCTCAGAAGCAGGTCGCCATTCAGAGGAAAGACCTGCTGCCGGAAGGATTGGCTGCCTTGCCTGCCCTGCCTGCATGTCTGCCTGCAAGCCTTGCTGCCTGCCTGCCTGCCAGCCTCCCTGCCAGCCAGCAACCCCACAACCATGCTGAAGCACAGCAAACCTCAGCCATCTGCTGCCAGCCCTTGCAAGAGGGACAGGTCTACCATCCCGCCCCCTGGCCCTCACTCTGGTTCTGCTGGGGCTTCTGCAGCACGGGCTCACTCTTCTGGGGCTGGGGCTTCTGCTGCTCCTGCTTCTGGAGGAGCTGATGACAAGCACTCCAGCACCAGCCACCTCCACAGCACCTGCACCCTTTACCCCTGAGACTGAGCGACCAAGAGGAGTGCCAGAGACTCATTTTTGTCTTATAGCTTGTTGTTAATAAAGTCTATTTTTGATTCACACACTTGCTTCATTTCTTTTTTTTAATAAAGTCTTGGTGGAAACTTTTATAAATGGTTTAAACCTTTGCTTGCTTGTGGGATAGGTTAAGATAGCTGTGGGATGGGCAGGGATACCTTTGGTATGGGTAATAGCTGTGGGATAGATAAACCTCCATTGCAAGCATAGTGGGACTGTATGGTCCACCCTCCCAGGTGCCACACCTATGGCCCTTTATTATCAATAACAATGTAATCATTGATCCACACATTTCAACATAAACACAACTCTTTATTAAACGCCCTGTTCATTGTAGCCCAACCAAACATACATGGCCCAATCTCATCCGTGTGATGAGACAGGCTGAAGGAAGCATCCATTAAGCATCTATCATCCTGTCTTGCCACTCCACTGCTCCAGCTGGGGAGTTGCACCAGTGTCCCAGGAGGTTGCGCTGCTTCTTCGCCTCACGTGAAGCTCTGTTGGGGCCTTGCACATCCTCAGTATCGATCAGGTTTTGCCCTTGCCTCCATTCCCCAGGCTCCATGTCCCCATTGCCTTGTTGACGGTCTACAAGTCTGTTCTGCAAGACTGGGTAGCGGATGCACATGTGATTGTGCAGGATGCAGCAAGCTTCCATGATCCTCCTCATGGTCTCTGGGCTATGCTGCATGTTGGTGAGAAGTACCTGGAACCTGTTGGCCAGGATGCCAAAGGCATTCTCCACCACCCGTCTTGCCCTGAACAGCCTGTAGTTGAAGATCCTCTCTTCACGGGTGAGGTATTTGGAGGTGTAGGGCTTCATGAGGTAGGTTGTGAGGGAGAAGGCATCATCCCCCACAATGAAGTAGGGCACATCTTGCGTGTCGTTGGGCAGCGGGTCTGGATCTGGGAAGCCCACCATGAGGTTGCTTTCCAGCCCCTCCTTGAGGTGACCGGCATTGTATACCTGGGCATCTGAAGATGAGCCGTTGCCTGAAGCATCGTTGTACATGAACCTGTAGTCAGCATCGACCATGGCGAAGAGGATGATGCTGAAGAAGCCCTTGGAGTTGTGATAAGTGGACCCCGACTTGGCTGGCGCTTTGCTGGCCACGTACTTGCCATCTATGGCTCCAACAGTGTGGGGGAAGTTCCACTTCTGATACCACTGCTCTGCAACTTTCTTCCATCCTTCTTCAGTGGACGGGCACTGGAGGTCCTCCTTGTATTCTTCGATGATGGCCTGCACCACTTCTCTGACAACAAAGCTGATGGTGCTGGATGGCACCCTCCAGCCGTACTGCATGCTCCTGTAGGTGGTCCCTGAGGCCAGGTGGCACAGAGTGAGTGCCACCTTGAGCCCAGGTTCCAGGCTGGGCCGGAAGTTGGTGCTCTGCTTGGTCAACCTGGGTGTCAGCCGCTCCACAACTTCATCAAACATGGCTGGAGGTATCCTCATGAAGTTCTGGAACGCCCGAGTATCTTCGCTCCTGAGCTCCACCATCAGCTTGTTGTACAGTCCGTCCTGTGCTCTTCTGGCGAACCATCTTTGGACCCAGACTTTTTTTGGGTGGCTCCTTTTCTTCCTGTAGTAGAGTTCACAGAGCCTGTAGATGGTTTCACACTGTTGCAGAAGGATGGTGGCTGCCGAAAGAACTTTGTCACAATCCACAGTGGACATGACTGGATGCTGTGGAAGAGGAAGAGTCAGATGAAGGCTGCAGAGGTCTGCACAGCTAGGCTGCTGGTCTGAAAGTGAGATGCAGATGAGTTGCTCCCCCTTTTTATGGGCAGTATAGGTGTCCCTTTACATCCTCTAGGCATCCTCTAGACATCCTTAATATCCGAGATAGGTCCCCTCTGCGAATGTTTTTTCTGCTTTAAACGCTTTGTTTCCGCTAGGCATCCGTTCTGCATCCATTCTGCGTCCGTTCCGCTTCCTCCCTGCATCCGAGCGGATGCGAGTTGCGCGGATGCGCAGCAGATGCCTAGCGGATATAGCGGATGCGTAACGGATGCAGAACGGATGCGTAGCGGATGCAGAACGGACGAACTGGATACATTTTCTGCGCAAAAGTTTTAGGCAGCCCAAAACTTTCGGAGCAGATGAAACGTCAATAAACGGATGCTGGACGGATAGAGAGGAAGCCAAACGGAGGCAGTGAGTACATCGCGTTTTCGAATGGATGGCAAGGTTTTTTGTCTGTTTTACATCCTCTTTGCATCCGTTGGTTCAGTGTGACATGGGCTTTACTACCATGGCAAACTTGGCCTTGGTCATCGATTAATTGCAATATTTTCCTTGATTCTTTCTCCTTTCTCAGTTTGTATGCTACCCATCTACCTGGTTTGTTTGCATCTTCAAAGTAGTTCTGTTTAGCACCTCTAATTTTATGTGCTACTTCTCCTTTTTCTATCAAACCTATTTTATGTTTAATTATATCCATTTTTAGCTTAATGCCCATTTCTGTGGCATTTTCTGTAGCTCTTTTTCAAATCCTTTATACTCATCCTCTAATGCCTTAGAGGCTAATCTTTTCATATTTCTTTTCCTTGTATAGTCTATTATCAAGCCTCTGGCATATGCCTTCATTGTATCCCATACTTTCTGAATTGATGTATCTTCTTTTTTGTTTTCTCTGAAAAAAAAAAGGCAATTCTTTCTCCGTCCACTGTGTGAAATATTTTTACTTTAAAATAGTATTATTTAACATCCATCTAGATCTTCTTCTTTGTCCTTTCTATTTAATTGTCATTGGATTGTGATCTGCCCAAGTACTTTTTTCAATGTTTACTTCTTGAATATTGGTTAACAATTCTGTTGACATCCATATCGTATCTATTCTGGACCATGATAAATGTCTATTTGAATAAAAGGTGTGTCTTGTTTGAATGTTTTGAATTTTTTGCAAAATCAACTGCAGGGTCAATTTTTCTTTTTCTTGCTCTTTCTCTTGCCTTAAATGTTGTCTGTGTTGAACGTTGTCCTCCAGATGGTGAAGAGGAGGAAGTGGAAGTTGAGGAACCAAGGGCTGTTTATTTCCTACTCATTTCAAACAATTCAAAATCTTCAGGTTCTCCTAGACCCTTATCCAATTATAATATAACCAATTGCAATTCCAAATAAAAATAGTAGGGGGGAAAAAGGCAAATTGTAATAGTGATAAAAAGGAAAAAAAGAAAAAAAATTCTTCAGGTTCTTGTATACCTTAATCCAGTCAGTTGAGTACATAACAGTAAAAAATCAAATATCAAGAAAAAGACTATAAACACACAAAAGAGAAAAAGTTGTAAAATCCCAAAGAAGATGGAAAAGTGAGCAATAAAAACTGTTAGGGATAACATTGTTTACCCTAACTGGTTTAGGTGAAATAATAACTATGAATCATAGTTAGTGTATGTTAGAGTGTATGCAGCTTTAACTGTGAAATAGCAATTAAAGGAGTGGTTATGAAAACTGTTAGGGATAACATTGTTCACCCTAACTGGTTTAGGTGAAATAATAACTATGAATCATAGTTAGTGTATGTTAGAGTGTATACAGCTTTAACTGGGAAATAGAAATTAAAGGAGTGGTTAAGAAAACAATATAAAAGTAGCAAGACTACAGCTTGCTCGCTCTCTCTGGCTTTGATGATCCCTGATTACTGCTTGGAATCAAGACTGCATTGCTCGAACGGGAGAGACAACAAAGGACTGATTTTTATGTGAACTGACATAGGATATTCTACATGGACTTTGCTAACTGAATATCCCTGAATGGACTGACTACATGATACATGACTATTGGACTGTTATTTGACTATGCTATTAACTTTCTCCAAAGGGTTGGACATCTACAGGTGATTGTTGGGAACCACATTTACAGCAAGGGTGGGTGGAGGATTCAGGTCATCTGGTACATCATAGATATCTGTCATGGCTGAGGAAGTTGCCATGCTTCAAATTGGCAAAGGGAGAAATTTGGAAAATTTTAGTGGTTTTCCATGCAATTCCCTTTTTTGTACTAGGGGGTGCTGCAAGCAGGTAGCAGAAAGTAGAATTGCTGCTGGATTTAATAGTTGAGCATGTAGGTGGCACTGCAGAGTCTGGGTGATGGTAGCACAGCATACAGTATGGCTGCTTCTAGGGTGTGTTGTGCGCTTGCGACAGAAGGGGGCACTAGAGTTTGTGTCACGAAGTCTGAAGACTAGAGGACTGAATGCAGAAATATGTATCATGTAGTCTGAAGACTTGAGGGCAGAACACAGAAATATGCCAATAAGGGTAGCTTGCTTCACAAGGTGGCAGTAGAGGGTCAGTAAGACGCTGTTGCTACGCCCATGTTAGGTTGCAGTTACTCTTGGGGTCTTTGAATTAAAATGATTAAATGGTGCGCAATAGTTTCAAAAAAGGGGTTGACATTGGATAATCACTGGTCAAATTGAAGAAATTGTCCACAATAGTTTCAGAGGGGATTATCATTGGAGAAACACTGGTCAATATTTGAGAAACTGTGTAAAAAAAAAAAAAAAACAAAGTCTGGGAAATTTCTTCTTGAGCCCAAATGTAACTGTGGGCAGCATTGCTTATGTCTCAGTTCCTTGTGGGAGGAAAAAGAAGGGGGAGAATTTCCTGCCTACTCTTGAAAAGGAAAAAAAATGGTAAGAATTATGTGACTGCATCGTAAATTTCTTCTTGACCACCAGATGGGGATGTAGGCTGCTTTATTTGAGTATGATTTCTCTATTTGGGGTGTGGGGAAGCCTCGTGGCTATGGTAATAGCCAATTTATTGCCTACTTCAGATGGTGCTGTAAGCTCATAGTTGAGTGCCAGCTGATTTCGCTGGAAGGGAAAAATTCATTAGGAAAAATACTTCAGTAAGTTGCATGCACTGTGGCCATGTTATGCTTCTATTTTTTTAAATAAAGATAGGAGGTGATGAAGAAAGTTAGGCTTTGAAACAAAAGAAATTGCTCCTTGAATTATTCTGTTCAAATAGCTTACGTGAATCAGCTTTGTGACTTGGGGGAAGCAATGTGCTCTGTTCCTTTGAAGACAGACCTTCACCAATGATTTATAACCCCCAATCAACCAGCCAGACTAGTTTTAAAATAGCTGGAGAGGACTCCTTTATTACCTTTTAAAGCAGCCAAGAGCCAATGCAAAGCCTTTCCTTTTCGCAACACATGAAAGATTTCTCAAACTTTCCATTGCATTTGAAAAGGGTTTGTAACTGGAGATAGACATAGATGAGGAATACCTGGCCCCTTCCTTCAATTCCAAACAGGCTGTAAGGTTACTTTGGCCAACAATGGGAAGATGCAGATTAAGCCAGAGAATAGGATGTTTGAAAGTCTCTTGTGTCAATCGAGAAGGATGGGTGGGTGAGTTACTGGTTCTCTTTGATTATAGCATGTGGGGGAATTCCAACCTCTCCCACCATGCAAACAGCATGTAAAGAGTTCCGTAGCTCACAGAGAGAGCTGGTGGGAAATGCAGGTTTAGATTAACATTGCGTATTCACTCCTGGCTTCAATATTACATTGCTTTATCACAAATCCAAAATTAACAAATTTATTCTGATGGATTAGGATTCATCTTTTACTTTTCTGTATCTTGTACAGAGGTGGATTCATAAACTGTACAGATGCAGAGAGATAACTCAACAAGACGTCCATAACAAAGAACATTTATTGGTTCATCAGGTATCCTCATGACTCACGTTTGTGACAAAATTCTTCTTTTATGACCAATCCTTTGTATATCTGCCTTGGAGTAAAAGATCGTTGTCTCCTAACCCATCTCATAGTGGTAGAAATCTGCTATCAGTTCATGAGTCCAGGCAAAAATGGAGGGAAACCGCCTCAACCCCTCGAGGGTCAATTTAGTGACCAATCAGGATTACACATGAAATGAACTACATTTCCTATAGGATCTTTAATATCCTACAGGATACCTTTAACTACATTTACCATGATGCATTCCCTTAAGGGAATAGCTCATAATTCCTAAGTAACTATCCAATTCCCATGGACTGGCTGGGACAGCACATCATCCCTACAATTTATGGCAATCAAACCCACTGTTAGGGATAACATTGTTTACCCTAACTGGTTTAGGTGAAATAATAACTATGGTTCATAGCTGTGTATGTTAAAGTGTCTGCAGCTTTAACTGTGGGATAGTAATTAAGGGAGTGGTTATGAAAACACTTTAAAAGTAGCAAGACTACAGCTAGCTCTCTCTGGCTTTGATGATCCCTGATTACTGCTTGGAATCAAGACTGCATTGCTCGAACGGGAGAGACAACAAAGGACTGATTTGTAAGTGAACTGAGATAGGATATTCTACATGGACTTTGCTAACTGAATATCCCTGAATGGACTGACTACTTGATACATGACTATTGGACTGTTATTTGACTATGCTATTAACTTATAATGGAATAAACTATATTCTTGATAGCACAAGCGTATCTGTTATTTTTACTGTATATTAATAAACATACAAGCTTAGCTCACTCTGTACATTCTGTTTAGCTTGTCTACCTAATCCTGGTTGGGGAACCCAGGCTTAACACTGGTTATGGGCCCTGAGGCTGCAAAGTCAGTTTAAATAGGATAAAACAGATTTATGTAAAAAGTGAGAGTTTGTGT
>BLBF01000197.1:18232-31688 GCA_015471245.1 Laticauda colubrina | reverse complement strand
GTTTAGCTTGTCTACCTAACCCTGGTTGGGGAACCCAGGCTTAACACATCCCAACTTGAGACATCCCTTCAACCACTCCTTCTCCAGGTGCAGGAATCACATGACCCTGACCGAAAAGAAGAATGCTATTATGTCTAACTACCAACACTCTAAAATTCCCTCCCTCCTACTTTCCCAGGCACAGGAATGTGGCAGCATGGAAGCTTCTGGTTCTAATATGGCTTCCAAAGCTGACATAGCAACTTAAGGGTTCTATGTTAATAAATTTGAAGGACATGGTGAAGCTACCTAGCCCAATTCCTCTCTGAGGAATCCAAATTAATGCTTCTCTAATGGATGACTTCTCAGTTTTTCCATTATAACAAATAGTGGAAGAGAGACTGATCTTTTATGGTTAACTGGTTCAGCTCTGAAAGTTTTACTTCTTTCAGGAAATATATTGCTAATACTTTGGTGAAATCTAGTTCCATCACCAGCAAGCACATAGCCTATTAAGAAAGTGTAATGATATTTACAAATATAATATAGCATCAAGCTAGATAGTAGGAGATTGTGAGTTCCAATCTTGCTTTAACCATGAAAGCATCTGGGTGAATTTGGCCAGTCATTTACTCTAAGCCCAAACAATCTCTCAGGGTTATTTTTGTGGCGAAAATAGAAAGAAGAAAATATGTTGGATATCTCAGCAACCTTGAGTTATTTGTAAAAATAATAAAGGTTGTGTTGTGTGTGTGTGTGTGTGTGTGTATTATGTGTGTGTGAGAGAGAAAATTAGTCTAGCCAATTTGTTCTTGAGAACTCCATGCTTGTTTTTCCCCCAAGGCTTTATGAATAATCTCATTGATTGTTTCTTTGTTCAGTTTATTTGTGATGTGTTCTAAAATGTTCCCTTCAATAGACAAATTTGGTCAATTATATTTTCTCAATAGATATTTTTTTAAATATGTGACCAATTTATCTATTCTAGTTCCATCCCTTTCTGGAGAAGAATGGGTTTTGCAATATTTCCCACTGGAAATTGTACTTGGATCAAAATGGAGATATAACAGCAGATCTGAACACCATAAGTTGGGTGCTTCTTCCTTTGTTGGATCCCAGTGACAAGCTATTGGGGAGTTTTGAAAGGCAGAAATTTACAGTCAATAAAGACACTCTGTTATTGCTGACATTGCTCAACAAGGTAAGATAAATATTGGTGTCCATTCTCTAGCTCCATTCTAAGCAATCATTTCAAGTTGGCCAAGTCAATTCACCAAGGGGGTTGACCTTCACTGAGAATTGAATGTGAGGAGTAGAAATCTCAGTCTTCTTAGACTGCTTAGAATGAATTATTTATTGGCCAAGAGTGATTAGACACAGAAGGAATTTGTCTTGGTGCATATGTTCTAAGTGTACATAAAAAAGAAAAGATACATATGTCAAAAATCATAAGGTACAACACTTAATGGTAGAAGGCATCAGTACATTAATGAGACTCCAAATTCACCTAATAATAAATGTGGATCTGTCTTTCCATGCCAGTTGATGTTATCCAATTGTATTTCTTCAACAGAAAGATCTCTGGTATGTCTATCTGGACCTTAGAAACAACACTTTCCAACAAAGGGTTAAACTCATGTTCCTCTCCTGCAACAAAAAGTGCTTGACCTTCTGAGAGGCATGTTTTACACTGATGATGTTACCTAGTTTAGGTAATGAAACATCTGCAGGAAAACAAGCAAACTCAGAGGACACCAAAGACTCCTCATTCCAACTCTGAACTACAAATATCCTCCTTTATTGGGGCATGTTTTCATGTAACTACAGTTTAGACACTAGGCACTTTTGGTTTTATTCTCACGTGACAAAGACATCAGCAATAAAGAAAATATATACAAATAAGGAAGGGCCCTGTTTTTTAAGGTTGACTCCCCTATTTTTCCTATGTATCTTAGCTGGGAGACTATCTCCAACTAATTTAAAAGGGGAGCAGCTTTGCAATGTTTTATGTAGTTTTGAAGAAACCTTTGCACAGTGATAAGCTTCTTTCTTCATCACAGTTTTATTATATTTTCATAAATCTAACAGAATAAACCTTTAGTACATGTAGAATTTAGATTAGTAAAGTTGGAAGGGACCTTGGAGGTCTTCTAGTCCAAACCCTTGCTTAGGCAGGATCTCTTCTTTAAAAGTTCCAATGTTAAACAATGAACAAAATAAAATTCAATATGGAGAAAAACAAAGTTTTACACCTGGGCAGAAAAAAACAAAGTTACAAGTACAGATTAGGTGAAACCTGGCTCCAAAAGAATAACCATGAGAGGGACCTTGGAGTCTTAGTAGACAATCACTTAATCATGAGTTAGTAGTGTGTAGCAATGGCCAAAACAGCTAATACAATCTTTGGTTGTATAAACAGAGGCATAGAATAAAATCACATGAAGTATTAGTACCACTTTACAAAGTTCCAGAAAGACCACACCTGCATCCAGTTTTGGTCATCACATTACAAAAAAGATGTTGAGATTTTGGAAAAAGTGCAAAGAAGAGCAACTAAGATTATGAAAGGCCTGGAGACTAAAACATATGAAGAATGGTTGCAGGATTTGGGTTTGGCTTGTCCAGAGAAAGGAAGAACTGGGGGGATGGGACATGATAGCAGTACTCCAGTATTTGAGAGGCTGCCTTAAAAGAAGAAAGGGCCAATTTATTCTCCAAAGCACCAGAGAGCAGAACAAGAAACAATGAATGGAAACTAATCAAGAAGAGAAGCAATCTGGAATTGAAGAGAAACTTCCTCCTAACACTTAAGACAATTAACCAATGGAACAGCTTTCCTTCAGACCAGTGGTGGTATGCTACCGGTTCAGATGAATTGGTAGTTTTTTAAAAAATGCTCTGACGATCAACCAAGAGAAGCAAGTGCAGGATCGGCCCTCTCACCCACCCCTATGCTTTTCTCTACTTTATCCTCTCAGCTGATTGGCACTGCAGGCCTCAGCTGGTATGTGGAAAGCTGTATGCACACGTGATCACCAAACCAGTAGTGGAATAGGTATGATCCCATTGCTGTTTCAGACATTGTGGATGCTTCATCACTGAAGGTTTTTAAGAAGGGACTGGATAGTCACTTGTCTGAAATAATATAGGTTCTCCTGTTTGATCAGGGGGCTGGACTGGAAGATTCCTTCCAGCTCTATTCTGGTTCTGCTTCTGATTCAGTGTTGGAGGGCCCACATCTTCTGGAGTAAATTCTTCCACAGAGTAATTGTTCTAATGGTCAGGAAATTTCTCCTTAGCTTTTGGGTTTTTCTCTCCTTGATTAGTTTCCATCTGTTGCTTCTTATCCTGCCCTCAGGAGAATAGCTTGACTCCCTCTGAAGTCTTTTAGAATAAATTTGATTCTATAATTCAATACAAATACTTCATCATAAAATTTTTTGAAGAATGGAAAATTAAATTTTAATACAGCTAGGAGAAGGAAAACACTGGTTATCATTTAATGCTGAAATCTTTTCTTAATTCCATCTCTCCTAACTTTATCCAGTAGAAAAGTCCTTTATATCAGTGAGATACTCCAAAAGCAAAAGGGATGAACTAAATGAAGAATCTGTCAGCAGTTGTACCGCCTGCAACTATTTGGATCTAGTTAGAGAGTTCACACTTCCTAAATGAAGGACAGAGACCCTTTGGCTAATTTACATTTTGACTTTTTATTTTCCATGGATGGTGAGTTGTAAAATATTTTCTTTGTCATTTCTTGTTTGTTTGTTTAGTCCCTGCCTAAGTCGCAATGTGTGGAAAACTGTCATCCTGGATTTGTCAAGCAGGCTCGGGAAGGAGAGCCAGTTTGCTGCTATGACTGTGTTTCTTGTCCAGAGGGGACCATTTCCACTCAGGAAGGTGGGTCACAACAAAGAAAAGGGCAGGCCTTGAGGTAATGAATGCCTTCAAAGCCTTTTCATGAAAGTGCAAATTAAAAGACAGATTGAATCTCAGCTATTTTTTTTCTTTTTTTTTCATCAAGTTTTTTATTTTAATCTACTTAAATACATAATATACATAATACATACATAGTACATCAGTACACAAACAGTGTGGCACCTATGCATCATACATTTTGGTGCAAACAAAAATCATAATATTTATCATATCTCTTGATACACATATTTGCATTCAATTATAATCCTTCATTGTTTAATTATTCAAAATTTCAGTGCATTCTTCTAGTGCCAATCACCATATTATTAAAACATACATAATAATTTCATTATTCAATTTCTTTTTTTTTATTTTTTAAGTAAAAAAAACTCCACTCTTTTGGCAAGTAGTGTGGTTCCAGCTTTTACATCTCAATAGAAACATGACCACAGTTACCTATTCATCCTATTTATTCAATTTCATATCACATTATTACTTATTGATATTAAATTCATGAAGCTTATTCCATCCAATTTCAGTTCATGTCTTTGTTGCAGCAAATCTTGCTTCCAAATCAGGACAAAAGACCATGAAAGGTTGGAGAGTACAGGTTTTATTTGTGCACAAAGGTTCAGAGCATTGGCATGGCAAATTCTGAACTCCCCCTTCTTCCTCTTGTCACATTTTAATATTCCTCCTGGTCTTAGCTTTTACATGGGCGTTTACAAGCACACACATGGGCATTCACATTATCGTTCACAAACACATACATGGGCGTTTACATTAGTATATTCTACCAAACCTAGCTATTACATTATATGTTTCCTCATATTCCTATAAAGAAAGCTTAATAGAGAAAAATAACATGTGTCATTATGACTGTTCGCTTATCTTACACCATCTGTATTTTTTCCATGTTCCCCTTTGCTTACAGTAAAGTGGTTGCTACAAGTTCCTTATTCCAATAATCTTATGGTTTTCACAACACTGTGTCTGGTAAAATAACAGGAAGCTAGACTTTGCTAAATATAACCTATTGACTTTTACTAACACATATAGCAGAATATATTGTCATACTTAACATTTATAATCCCTTTTTCCTACTGCTTCATCTTAACACATAATTTTTCTTGGGATACTCATATCTATTTTTACAATATTATCTAAAATTCTTGTCTTATTTCTATATTCATCACCCATATTACCTTTATCTGTCACATTTGCAATTTTTATCAATCCTTATTCTATTAGTTCTAAAGATTGTCCCCTTTAGTTGTTTATTCGAGCTTACCAACTTCATTCTACTTTAATAACCATATTTTCCTATTTACTACATGTCAGATATACATATATTTTAAAATTGATTTCACATAGTATTTTCTCAATCACCTTATAGATCATCTATACATTGCAAAAATATTAGTCTCATCAATTAATTATAAAAACTGATATTAATATTTCCATAATGATTCTCATAGTTTTATAAATCACTGATTATCAATAATATATTATATTCTCAGTGTAAATTCCCATTTCCATATTTATTTCATTAAATTCCAATCTAATATAGCGATAATCCTTAAAAACAAGAAAAGAAAGAGAGAGAGAAAAAAATCAGTTCCAATCTTATCTACTTTCAATACTTATTGTTATATATCATAACACATTACCTTGCAGAATCCCCTTCCCTATCCCTTTTTACCCATTATCTCTCATCTTCTTAACAATGTAATTTCTTTTCATTCTTGTTTGCTTCCTATATATCTTTATTTTCTGGTCCTTTCTCTTAATTCCCTTTTTTCCCATGATTATTTCCCTCCATTTCTCATTCCAATAACTTATTTTATCCACCACTCTCTCTTGATCTTTCTTTTGTACTTCCCTCTTCTGCTTTTTCCCTTTTCTTTGTTTCACTTTCTGAACAATTCCCCCTTTCATTGTCACATCAAACCACAAGTTTTAATTTAAACCCTCCCCCCTGCTTAAATGATTGTTGCTCCACTTGATCTTCAAAACTGGTTTCCTCTTCGTTTGACTCCCCCTCTGGTTCTCTTTGTTCTTTTTCAAACTGTATTGCCATTTCTAATTTCTGTAATGTATTGCTGCACATTTCCAGACTCACTTTCATCATTTCCTTCATAACGCGTAAATCCAGTCTTATTTCAACAAGTAATTCCCCCATTGTGTCTGCTCCTTCCTCCCCTCCTTGATAAATATATCCAACCCAAAAATCCAGTATGTTATTTCAACCAGTGTCTTTTATATTTATTTTCAACAATCAATGCCCATGAATCTTTATTTCCAGGTCTTCTGTTAGGTCCTTTACCAACCTTTTCCCAAAGTCACCAGGTGGTTCCAAAACAGTGTTTTCAAGTATCTTTCCCCTTGTAATATTCTAGTATCACTTTTCAGGGTTTTTATTTCATTATGATGGTGTTTCTCTTTTTTTCTTTTAAATTCCAAAGTCCAATTTTTTAGAAAGACCAAGCACTTTTCAAAGAATCACTGAAAATTTTCCTGTACCATCAGATGGTGCTCTTAGTTCTATTTCCACATTCCACTCTTTATTTCACTCTTTCCTTTTTATTATAAAACTTTTATTAAATTCACTAATTTCAATTATTAGCTATTATTTCTTTTCAACGCATTCAATTCCAGCATTTACTTATGCCTATTTAGTGCCAAAAGTCCAAGAGTTATCCAATTTAATTTCCAAGCCTTTTGTGGTCAAATATTTTCCTTTGAATTTTCTCCTCTAAGATAGTTTGTTGCAAAAGTTCAAGCCAATTTTATAAATTCCAATTTCCTTCTCACTCTCTCTGGTCATCACCTCCACATGCTTTCCTCCAAAATAGTTCTTTGTTTCTTAATTCCAGGGTCTCTTAAAGTCCATGTATTTTGCCTTATTCATATTCCACTCACTATTTCACTGCTCCAGCACAGTCTTAGTTTCCTGGACTGCTTCTCGTCTTCATGGTGGCCATTTTAGACCACTGCTGCAACTTGTCTTTGGAAGGGTTTTTCTTGTCAAGGAGGGGAGATGTGACTCACCTCAATGCTCCTAGCAATTCCCCCTTTCTTCACCACCCCTCCAGGGTGATTTCGGTCCCAATTGGGACCCTCCAACAAGTGAGCTCAGAGTGAAACAGTGCGCGATTGTGGATTCCACTCTGATGACGAGCAACCAGAAGTTTTATCAAATCTCAACTGTTTTCTTGTTCATTTTCTAATTGCTCAATTTATTTCAGGGGAGGAGTAGCAAAAGGAACTTGAGAAAAGGACTAATTAGAAAAAGAAGTGCTTAGCACATTGGACAAGATTTACTGCTGCCACTTTTAAATTTTGGCTTTACAGTTTCTGCTGAACAGAACAGAAAAGCAGAATTAGAAGGGGCCTTGGAGGTCTTCTAGTCCAACCCACTGCTTAAGCAGGAGATTCTATACCATTTCAGACAAGTGGCTGTCCAATCTCTTCTTAAAATCCTCCAGCAATGGGGTATCCACAATTTCTGAAGGCGAGACATTCCACTGATTAAATGTTCCAACTGTGAGGAAATTTCTTCTTAGTTATAGTTTCTTTGCTCCTTGGTTAGTTTCCATCCATTGTTACTTGTCTTGCCTTCTGGTGGTTTGGAACATAGATAGACCCCTTCTTTGTGGCTTCTCAAATATTGTAACATTAAAGTACCCATTGGGTGTGGTTTGTCAGCCATTTATAGTGTTCTTCTATGTATTAACTTCTAGCAACATCAGATATCTTTGAAACTTGAGGAATTACATTAGGATAATTATTGGAAGGATTATTGCAATACACTAATTATCTGCTCAATGGGAAGGTATCGCTGATCCCCAATGTGTTGTGTTAAATTATGGGAAGCCCTCATTCCATACATATGACCAAAGTGTCCAATAGCCATTCTAAATTATTTGCAGGACGAGCTTTGTTTCCTAGCATATTAGATTTAACAAAATAGAAATCTTCTGAGTCCAGAATATTAAGATTTGCTATCCTACAGGATTCAGGAAGTGTATCTAGAAAGATTAACTAATTCATTATTAATGTCTAATGCTGTAGGTTCCTATGGAGGGTATGCACATTAAACATGGAATCCTATAGTCCCTAAGATTTGCCCAAATTCCTTGGATCTTAGGGACATATTTATATAATAGAAAATTGTATGCTTATTAATTTTATTCTGAGAAGATGTTAAAAGATGCATTTGGGAAAATGTTTCTGGTACAGCTGTTGTCCCAAGAAGCTTCTTAAAATGTGAATGGCATTTTGGTATTCACAGATACAGAAAAATGTACCAAGTGTCCATCTGATCAATATTCAAATGAGGACAGAACCCAGTGTATCCCCAAAATTATAACCTTCCTGACTTTTGAAGAAAATCTGGGTATCATCCTTGTATCTTTTGACACACTCTTGTCCTTAACCTCATTCCTTGTTTTAATTATATTTGTTAAATACCGAGAAACCCCCATTGTCAAAGCCAATAATAGAGACCTCTCCTATATCCTTCTGGTCTCCCTTTTGCTTTGCTTCTTGTCTCCTTTGCTCTTCATTGGTCAACCAAGAAAAGCCACCTGCCTTCTCCGGCAAGTAGTGTTCAGCATTGTCTTCTCAGCTGCTGTTTCTTCTCTCCTGGCCAAAACAATCATGGTGGTGTTGGCTTTCCTAGCAACAAAACCAGGAAACCAAGTGAAGAGATGGTTGGGGAAGAGCTTGGCCAACTCCATCATCCTTTCTTGTTCTGCTGTCCAAATTATCATCTGCTCCATCTGGCTGGGAGTTTCTCCACCTTTCCCTGATTTTGACCTCCACTCCCAACCTGGAGAGATCATCCTGAAATGCAATGAAGGTTCTGTTGTCATGTTCTACCTCACACTTTGCTCTATGGGCATCTTGGCTGCCATCTGCTTCACTGTGGCTTTCCTGGCCAGAAATCTCCCTGGGACATTCAATGAAGCCAAACTGATCACCTTCAGCATGCTACTCTTCTGCAGTGTCTGGATAAGTTTTGTGCCAACCTATCTCAGCACCAAAGGGAAATACATGGTGGCTGTGCAGGTCTTCTCCATCTTATCCTCCAGTGCTGGTCTGCTTGGCTGCATCTTCATCCCCAAGTGCTATATTATAATCCTGAGGCCAGACCTGAACACAAAGAATCAGCTTACGTCCAGAAGAAATGTAGAAATGTGAGGCAGATGAATTTTAAGTCTCAATAGTTTCCATCATTCCATACCTAGAATATGATCCAAGCTCCTCTCCATACATAAGAGGGCCAAGGATTTTGCTTGAAATAATTAAAGAGCATTTAGAATGCCCCCAATCTTGTTCTATAAAATTCCAAGATGTCCAATGAGGGTTTTTTTTTTTAAATTCCCAAAGTAGCATATCTGTCTAATACCCTTAGACTTTTGTGACACAAAAAAACACATTCAGGTTTCTGAAACATGACATTCATGCAATGGGAACTTGTTGATATACCCTAAAAGTATGGGGAGGTTGGATGCTCTTTAAATTCCATTGTTTTAGTTTTGGTTTTTGCAACAAGATTCTTTCAATCCCTTCCTGGGGGAGAGTCCAAGTCACCTTTCTGCAGCTACCTTGTTCAACCTTCCTCTGAAAATTGGCATTTGAAGTAGGAAAAAGGAAATGCTCTGGTCTACAAATTGTATAATAAAAGTGAAAAGTGCCCGAACATGATTGAGATTGTCATTAAGATTGCAACTCAAGTGGGTGTTGAGGAAAGTTGGAGATTCTGGGTGATCTCAGTTGGCCTAAATAAATTAGAGATATTTTCAGTAGTAGGTGGATTCTCCATAGGAGCATTATGCATTTATCTTTTATTTAGTCATATTGGAATTCGATATAATGCAAACACAAGCAATACAAGATAATCCAAGCAGCATCTTAAACTTTAAAAGTGCTGATTTTAACAAATTTAGAGACTGCCTGAACAAAATTTCAAGGACAAAAATCCTAAAGGGGAAAACACTATAAGAAGTGTGGGAAATTTTGAGATGTATGATAATAAAAGCCCAATCCAATACAATACCACTGAAAAACAAAAACAAGAAATCCAAGAAGAAACCAGCATGATTGCACAAATATCTCTCCCCTAAACTGAAAGACAAAATGGATAAGTACAAAAAGATGGAAAGAGGGATACATAACTAAGGCAGAATATCAACAGTTAGCCTGAACCTGACAAAGCAACGGCTCAGAATGAGCAAAAAATTACAACAAAAGTCAAAGACAGTAAAGTAAGCTTCTTTCAATATATAAATAACAAGAAAAAAGTCAAGGAAACAGCCATTCCACTAAAAAGAATAGTTGGCAAGGAAGTAACAGGCAGTTAAGAGAAAACAGAGCTGCTTAACTTGTTCTTTGCATCAGTCTTCACGCAAAAGAAACTATAGCCTAACCTACCAAAAATCTAACTGTGAAAGACAGACCAGAAATAAAAATTAAAATAAGCAAGAAAATGTTTATCTCATCTTGATGAATATAAATCACTGGGACCTGATGGTTTACATTGCAGAGTTCTAAATGAACTGGCAGATGTTAATTCACAAACATTGTTCTGTATCTTTCAAAAATCCTGGAGCATTGAGGAACTACCAGAGAATTGGGAAAGAGCTGCTGAAGTTACCATCTTGGGGGAAAAAAAGCGGGGGGAACAGACTTTGGATACCACAGACTTGTCAGCCTACCATGAATACTAGGGAAGATACATATAAAGGGAGTGGTGGGGGGGGTGCTAAATGGCAAGGGGGTGGCAGAGGAGTGCTGAAGGTGGGCTCCTCACAGGGCTCAATTCAGCTTCCCCCCCCCACTCCTCTTGCCTGGCTTGTTGGTGGCTGAGAGGAAGGCAAGCCAGGGCTGACTCGTTGCTGCTTGGGTCCCGCCTGGATTCTCCGCAGTTGCTTGGCCTTGCCTGCTGGGGCAGTGTTGGGGAAGGGTGATCAGGGAGCACAATGCTATGCCTCCTGCATTGCCCCTTGCCTGCCGCCCCTTCCCACTTATGCCTATCAGCCTGCACGCTTTGGCTGAATGCGGGCTGCTGCTGTGAGAGTGATGTGAGTCAAGCCTTTTGAGAGCGGATCTTCCCCCCATGGAACTTGCTTAGTCATGGCCCACACTCAGCTAAAATGCTTAGAGGGGTGCCTGGCAGAGGGTGATGTAGGTAGTGTAAGCCTCGTGCTTCCTGGTTGCCTCCTGCAGTCCCCTTCAGCAGCCACGAGCCCCAGCAGCTGACAAGATGTGGGCTGGAGGAGAGCCGAGTGGTGATGGGTCTGCCCTGACTGGTTCACCTTTCCCTCTGCCACCAGCTGCGAGAGGAAGGTAAGTCTGAAGGCAGTTGGGAAAACCCAAACCACTATGGTTTTTGCTTTCCCAACTGCCTATCAACTTACCTTCCTCCCACAGCTGGTGGCAGAGGGAAAGGTGAGCCAGTCAAGGTGGGCTGGTTAACCTTTCCTGCAGTCACTTCTCCTGCAGCTCCTGCAGTGGGTGAGGCTGCAGCCTCACTTGAAGTTCCCAGCCCTTTCCCCAAAAGAGGGAGGGGTGGAAGTCCCACCCACAATCCCTTTGTTGGACCCAGAAGCCTTGCCTGCCAGCTTTTCCGTGCAACACGGGATCAGGCATGAACAGATAATCTCACCTGGTCCCTGGGACTCTTGGAGATTCGTCATGAGCAATGCTGCCAGATGACTACCTTGTTGGAAGAGAGAGAGAGAGTTTCAGGTGGGTTTCCTAGCTTAGGAGGAGAGAGTCAAGGAGGAAGGGGAGGGATAGAGAGAGAAAGAGAGAGACAGAAAGAGAGAAAGAAAGAGAAAGAGAGGAAAAAACAAGAAAGTAAAGAAAGAAAAGTCAAAGAAAGAAAAAGGGAGATAGAAAGGAAGAGAAAGGAAGAGAAAGGAAGAAAAGGGATAGGCAAAGAAAGGAGGGTTAAAAGGAAGGGAAAGAAAGAAAGAAAGAAACAGAAAGAAAGAGAGAGAGAGGGAGGGAGGGAAAGAAAGGGAAAGAGAGAGAAAGAGAGAAGGGAGAGACAAGAAAGTAAAGATAGAAAAGGGAAAGAAAGAAACAGGGAGAGAGAAAGAAAGAGAAAGGAAGAAAGGGGATAGGCAAAGAAAGGGGGTTGGAAGGAAGGGACAGAAAGAAAAAAAGAGAAAGAAAGAGAGAGGGAGGGATGGAGAGAAAGAAAGAGAGAGAAAGGGAAAGGGAAAGGGAAAGGGAAAGAGAGGAAGAGAGAAGGAAGAGACAAGAAAGAAAAGAAAGAAAAGGGAAAGAAAGGAAAAGTGAGAAAGAAAGGAAGGGAAAGGAAATAAGGGATAGACAAAGAAAGAGGGGGGATGGAAGGAAGGGACAGAAAAAAAGAGAAAGAAAGAAGGAAAGAAAGAAAGAATGAGAGGGAGGAGAAAGTGAATGAGATATCTAGTCCAACCACCTGCTCCAGCAGGGTTAGAAGGGAGTGCTAGCGTGTGTGTTTGTGTTTGTGTTTGTGTGCATGTGCATGTGCATGTGTATGTGAAAAACAGGTCAAGTCGCTCTGGGGACGTCAGTCATAAATTAGAACACTTGCTAAGCAATCGGCCATTAAGCGAGGAACTCTGGTATTTGGTTTGCCAGTCACATGGCCACCTGGCCATGCCCACCCAGTCACATGACCCATCCTGGTCATGTGACCACCAAACCACGCCCACCCAGCAAGCCATGCCCACCAAGTCACATAACCACCAAGCAACAACAACAAATTTTAGGCCACACCCACAGAACCAGTTGTTAAAAAATTTGAATCCCACCCCTGGGTGGGGGGCACTGAGGATGAGTTTGTAGCACCAAGGGGGTGGTGGACTGAAAAAGTTTGGGAACCACTGATGTAGAGTTTAATCAAACTTTGTAACTCTGGGTGACCTTTCATAGCAGTCTCTGCAGACAAGACACCATGATGAAAGACAGCAGAAGTCAATTCCTTGGTGGATGTCCTATTTTCCTCCAGCATCACTTTCTGGACATGTCCTGACAGGAAGGATCACAATACCCCCAGGGATATATATGTGACTTTTTCCTTAAATATTATTCTTCAGCTGACCCTTTTCACATGTAGTCTTGGAAGAACTTCAAAATCCTCAGAGAAAATGTTTTTTCTCATTATAATTATCACCATCCTGGAGTTTTCAGTCCCCATCTGCTACTACTCTATTGACTTTTGTTAAGCCTGGGTTCCCCAACCAGGGTTAGGTAGACAAGCTAAACAGAATGTGCAGCGTTAGTCAGATAGGCACACAGATAAATGAGTGAGCTAAGCTTGTATGTTTATTAACATACAGTAAAAATAACAGATACGCTTGTGCTATCAAGAATATAGTTTATTCCATTATAAGTTCATGGCATAGTCAAATAACAGTCCAATAGTCATGTATCAAGTAGTCAGTCCATTCAGGGATATTCAGTTAGCAAAGTCCATGTAGAATATCCTATGTCAGTTCACTTACAAATCAGTCCTTTGTTGTCTCTCCCGTTCGAGCAATGCAGTCTTGATTCC
>BLBF01000197.1:0-15516 GCA_015471245.1 Laticauda colubrina | reverse complement strand
AAGAAAGAAAGAAAGAAAGAAAGAAAGAAAGAAAGAAAGAAAGAAAGAAAGAAAGAAAGAAAGAATTAATTCTTTATTGGCCAAATTGGCCTTGTGTAATTGGATACACAAGGAATTTGTCTAAATGCAAATGCTCTCAGTGTACATAAAAGAAAAGATACATTCATCAAGAATCGTAAGGTACAACACTTAATAATAGTCATAGGGTATAAGAAGCAATCAAATCATACTAGGAAATAGTCAATATAAATCGTAAGGATAGAAGTGACAAAGTTATAGTCATACAATCATAAATGGGAGGGGATGGGTGATAAGGAGTAATGAGAAGATTAATAGTAATATTAATGCAGACTTCGTAAATAGTTGGACAATGTTGAGGGAATTATTTGTCCTTGTGTTTAGTATTTTTTGGTGTGCAGTGCTCTATAGCGTGGTTTTGAGGGTAGGAGTTGAAACCTTTTATGTCCGGGATGTGAGGAGTCTATAAATATTTTCACAGCCTCTTTTTGACTGGTGCAGTATTCAGGTCCTTGACTGAAGTCAAGTTGGTAGCAATTGTTTTTTCTGCAGTCCTAATTACTCTCTGAAGTCTGTGTCTGCCTTGTTGGGTTGCAGAACCAAACCAAACAGTTATAGAGGTGCAGATGATAGACTCAATATTTCCTCTGTAGAACTGTACCAGCAGTTCCCTGGGCAGTTTGAGCTTTCTGAGTTGGCATAGAAAGAACATTCTTGTGCTTTTTTTGATGATGTTTTTTATGTGAGTTGTCTATTTTAGGTCTTGTGATATGATGGAACCTAGAAATTTGAAAGTCTCTACTGTTGATACTGTGTTGTCTAGTATTGTAAGAGGTGGTAGTATGGAAGGGTTTCTTCTAATGTCTACCACCCTTTCCAGTTTGTTCCAGTTACACCACGAGGCAAGTTGTACAACCTCCTGTCTGTATGTGAATGGGAAGATGAAAAGAGCCATCCTTGCAGGCTTTAGACCAAGGGTCTTCAAACTTTAAGACTTGTCGACTTCAACTCCCAGAATTCCTGAGCTAACATGACTGGAGGAGGAATTCTGGGAGTTGAAATCCACAAGTCTTAAAGCTGTCAAGTTTGAAGACCCCTGCTTTAGACAGAGCTGATCCAGTGTTGGTGACTGCTTTGTCTTTAAACATCTAATTAAAAACTATGGCAGCCAGGGGAAACAATCTTATGCTGCATTTATAGATGTTAACACCTCTATCAATGCATGCATTTGTCTATAAATACTTATAGGTATTTTACTGCATTTCAGGCAGTAAAGAGAGAAATATGGAGGAAATTGATTGCTCTTAAAATGGAACTCAGACTGTTGGCTCTGCTTAAAGCCCTTTTTACAATCACTTGTTTGAAAGTGCAATTTGGACTCAATAAAAGCATGAGGAGAAAGATGAATACTTACCAAGGATATGGCAAGGGTGCACACTTGCTCCATTTTTATTCAGTCTGAACACTAATGCAGAGGTCTCCAAACTTGGCAACTTTAAGACTTGTGGACTTCAACTCCCAGAATTCTCCAGCCAGTTTGGGGACCCTGCATTAATGACTTACCAGGGCTAAAGAAAGGTCCTGAAATACATAATGCCTAAAGTCCTAGGGCTGTTCAATTTTGATGTGGAATTCCTCTTTGATCCCTCTTTCAAACCAGCAGTATCCTCTTTGTCCAAAATGTGGACTTTATTGTCTTCAAAAGAGTGGTCTTTCTCCTTTAAATGCAGATGGACTGCTGAATCTAGTCCTGATGGATTTGTTCTCCTATTTTGTGCTATGGGTTTATGAAGTGGTTGTTTTATTTCCCCAATGCACAGATCTGCAAATGGCTTGCTGCCTTGTATTGCATATACCACATTGCTCAGTTTGTATCTGGGTGTTTTATACTTTGAGATACACAAGCTTATGCCTTAGTGTATTGTAAGGTCCCTTCCAATGCTTTTATTCTTTTATTCTATAATAGGCAATTATTTGAACAAAACAGTTCCAACAAAACCATCCCAGGACATACACAAATTTTGTGCTTGAGGCATGACACTATGGATATCTGCATATGTGGGTCTGATTGTGGTGAATTGGGGGAGTGAAATGAGTGAATGCAAATCATATTTTATTCTTTTTAACTTTTATTTTATTGAAATGTACAGTGGTGTTAAGTCTTGTTCATGTTCTGTACTTTATATCCTGTATCTTGATATGGCTTAATAAATAATTAATAGCAACAGGAATAGCAACAACACTTAGACTTATGCATAATACTTTTCTGGGCAGTTCAGCATATTAACAACTTGCCCCTAACAATCTGGGTCCACATAGTATTATTCTCCAAAGAATGGAAGGGTGTATCAAACTTGAGCTAGTCAGGATAAAACTCCAGGCTGTGGATAGAGCAAGGGTGTCAAATGGAAGGCCCAGAGGTTGGTATCAGCCCACAATGTGGTTGGATTAGATCAGTGTGGCTTCAGGCGTATCTACCCAATGTGAAGAGGGAACATTGGGCCAGAGTGGCTTTGGATGAGTCTCTCCAATGTGAAGAGGAAACATTCCAGCAGTTTGGGGAGGAGCGTCAAGCTGTCCATGGCCACCCAGTCAGCCATGCCCACCCAGTGCTCTATGCCCAATGACTGGCATCAAGTTGGCCATGCCCATCCTGTTGGCCACACCCACCCAGTCAGCCATGTCTGCTCGGTCCCCCAAGGTCAAACACAGGTCTGATGCGGCCATCAGTGGAATTGAGTTTGACGCCCCTAGAGTAGAATTAGCCTCCAATACTGCATTCTAACCACTTTGCCAACGCAATAAGCTTTTCTAAGATGTTCATGAATAGAAAGTGGGATTTATTAAAATCTAGTATTTTGGACTTAAATCTGACCCTAAATATAGCAGCGCATTCTTTGTTGTTGTTTTCAGATCAGTGATGCCATTGTTTCACAGGCTCTGCATGATAAAAATCTATTTCTTTTTTTCCACCGAATCCTTCCCTTAAAAGGGATCGCGTATCCAGCAATTGTCCAAGCACTCCTTCATTTCAGATGGACCCTGACTGGGCTCTTTATTTCAGACACAGAGGAAGGAGAGAGTTTCATGAGGACTTTTACTCATATGCTTGTCAGGAATGGAATTTGTCTTGTTATTTCTCAATGATTCTCAGCAACTGGACAAACAACACCCCTCAGGGAGACCATCTCTAAGTGGAAACAAGTCAATGTTTTTGTAAGCTACACAGAATACGTTAACGTTTGGGACAGAATTCTTACTTTACAGTTAACATTTGAAGATGTGCTAGAACCTATTGGAGGGAAAGTCTGGATTGTGGGAACTATTGGGTATTTGGTAATGGGACAGGAGAGCCTTTATAAATATGTCCATAATATTTGGAGCTTTGCATTTCAGGAGAAAAAAAGGACAGATGTCTTTGAAGATGACATTTTTGAAGACAAACACTTGGTGAAATTTGAAGATCAGTGTTTTCATTGTTCTTTTGCAAAGCACATGTTTTCGGTCAAAGGCCAAAAAAGATGCACTCAGAAAACACTCCTGAAGTCTCAGGCAAAAAGGAGGAGTTAATTTATTCCAGTTTTCTGTCATTTGCACAGTGTTATTAAGACTCTGGCCTATTCCTTGAAAGCTGTCTTTTCCTCCCAATCCAGAAGGAGAAGCAAGTAGGGCAAAGAGAGTTTGGGGACTCCAAGGCTGCAGATGTGGCAGGTATATAGTCCATACCAGAATCCATGAAACTCCAAAGGAGAGTGAGGGGAACTTTCTCAACCCCCCTGTACAACAAAAGATTAACAACTTGATCAATGTAATCATTCATGAAATAGAGTTGTGGGGATGGGTGATTTTTCTTAGCACAAACCTTAATATTACTCATTGCAGAAACATCAATGTTAGAACTGATTAGTTCTGTTAGTTCTATGTTAGAACTGTTAGTTCTATGTTAGAACTGATTACATTAGTTCTATGTTAGAGCTGATTAGTTCTACATTGCTTGGGATTGAAAAGTTCTGTATCAATTAGCACTCTGTTCCCACTATTCAGTGTAAATGCTTCTCTAGCGTAGGAAGAAAAATCCAGTCCAGATGCAATCCAGGAGGAAAAAAATACTGAAAATAAAATGGAGGCTGGCAACAAGGAAAGAAGGTCTCTGTTTATTTGGTTTTCCAGAAACTTCAGTGACAGAAGCATGTTTCTGGGATGGTTGACAAAATGGCTGAGTGAGTGAATGAATTTTTATAGGATTCTGGGGTTTGGAGATTGAGATGCTCCAGGTAGTTGTGCAATGTAATGAGCCTTGTGACTTTTGCTATTCTAATGATGGTGGGTAAATCCTATTATGTCTTAAAGGTCATGTTCTGTCCTTAGAGTTTGGGTAGGGTAGTGTAAATTCTTAATCCAATCAGCTCTAGGATAAACTTTCTGACAGTGAGAACAATAAACCAATGGAACAGCTTGCCCTCGGAAGTTGTGGGAGCGCCATCACTTGAGACTTTCAAGAAGAGATTGGACTGCCATTTGTCAGAAATGGTGTAGGGTCTCCCGCTTGGGAGGGGGGTGGAACTGGATGACCTAGAAGGTCCCTTCCAACTTTGATTATCTGTTATCTGTTAAACATGAAAAATTACTGCAAAACAACTGTTGCAGAGAACTGAACCAGGCATTGAAAAAATAAAATTGCAGTCACAAAAGGCTTACCATGGAAGAAAGACAGCTTTTTTGAAACTACTGAAATTTTTGAGATTACGCATTTATTCAGGTCCACACTTCTTATGCACTTCTCTCTGTTAAGAAAACATAAATATTTTTTCCCCTGGAAGCTCTTTATTCTTAAAATGATATCACAATAGTTTTGTTAAAAGACTGATACAAATGTTGCATAGCAAAATCATAATTTATCCAATAGTTGTCTGCATTATAAACATTATAGAAGAATAAGTGATCAGGAACTAATTGTTTCTTTTATTTTCTTATATGTATCAATGTATTCATAACTATGTTTTTACTTATACCTATTATCTTGTAAGCAATTGACAAACCAAATAAAATAAAATAAAAAATAAATAATTGTTATTCATAATTCCTCAATTTTAAAAGGAACATTGAAAATTATTTCAGTACAATTTTAAGGTCGGTTTTATACACTTAATTATAGTGTTTAGTCTCCACTTAAGGTTCAATTTTCCAGTTATCACATCAAGAAGTAGATTTCTAATAATTCACTGAAATCAAGTTAGATCACAAATTATAAAGAAAATATGGTGATAATTACAAATGTATGGCAGGAGGCTAGATAGTAGGAGATTGTAAATTCAAATCCTGCTTTCATTATGAAAGCTGTCTGGGTGTTTTTTTTGATAATTTGCAGCAGAAATTCAACTCCAGAAAGCATACACAGATGACTGATTCAACAGGATTCAGTTAACTTCTTTATATACATAATATGAAGCAAAGTTTAGAATACCAATAGTAGAGTCTTCCAACGTAATACAAGCAGAGAACAATACAGAACAGTTTCAGTTTAGAGCAGAGAGCTTAATACAGAGCCACACCCAGGCTAGCTTCTATTTTCAGTTTCCAAAAGCCCCCAGGCTAAGGTTAACTTAAGGCCCGGTCCCACTGCACTTGCAGATGCAAAGAGGATATAAAACGTTAAAAAAAGCTTGCCATCCGTTGGAAAACGCTATGCATCCATTGTGTACTCATTGCATACGTGTTTCATACGCTCTATCCCTCGAGCATCCGTCCACTGCGATTTCATCCACGCAAGAAGTTTTGAGCTGCACAAAACTTTGTGAAGAGATGAACTTTCCGCCGTGTACAATGTACATCCGCAACATACCAGCAACAAATGTTCTATGTCCGTTATCATCCATTAAACGTCCGCTGTATCCTCTCTGCATCTTCTGGGCATCCTCGCAACTCACATTCGCTGCAGCTGAAAACAGAAAGAGGGAGGAAAGAAAAGGTACATGAAACGTCTATACATCGTTAGTAGCATGGAAATAGAAAGGATGTGCAGTGAACGGTTTGCATCCGATACATATCCGCACAGCACATCCCCTTTCTTTCCTTTAGGCATATGTGATGCATCCGCTTCATCCGCTATGCATCTGCTTCGCAATTCTACCCCGGAACCCCTTCGGAGGTGTCATCCCCTTCTGTCCCTCCAGTTTGCCTCTCTGCCTGCTTTCTGTGGAGGTGGAGCTGAGGGTGGGTGTGGGTTGGTCCCTGGTGGTCGCTGCTCCTTCTTGCTCCATGTGTGTGAGAGAATCCTCCACATCCTCCAGCACAGGGTATGCAGCTGTCGGGGGGGTCTCTGTCACGGGGCACTCTGTGGACACCTGCCTGAACACGGTTGCTGTCTCCTGGCCAGAAGAGGATTGGCTGTCTATGGGCTGCCTGAGAGTGAGGGTAGACAGAGGGGCTGCTCCTCGGTGGCAGATCTCACCCTCCAGGAAGCTGCACTTTGCCATGACATAGGTCTCCCAGTCGGTGAGCTTGACCGCGGCCTGGCCAGACTTCTTCAGGTGCAGCTTCCCGCACCAGGTGTGCATATGCTTCCACCACCCGAGGATGATATCTGAAGTATAGCCCAGGCTCTCCGCCTTCTGTCTCCAAGCCACCTGCTTTCACTTGGTGTCTCGATAGAGCCTGTGGCCCTTCCTCCACAGATACTCATTCTCCCTCAGCCACTCCAGCACCTCCTCCTCATGCTCCTCTGCGATGGAGTACTGCTTCCTCTCTCCCTTCTCCTTCTCCTTCTCCTTGCCTTGCCTCTTTCTTCCTCTGGTAGGGCCTTCATCATCAGGGCTTTCAAAGCTTTGGGGCTGGTCCACCACAGCAGCAGCAGGAGAAGCAGAAGGAGAAGCAGCAGGAGAAGCAGCACCAGCACCAACAGCAGGAGAAGCACCAGCACCAGCAGGAGCAGTAGCAGCACCAGCACTAGCACCAGCAGCAGAAGAAGCATCAGCAGCACCAGCAGCACCAGCAGCAGAAGAAGTAGAACCAGCAGCAGCAGAGTCAGCGCCGGGGGGTGGGATGGTGGATCTATCCCTCTTGCCAGGGCTGGCAGAAGATGGCACAGGCTTCCTCTTCTTCCCCATGATGAAGATGTCTGTGATGAAGATGTCTCTGATGAAGATGTGTCTGGCAGCAGGTCTTTCCTCTGAATGGTGACCTGCTTGCGAGCTGCCTCCTTTTATATCCATGGGGCTGACACAATGCATACTCCCCACATGCGCAGTAATCCGCTAGGCATCCACTACGCATCCACTCTGCATCCACGTCATCTGCTACGCATCCACTCTGCATCTGCTCTGCACCCGCTACGCGTCCGCTCTGCATCCGCTTCATCCGCTCTGCATCCGCTCTTTCCGTTACGCGTCCGCTTTGCTCTGTTCCTCCGGAAGCCCTGCGGACGTGCCATCTGCTTCCATCTGCTTTCATCCACTTGGCTTCCGCTGAGCATCTGTTTTACATCCGCGATACGTCCTCCCCCATCCGTTGTTCTCCATTCTCTTTATGCAAATTTGGGACACTTTTGAGAGCAGATAACAATGGATGGAAATTTTGTTCGTCCGCTGTGTCCTTTTTACATACGTTTTGCATCCATCGGGTGATGTGACCTGGCTTTAAGCCCCGGTCCCACTGCACTTACGGATGCAAAGAGGATGTAAAATGTAAAAAAAAGCTTGCCATCCATTGGAAAACGCTAAGCATCCATTCTGTACTCACTGCATCCGTGTTTCATACGCTTTATCCCTCGAGCATCCGTCCACTGAGATTTCATCCACGCAAGAAGTTTTGAGCTGCACAAAACTTTGTGAGCAGATGAACTTTCCACCGTGTACGATGTACATCCGCGACATATACGGGAAACAACCATTCTATGTCCATTATCATCCATTAAACGTCCGTTGTATCCTCTCTGCATCCTTTGGCCATCCCCTCAACTCACATCTGCTGCAGCTGAAAACGGAAAGAGGGAGGAAACAAAAGATACACGGAACATCTACACAGCGTTAGTAGCAACGAAATAGAAAGAATGTAAGCGTATGCATCTCGTATATAAAGGATTAAAAACGGACAAAACATTTGTATCTGGGACGTATCTCGTATATTTAGGATGTCTGCAGAATGTCTAGAGTATGTAGAAGGACACCTAGCGGACAACCGATATTTTCTATAAAAAGGGGGAGAACATCATCTGGATCGCTGGGATGGTGAACCATATAGTGCCACTATGGTTGAACTGGAGGTTTATCTATCCCACAACTATCCTTATCTATCCCACAAGCATGCAAAGGCTTAACCATTTTTTCAAAGTTTCAACCAATACTTTATTAAGTAAAAAAAAATGAACCAAGTAGTGTTTTAAGCAAAGATAACCTTTATTAACTTTCTGAGGTAAACTTTATGACTGTATTAAATAAGCAAAATGAATCAAGTAAAGTGTCTTAAGCAAAGATAAACTTAACAAGTAAACAACTCAGTCTCTGACACTATTCTCAGTCACTCTGAGTCATGTCCATGGTCTCAGCTGTTAAGCAGGCAGGGACTATGGAGGTGGCTGTGGCTTGAGTGCTGGTCTGAGGCACCATTGGGGTGCTTGACCCCCAGGGTACAACAGGGGATGGTGTGTTCAGGAAGCTGTCCGAGAGCTGACTCAGTCCCATGAGGTTGAGAGGCCCCACATCAAGGACCAGAGATGTGAGGCCCAATACTGATGACAAATTGTCCGTTGATGGGCTAGGCTGTGGGGTGGAGGAAGGATGAGTGTAGTGGGGCTGTCTGGTCTGCATCTGGGTGAGGAGTGGCATCTGTGGCATGCAATGAACCTGGGCCTAGACTGGGAAGGTCTGTTTTTGCTGTGGGAAGTCCTGGTAGTCATTGCCTTGGTAGGTGAGGGGCTGTTGAAAGCCGTGGAAGGGCTGTGACATTGCATGGGGTGGAGGTGCACACCTGGACTGGGTAAGAGCAGCTTCAGCTGGGCCTTGAGGATTGTGCAGAACTGCTGTTATCTTCTGCTTCATCACCTGGTACTGGGCCTCGGGCAGGTCCCACAGCGTCTGGCACACATAGGTAATGAAGGTGTTCCGGCCCGAGGATGTTCTTTCCAAGTGGACCAGCTGAGAGAGAAGTTCTGTGCTAGTCTTCATTGTGTCCCTGATCTCCAACAGCATACTATGGTTCTGGCCCTCCAGTCTGCCTCTCTGCCTGCATCCTCTAGAGCTGGGGGTGGGGATGGGTTGGCCTCTGGTGGCTGCTGCTTCTTCCTCCATTTGTGACAGTAGGGCTCTCTGCCGGCATGGGGAGTGCAGCTGTCGGGGGGTCTCTGCTGTGGGGCCCTCTGAAGACACCTGCCTGGACAGGGTAGCTGGCTCCTGGCTAGAAGAGGACTGGCTGTCTGTGGGCTGTCTGAGGGAGAGGGGTGTCAGAGGGGCTGCTCCTCGGTGGTGGATCTCACCCTCCAGGAAACTGCACTTGGCCATGATGTACATCTCCTGGTCAGTGAGCTTGACAGTGGCCTGGTCAGATTTCTTCAGGTGTAACTTGCCATACCAAGTGTGCATGTGCTTCCACCATCCCAGGAATACATTTGCAGTGTACCCCAGGACCTCTGCCTTGTCTCTCCAAGCTGCCTCCTTCTTCTTGTTGTCCTGATACAGTCTGTGGCCCTTTCTCCAGAGGTACTCGTTCTCCCTCAGCCATTCCAGCACCTCAACTTCATGCTCCTCAGAAACGGTGTACTGTTTTCTCTCTCCTTTCTCCTTCCCTTGCCTCTTCCTCCCTCTGGCAGGGGCTTCAGCAGGGCCTTCAGGGGCTGGAGCAGCAGGGTCTTCAGGGGCTTGATCAGCAGGGCCTTCAGGGGCTGGAGCAGCAGGGCCTTCAGGGGCTTGAGAAGGAGGGCCTTCAGCAGCAAGGCTTTGGGGGCCTTCGGGCTGGTCCACCACAGCAGCAGCAGCAGCAGCAGCAGCAGCAGCAGCTTCAGAGTCAGTGCCAGGGGGTGGGATGCTTGTTCTGGCCTTCTTGCCTGGGCTGGAACGAGTAGGCACCGGCTTCCTCTTCTTGCCTGACTGACGAACCATGGTGTTCCTGCTAGATTTATGTGGCAGCACATCTTTCCCCTGTATGCTGACTGCATGCGTCCTGCATCCTTTTATATCTGCAGAGCTGACGCAATTCATACTCCCCGCATGCGCAGTGAACGCTTTGCATCCGATATACATCCGCGTGGCATCCCCTTTGTTTCCTATTGGCGTCCGTGATGCATCCACTTCATCCGCTATGCATCCGCCCCTTCCGCTATGTGCTTCGAAATTCTCCACCGGAACCCCTTCGGAGGTGTCATCCACTTCCATCCGCTGTCATCCTCTAGGCTTCCTATGAACATCCATTAAACATCCCCGCTACATACTACCCACGTCCGTTCTTTTCCGTTCTTTTCCATTCTTTTCCATTCTGTTTATGCAAATTTTCACCACTTTTTGGAGCGGATGACAACGGATGGACCCACCCCCGAAATTTTGCTTGTCCGCTGTGTCCTTTATGCATACGTTTTGCATCTGTTGGCCAGTGGGACCTAGCCTTTATTCTTCTTCCTTCACTGTATTATCACTTTCTATCTTTCTAACATGCATGAGGTTCTTAGCCTTCTTCAAACCCTTCTTGGAGCTATCAAAAGAATCTCCATTTAGTATTGGCTCGATGCAAATTCTCAATCATCTAGGTCATGGTTATCCCAAAGGTGCCTTTCAAGAGACAACTGGACTTTCTTGTCTTTCTTTGAAGATGTTTCACTTCTCATCCAACAAGCTTCTTCAGCTCTGACTGGATGGTGGGGAATTTGTATTCTTTTAGAGAGTCATTGAGGCCACTTGGATATTTTTCTGTGTCATTAGGGTCACCTGAGTAGTACAAATGGGTGTTGTGTTTTCTTGAAATTCTTGAAAGAAAGTATTCAAAGAAGAAAACTCAGTTGCCTCTTGAAAAAGTACCTTTGGGATAACTCTGACATGGATGTCTGAGAATCTCCACAGACACCTTCTTGGAACTAGTGAAATATCCATGCCCTGGTCCACATCATACAGTTACTGAGGTAGTATTACAGACAAGATGCTTTCAATCTCATCCTGGGGGAGAGTCTGTCATCTTTCTGTGCAATTTTCTTCAGCCTTCTAATGAAAGTTGATGTTTGAATAGGAAAAAGGAAATGCTGTATTTCAACAAATATTTCACAAATTTTAGAAGTGGAAAGGGCATGAGTGTCACTGAATGTTGTTCTTCCAAAGGAGAGCTGAGCTGAAACAGAATAAAAATTTGATGTTAACAGTATGGTCCAGATGAATCTTGACAGACTAGAACACTGGTCTGTATCTAACAAAATGAAATTCAGTGTAGAGAAAAGTAAAGTCCTACACTTAGGCAAGAAAAACCAAAAGAACACATATAGACTGGGTGAAACCAGGCTCTATAGCAGTAACTGTGAGAGGGATCTTGGAGTGTTAGTGGACAACCAGCTAAATATGATCCAGCGGTATGCAGCAGCAGCTAAAAAAGCTAATTAAGAGAGAGATACAATCAAGATCAAGTGAGGTACAAATAGTACTCTATAAACATTAGTAAGGCCACACCTAGAGTACTGCATCCAGTTTTGGTCATATAAAAAAGATGTTGAGACTCTGGAAAAAGTACAAAGAAGAGCAACCAGGATGATTTGGAGAGTGGAGGCTTAAACATATGATAAACTAAGCTTGGCACGTCTTGTGAAGAGAAGGACCAGGGGAAACATGACACAGGTCTTCCAATATTTGAGGATCTGCCACAGGGAGGAAGGGGTCAATCTATTTTCTAAAGTACCTGTAGGCCTGAAAAGAAATAATGGATGGAAACTGAACAAGGAGAGATTTAACCTGGAAATAAGGAGAAACTTTCTGACAGTGAGAACAATCAACCAATGGAACAGCTTGCCCTCGGAAGTTGTAGGAGCGCCATCAGTTGAGACTTTCAAAAGAGGTTGGACTGCCATTTGTCAGAAATGGTATATGGTCTCCTGCTTGTTTGGGGGGTTGGTCTAGATGACCTACAAGGTCCCTTCCAACTCTGATTATATGTTATATGCAATAGTGTCAGTTGCTTTATTGTAGAGCAACAAGAAAAGTAAAATTATTATAAAATGGGAGTTGCCATGAAGAAGCAAATTGTTTCTTCTCTTGGAGAGAGAAACCTGGGCACAGGAAGTTTCAGCTTATCTGATAATTCAGCTCAGTCATTGCACTTCTTACTTCTGACCTCCAAAGCATGGGAAGTAGGCTATAAAACATGGTGCACAAAGCTGTGGATTTTTAAGTGTGCAACATGGTGCCAATCTGAGAAGTGATATCAACCTCAGTCTCTTCAAGGACAAACATCCTTCAGCTTTCCACAACTGTAGGTAGGAACATTGGCCTCCCCACCTGAGAGCTGGTCCAGAAGATTAACTCTTGGATATGTCAATTAAAAAGATACTCCTTTGGTCTTTTTAGCTGCTAGAAGAAAGGGAACAGGGAAAAACAAAGCATTCCTCAAGAGCCTAGATAATCGCCCTGGTGACTCAAAATTGTTGGAGTGCAGGAAGATTATAATTGATTACTCTTGGCTATGGATGTGTTCTATTGGAGAATATACATCCAGGAGGTGTGGGGAAGACCAGGGTCAAGGGGGAAATGAATGATGTATTTTAGTGTCGGCTGCATCCAGCTAATGCCAACATGGTCACTTCTAATAAATAAGTTTATTTATTAGAACTGAGAAAACCAAAACGTAAGAGAAAAAAAATAGAAAAAAAATTAGAAGGACCAGAAACAAAAATAGAAGAGTTGAAAAAAAAAAGATAAACATAAAGATAAATAAAGATATAGATAAATAAAGATATAGAGGTATAAATAAGTTTCTTTCAATGTTCTTCACAGTTTTAACTACTCTATATTTTTATCTCTGACTGAAGTTACAACCGAACTCTGTTTTTTCCTTTATTCTATCTCCTGTCCAATCACTGAACGCATAAATTGTAAGTTCATTTTTTGGGGGGGAGGGGGGTTACGCTGTTCCGGTAATCAATAAATATAGATATCACCCTTTAATAACAAGAGATAAGCCTCCTCTGACCAACTTGATGGAAACATAAACAATAGAGCTAATTATGGATGGAAGGAAGTTGAGAGGGCCTATTACTTGTGCAAGGGCTAAATTGATTAATGATATATAAAGGCAAAGATCTCTGTAATGGCATCTTAATACTCTGATGACGTCAGCAGAGCCTGACAAAAGTTTAGTAAGTATATTAAATGTAATTTTACATTCCGGAGATCACAGGATATCTGTTTCTTCTTTTACAAGAATATCTGGAACTCGTATTGTTAGAATAGCTTGTACATAGAATCAGAATATATTAGAATAGAATAACAGAGTTGGAAGGTACCTTGAAGGTTTTCTAGTCCAATCCCTGGCTTAGGCAGGAAACCCTATACTATATCTCTTCTTTAAAACTTCCAGTGTTGGAGCATTCAAAGCTGCTGGAGGCAAGCTGTTCCACCAATTCCCTCAACACCATTAAACTATTTCCTAAGTCTGCATTACTATTACTATTAATCTCCTAATCTTTCCTATCACCAATCTCCTCCCATTTGTGACTTTAACTTTGTGGTTTGAATCTTCACAATTTGTATTTCCAGTATGATTTGATTGCTTATTTGGACCCAAGACTATCATTAATTGCTGCACCTTTTGATTCTTGACGAATGTACCTTTTCTTTTGATGTACACTGAGAGCATATGCATCAAAGACAAATTCCTTGTGTGTCTAATCACACTGGGCCAATAAAGAATTCATTCATTCATTCAATTAATTGTTCTGTCAGGAAATTTCTCCTTAGTTCTAAGTTGCTTCTCTCCTTGATTAATTTCTATCCATTGCTTCTTGTCCTGCCCTCAGGTGCTTTGGAGAATAGCTTGACTTCCTCTTCTTTGTGGTAACTCCTCAGATATTGGAACACTGCTATCATGTCAACCCTAGTACTTCTTTGAATTAAACTAGACATACCTAATTCCAGCAACTGTTCTTTGTATGTTTTAGCCTCCAGTCCACTAGTCATCTTTGTTGTTCTTCTTTGCACTCTTTCTTGTCTCAACATCTTGTTTACATTGCGATGATCAAAATTGGATGTAGTTTTTTAAGTGTGATCTTACCAAGCCATTACAAAGCGGTACTAACACTTCATATGATCTTGATTCTATCCCTCTGCTTAGAGGGAATAAGAGTCTAGAACTGTGTTGGCTTCTTTTGGCAGTTGCAGCACACTACTGGCTCATATTTAAATGTTTGTATTTTAGGATTCCAAGATCCCTCTCACATTGAGTGAGGTAATTATCATGCTCCTTGGAAAATAATTTTTTTGGGGTTTTTCTGCCTAAGGACTGGACCTTACTTGTCTCACCTCTGAACTGCACCTTGCTGGATAGGACCAATGCTCAAATTTGTCAAAACCCTTCTTAATCTTGAGTCCATCTTCCAAAATGTTAGCAATTCCCCCCAGCTTGGTGTCACCTGCAAATTTGATTATTTCCCCCTCCATCTACTCATCTAGATCATTTATGAAAATGTAAAAGAGCACTGGATCCAAGACCAAATCTTTTTTTTTTTTATAAAGAATTTTATTAATTTTTAACAAACAAACATGTACAAACAAACACAAAACATAAAAAACATAAAATATCTTTTTGGACGGCAGTTTGATCCCGAGTTACATCTTTTTGTACAGAGATAAATTCAAGTTCATGCTTACTTTTAAATAACATTCCATTTCTTATTTATTATTTTGCATTTTCTATATAGCTTCTCCTCTCTTTTCACTCTCTTAATTCTATTATATTTATTTCATCTCAATTTAAATCATTATACTTATATCCTTTGTCTGTTCTATTTCAGCTAGCTATTTATCTTTTCTCATTAACACAAAGTTTCTTCTGTAATGACTGATTGGAGTATAATACCTTGTCATACTTATCCCTCCCCTAGTTTTAAAGCTTAACATGACACATAATTTTCATTCGGATTCTGCGTAGTACATTCTGAAGATAAACTCAATATTTTGAAACTATATTTAAAAAATATAATATAATTAAAACAACAATCCATAGCAATTAAAGTTATATCATTCAAATTAATATTCATTTAAGTCTTAAACATTTTACACAATCCTTTCTAAATAAGTATCATGCTTCTATGGGAACACTTATAGATTTTACTTAATTACTTCCCCCTATTTCACTTATATTTTAAAATATTAAACAATAACAATGTTCCCATTTTTCTTTAATTCAATTCTCTCATATTTGATTTCATTTATTTTTATTTAAAAAGAAAATTTTTTGCTAAGTTACATAAAATATTTTGTCCCATTTTATAATCATATATTATTCCAATTTTCTAACATTATTTCAAATACAAATACAACA
>BLBF01000196.1:343410-383271 GCA_015471245.1 Laticauda colubrina | reverse complement strand
CTCTTTTGTCTGGTGCCACCCACCTTCCATGGTGGAGATGGTTCCTTCCGCACAAGGATGACAGTCATAGCAGCAGATGGGCATCCCTTCCTGAGGCACCTTCATGAATCCTGGATGGCAGCTTTCGACACACCTGGAAGGAGGAAAGGTCTAGAGAGAGAGAGAAAATTCTCAGAAAATGAACTTCATTTCAAAATAATGTCAAAGAAAGAAGGATTTGGTGATTTGGTTCAAGAATTAGCTTTGACTAATTAGAAGCCAATAGGAAATGTGAAGGTCATCAAACACATGATCCCATATTCCATCATTGTTTCTCTTCCCTTCTAATGTTTCATACACACCACACAGATTTAGACTTTCACATTAAATTTAAATGATAAATTTATCAGGGCAAGGTTGGATGGGCTATTTTCCATGGCCATCTGAACAGTAAGCAAATAAGAAGTTTGCACTCTTGAAAGCCTGATCAGCTTCCATGAAAACTCGAAGCATCACAAAAGTTTAATCCTGTTATTTCCCTTTCAGTGGAACCAAAATAAATAATAGCCCCACCTTGGTCAGCATTTCCATCTGTGAGATACTCTTCTGGTCAATGGAGAATTTCAAATCCTGGGATGTCAGTTTTTCAAGACTCCCAGATTTAATTCTCTTGACAGATTTGTTTGGGAAAACAACCCAGTTCACAATGTCAAGGTCTGCTGTCAGATCTCCCTTTTCGTCCAGATATACTCCTTCTATGGAATGATTGTGAAGCTGGGAGCCTTGAAGGAAGGAATGCAGCTGGAAAGGAAAAGAAGACTTTAAAAAGAACATTAGACATTTTTTGAAAAGACTACTTGGTTTATGCTGGGAAGAATCTGAACATTTTTCTCTGTGTCTTAACAGTAAGCATTATAAGAGTAATAATAGTGCTTAATAATAACCATTAGAGCAATGGTTGCAATTGACAAGTGCCTTGGCATCTGATCGGCATCTGATGCTAATGCACAATTCCTCTGAAGGCAATTTTTTTCATTGTTGTTTTATTAGCTTAAAATGAATACAAACATGAAAATAAAAAGAGCAAATTTCAGCTATGCATCTTTTCCTTTAACTTAAGACATGTTTTGTAATATTTATGTTTTGGATATGTGATATCATTACTTCTCCAATTGAATTAGGGAGTTCCACATTTCCTACTTTCCTGCGTTGTTCTCTGATGAAGACCAGTGACTTATCATGGGATGTATCACAAATAATCCAAAAATATTGATTCACAACTTCTTTCTTTTTCCTAAGACATGTCATTCTGTAGTTGGAGAGAATTTCCTGATGGTCTCCAGGAGTTTAATTTATAATCCCATACTCTTGCAATGTGAGATAAAATGATGGCTGAACAACCAAGATATCTATGTAATCATTATGAGAAACACAAAAACAAAACAGGAAAGAATTGCCAATATCAAAGGGAATGGAAAGAAAAGGAAAATAGAATAGAATAGAATTCTTTATTGGCCAAGTGTGATTGTATGCACAAGGAATTTGTCTTGGTGCAAATGCTCTTCGTGGAAATGGGTTCAAATTATGTTGGAGTTGACTTATAGAATAATTTAATTTTTCAGACTAAGTAACCAAGGCATTCATTTCAACAACTGATTTCCCACATGCAGTGAAAACCCGTCTAATGGAAAAGAAATACCTGCCATGCCTTCACTTTTGGAGCTTCCATCTTCACCTCCCTCTTCCTCACTGATCTCTTGATTGTGGATATATGAGCTGAATTTAAGGACCTTCCCAAAGCCCAGATGGTGTTGGAAATGAGATAGCTGTCGAGAGCCAAGAGCTGATCGATCACCTCTTTCCTCAGAGGCTCCAGTTCTACTCTCTCCCTACACCGTCTCCAAACTTTCACGGAAAAGGCATCCTTAGCGCATGAACATGTAAAAGTTTTCTCCAAAAAGTTCAATATGGAGATGAAAATGATCTCAAAATCATTATAATTTGCCCATTCCCTTTTTTTTATCAGGAAGGAAAATATGCCAGCAAGGTGTTTCAAGGAATGGATACTAAATATAAGATCAGGGCTGAGATCCCACTGAGCTGTTGTGATCCAGACTTTATCAACAATATGTTTCTGAATTTGTTGAAGTGTCATTTGTAAAATTATCATTCCTGATGTGAAAGAATTCATTTCTGAACCATAAACAAAGACATTGACTTTTCTCCACTTATAATATTGTTTTAACTTTATATTCACTTCATCAACATTTAGTGTAAAACTTTGATATATAACTGCACAAATGCCATTGCTTAACATCAAGGAAGGCATTGTCTTCATGAACCTGTCCCCCTGGTCAGTTTTTGGAGCAACCAGACCAACCAAGGTCCACCTGAAATGAAGTAGCAGTTGGACAATCCCCGGATACTGGGCTCCTTCAGCAGGGAGCACCGGGTACAAGAAAGGAAACTGAGTCTTATCCTTCAGAATCTGGGGAGCAAAACTGTACCTGATCTGAAAGGAATAGAAGATGGTGGTACTTTAAACATCAGAAGAAAAATATAATTCCTCTCATTTCCATAATAAATCTTTCCTGTTCATTTACAGCAAAGGAACTCTGATGGAAAGTTGGATGACTAGAAACAGTCTCCCAAAGATAGACACACCTGAGGGATTTTGTAGGTGCCCAGCATGGTTGAAATCTGGATGGAGATGCCCATCTCAGACTCTTCCAGAACAGCCACTGTGTTTCTTTTCCTCCCACACTGGTAGTTTGGGACATTGGCTTCTCCATCTGAAAGCAGATCCAGCAAAGCCTCTGAAGTCATTTCTGCCTTGAAGAAGTTTTCATAGATATTGTAACCCACGGTAATGTTAGGTAAGAGATGGCTATTCTGATTGACATCCTCAATGGCAAAAAGGAAAGGTACAAATTTCCAATAAAATTTGCTTGTTTTTCTGCAGGTACAAACATGTGGAGGAAAATGCCATTTAATTTTTTCTGTCATGATTGTACTTTCCATCCAACCTATCACAAGTATTAATTCCAAAATATTTGCAATATTCCAAAATGTTACCATTGAAAAAGAATAAAAACAACAGAAAATTATGGATCATACAGCATTATTCCCACTTGCTTAAACTAACACCACTTCAATTTTATGTTTTGGTTTTCATTCGATTTGGTATTCATTCGATATTTGATGAACTGTTATTTTTCTCTTAATAAAAGTGGCAAAGGAACTATTTAATATTAGCTGAGGTATATCTAGATATTATAAATATTTTTGGATTTGGACCAACAATATAGACTGACTGAGAACAACTCCTGCATGGATGACATTCAGATGTTGGTAAAGTCCAGGTTATTCTCCTCACTTCGGAGGCAGAGTGAAATTTGAACCCTTAATGGATGAAGTTTTTGTTGGGTTTTATATTTTTGTTGTAGCTGGGGCAGTTTTTTAAAAAAATTTCTTGATTTTTTTTCTTTTAATTATAAGCCACCCAGCATCACATAGTCTGTGAATTGCATTAGTAAATAAACAAATCAACAAAATAACCAATACAATTTTTTCCTTTAAAAATATTGTTCGGTCTCTGGCATGAACTTATGAATGAGAATCAGAGACACTGACAAAATCCATGAATGCTTATGTTCTTAACTGGGACCCCTTTATCCAATGGTAAATTTTGATGTGGAAAAACAATTATGAAATTGTCTCATTTCCAATGCAGAGAGAAAAGATAGCATCTCTCTGTGTTTGGACCAATGTCCCCAAGAGTCCAGCTCAGCTTAGGAGGGAGATGGAGGGAGAGGTTAGACTGTCCCTCTCTGTCCACACTCCAGCTCTGGAGAATGGAAATGGAAGTGGATGGAGGAAGCTATCTTGATTGGTTTTTGATACAGCTGAGAGAAATAGGGATCTCAAGGTAGAATCAGAAAGCCAGTTAGTAAATGGGACAGATTGAAGAAGTGAAAGAAAACACCTTGTGTCTTGGGTGGTTTGGAATACTAGACTTTCATTGGAAGTAAAGTATCTGACACAGTGTAGGAAGATTGACTTACTTGGAGAAAGTTGTTGAAGGGCTTCTATTGAAGCTTAAAGATTGAAGGGCAACCTTCATTGCAGAGACTATGACGCTAATGAAATAATCTCCTGGCTTGTAATAATTTTGTGGGTCCACTTCACCCTGTTCCAAAACCAGGAGGCATTTGGCTTTGTGCATCCCCCAAGCTTCCCTTGGGCACAGAAGCAGTGCAAAGAGAAGCAGCAGCAACATGACTTGTGTTCCTGATAGGGACTTCTTTCTGCTCTTACCTTTTTGTAATAAAAGGGATGAGAAGAAGAGTTGGAAGACACCAAGACCTCTTCCAAGCGAGAAGTTTAAGATCCAGATCAAGTCCAGCCAAGGGAAATGCACATAGCCTCTGCTTTCCTTGAAACCAACCCCAGATTCTCTCTACGTCCACAGCTGCTAATGGACTCAGCATTTGTGAGATAGACTGCACTCATCATTGCCTTTAAGACTGGCACCAAGACATTGACTGACATGTTTGTAGTAAATGTTCTGAAAGTGTACAGAAACATCTCTGAGGATTTAAGATAAAGACAAGAAATAAATCATTGTGATTTAAATAATTACAAGGCTGAGAAGTGTCACCTCTCTGAACATTGAACATGACAGGTGCTCAAAGGAAAAATTCATAGATGTGGTTTCAAACTTTAACAATAGGGCAGTGAGTAGGGGTGGAATTCTAACAGTTCAAACTGGTTCTATAGAACCCATTGTAACGATTCTGCCCAGTTCATGGAATCAGCAAATTGTGCCCCTGGCTGGCTCTGTCCCTCTCTGCCCACCCATCCCTGCTGAGTCAATTCTGATCACACATGCGTGACATCATGCGCATCACTGACTGCATTCTCCCCCGCCTGCCCCACCCAGTCACTCTGTACAGTATTTCTTTCCTTCTCCTTTTGATGATCAGCTGTGCTGGGATCCCCCTCGCTGTCTTACTACTTTGGCCAGGAGGCTTCCCTGAAGCCCAGGAGGCAAAAATATGGAGCGTGAGGGTGGGGGTGCTGCTTCATGTCCCCCCACCCCGTGCACTGTTTATGGCCTCCTAGGCTTCAGGAAAGCCTTCATGGAGGAAAAACCCCACTCCAGGAGGCTTCCCTGAGGCCCAGGAGGCCAAAAATCAGAGTGCGGGGGTGCTGCTGCTTCAAAAATGAAGTCATATCTACCCAGTCACATGGCCATGCCCACTTAACCAATCCCCCCAGCCACACCCACAATCAATAGTAAAAATATTTCCATCCTACCCCTGGCAGAGAGATTGTAGGATTTGGTCCCAAATCTTTGCAGTAATACACTTTCAGAGAATTCAAGATCAAGATAGTGTTTTAGCTTGGCCATAATGAGTAGACATATTAATATGGATTTAATTTGTTTTTTTTTAAGGAAAATTTACTTATAGGTATTAAGGTAGCTGTGAATCCCATTTAGAGGTGAGAAATTACTCCCTGTTTGGAGATCATCAAAAGTGGGAAGCAGAAAATTTATTTCTGTTTATCTTACTAATTTTCATTTTACTTCCCTTCAAATCCAGCAAAATCCCGAGGAGACCTTTTGCTCAGTATGAGCTGCATCATCACTTTGGCTTCAGATTCTGCAAATCTAATTCAACTCTTTTTTGCTTTTCTTTTTTTATAAAGCTGAACTAGCCATCTTTATATTTGGAATTATTTTGTGAATAGGGCATTTTTATTCAAAGATGATATAACCATATGGAAACCCCTGACACAAAGAGTTAAAATTCAGGGACATTGAAGAACACATTCAGAGTCATAAAAAGAACCTTATTTGTACATTCAAGAACAAATGATAGTCAAACAAAATCGGTTTTAGTGCTTTTTTTCTTAGTATAGTGAAACAATAGTGAAGTGTTACAATAGTGAAGTATTAAATTCTGTTTTTGGAGTAGTAACTGATATTTTGAGGAACTTTCTATCTAAAATCCATTTAACTTATTATTTTGACATGATGTTCTTTAATATTCATATCAGGCAGGGGTGGGTTTCTACTGGTTCTGTCCGGCTCTGTAGAACCGATAGCTCTGAAGAGCAGCAGACAGAGAACCGGTTCTATGTTTGCTAATGTTTGTGCGCACCTGCTCACCTGGGCTCTTACCAGACCTTTATTTCCTGCTTTTTCAACTGCAACTGCCGTGCGACGCACAGCTGCAGTTAAAAAAGCAGGAAAAAAGCGTTTCCAAAGGCTGCTTCTCTGCATGCAGAGTGCTGATGACGATTTACAGGCACGTGCGCGCAGCGTGCAGGGAAGCACATTTTAAATCACCAAACCTTGTAAATCACTGAACCGGGAGTTAACCCTGTTGGATCCCACCCCTGATATCAGGTCTCAGAAAATAATGCAGCAATGAAGAGAAGGAGAAGACCTGTACAACCACCATGGCCAGCATGGCAAAAGACCAGCTTGCTGAAGGTGATCAATTTGGCTCTGATCGTGACTTCAGGAGGAAGGGAGATGTACATTTATCATTGTACATAAATGGTGAGGAGGTGGAGAGGATTGGTAGTTTTAAATTTGTGGGCACTTATATTTTGGAGGACCTCTCATGGACTATAAATGCTAACATGCTTGTAAAGAAGGCACAGAAGGGGATGTACTTCCTGAGAACGCTCAGGAAGATAAATCTATCTCAGCATCTACTTCTGTCCTACTACTACAGCACCATTGAGAGTGTCCATTCTTGTATGATACGGGAGCAGCTCTGGACAAAAATGCTCTTCAGAGAATCATTAAAACTGCCCAGAATATCATTGTGTTCCATCTACCAGCCCCAGATGACATCTTTGAATCTCGCTGTTTGAGGAAGTTGCACAATGTTTTCAGAGACTCTTCTCATCCTGCTCATATTCCTTGTGAACTGTTGCCTTCTGGCAGAAGATACAGAACAATTAAAACTCAGACCACACATTTTCTGCATTGTTTTTATCCCAGAGGTATTATTGCACTTAACAGGACCACCATCAGTGAGCTATTGGACAGTATTCCTTGGTCTGTTGTGTGGATGCTTGTGTGTTTTTAGGAGGTGGGGAATTTTGGTGAGTGGGGAGGTGTTTGGGGATTGTCATGTGTGTGTGCACATTGAGTCTGGTCTCTGGCTGTTACATGACTTTCGTGTATGTATACTGTGTATATACATACAATGACAATAAAGAATTCAATTCAATTCAATTTACTAAAGGCCCAAATAGATCTTTTGAGGGAAGAGCCACTGCAAAATAGGGGGCTGTCATTTAGCCAATAACCATCTCTTCAGGATGATAGTCTAGGCAGGGGTGGGCTTCAAATATTTTTGCAAAGGGTTTTCTGGGTGGGCATGGCTATGATGGTATAGCCTTGTTGGGTGCACCGTGGCATGGAGGTGGCATTTTTGCCCTCCCTGGGCTTCAGATGCTTTCCTTGAGCCTCCAAGAGGGTGAAAATGGCCCCGCCAGTCTCTGGAGCAGGGTTGAAATTCAACCACCTCGGTCCACCTTGGGAGAGGGGGTAGGGATGATTTGAATTGGTAGAAAAAAATCACCTCTGGTTGCTCCTGGTTGCTATTACTTTTATACCAAGCCATGCCCAGAGCCACACCCACAGAGTTGGTAGGGAAAAATTTTGAATTACATCCCGGCTCTGGAGTCTCTCTGGCAGGGGTGGGATTCAAAATTTTTAACAACCAGTTCTGTGGGCGTGGCTTAGTTGTTGGGTGTGGCTTGGTGGTCATGTGACTGGCTGGGCATGGTCAACTCAACATCACTCACATTGAGGCAAGCATCTCCTCGCCTGGCCTCTCGTGACTGTAGGGATGCTGCAACAGACCTAAGTGTGAAAATTGGTCATAAGTCACTTTTTCAGTGCCACTGTAAATTTAAATGGTCACTCCACACAAGCAAAGTACCAGGAAAGGAGGGGAAAAATAACTCCAGAGAAGTTCTTGAGACAGGAAGTCTAGTCCTGCCAAGAATGTAATAAGGGTTAACGGAGAGACAGTTTCTGTAAGCAACACCAGAATGTTTTCTTCTTGCCTTCCTTACAGGATTAGGCCAGTAATTTCTTCTAACAGGTCTCTGAATTGCTTAGAATGATAACTGGTTCTAGCGAATAGGTGCAAACTTTTAGAATTCCACCCCTGCTCTCTGGAAGCCAGAATTAAGCTCATTTGCAACCTTCCTGAACTTCCTGGTGGCATGGTTTTCACCCTCCCCGAGGCTCTGCACGTGCCTTGCACTTATCTGCATCCAAAATGGGCTATGTGGACATTCCTGGGAGGGGCGGTGTGGGGTGGGAAGGACCAACCAGGAGTGGGATTTTGGGGTTCCCCGAACTGCACAGAATCTTAGCTAGGGGCTCTCCCAAACCCCTGCGAACTTCCAGCAGCCAAGCCCTGAGTCTAGGCCAGGAGTTGCCATCCTTTTGGACCTCAGGGACCACTAAACTCATAATTTTAGATCCCAGGGACCACTGACAGGTTCTGTGGGCATGCCTAATTTATGGGTTTGGTTTGGTGTTCATGTGACTGGCTGGGTATGGCTTGTATATAAATATTATAAATATTTATATAAATATTGATTTTTTTTAATAAAAAAGAGGAACTTTTACCCAAAACCAGGCAAAGCAGGCAGACTGAGTTGCTCACAGAATCACAGATTCATGCAGAGATCTATCTATCTGCCATTGGCTAGCTCAATCTGTCACACAACATTTGCTTTCATGCAAAATCACAAAATTAACTCACAACATACCATGCATGTAAATATTGATTTTTTTTATAAAAAAGAGCAACTTTTATTTCAAATCAGGCAAAGCAGGCAGATTCAATTGCTCACAAAATCATTCAGTGATCTATCTACCTTCCATCGGCTAGCTCAGTCTCTCAAATTTGCTTGCTGTGAGTCTGCACTGAATTTGCCTGTAAAAAGCAAACCTTTAGTCCTAAGGTTTGGCTATGCTGAGCTGAAGATCTAAAGACGAGCTAGAAAGCAAGAAATCCAACAATTTCCTGCTTTCTTAGCTAATTTAAATCTCCTGGCACAGCAAAACAGATGATGGTCGAAAAAAGGAAACATAGCAATTTAGCATGCAAGTTTCCTAGTTAAAGAGAGAGTGGACGGGGAGGGTTCCCATGTGCCATGTGGGTGGCACAGCCTTATGTTTCTGCGCAGCCTGGATTAATTGCTTTGGGGGGGGGTGTTCTGGGGGTGAGATTTCTCTGTGGCCCACCAAAATTTTCTCACAGCCCACCAGTGGGCTGCGGCCCACCGGTTGGCGACCACTGGTCTAGGCCACAGCCAGAGAAGAGGGTAGAAGTTCCAAACTGCAGATGGCAGTTTAGAGAACAAGATCAGAGCTCTTTATATTACATTTAAATTCTCCTTCAAATTATATTTCACAGGTACCCATTGCAGTTCCTTCTTGTTTTACAACCTCATTAGATCATGTCCTGTCCATGCATTTGATCCATTTTGTCCAAAAGCTTGGCTGAGAAGGATTTCACTAGTATTTTTGCTCCATTTTCTCAGTCTTCTGGCTCTTCTTGTCCATTCTTCAAGGCTCCATGAGAACAACCAAATAACTTTAATTCCAAATCCTTCTGGCATCTTAATCCATATTTAACTTTCCAAAATCCATCCAGTAAGCAGCTTTTTGCTTCCTTGTGTTCCCACCCCCTATTATATGTTTTTAAACCTTTCAAAGTCCAATATGCACTGTCACTTATTAAAGAGATGGAAACTCCCCTGATAAATACAGCAAAACCTTGTTAGTTCAGAGTGTCTTAATCTGTCCAATATACAAAAAGAAAAAAAGAAAGAAAGAAAGAGAGTGAGAGAGCGAGAGAGCAAGAGAGACAGCAAAATAAAAATAAAAATTAGAACTACGCCGTCTATGGTCTGACCTAAGCTTAGTACACAAAATTTTCTTTCACAACCTTACCTGTCAATGACTTCAACTGGAGTAACACACAGGCAAACAAAAGATTGACTACTTTTAAATGTCATACTTATGATTTTTGGTGAATGTATTGTTTTTCTTTTTATGAACACTGATAGCATATGCACCAAGACAAATTCCTTGTGTGTCCAAACACACATGGCCAAAATAGAATTCTATTCTATTCTGTTCTATTCTATTCTATTCTATTCTGTTCTGTTCGGTTCTGTTCTGTTCTGTTCTGTTCTGTTCTGTTCTGTTCTATTCTATTCTATTCTATTCTATTGCAAAAAATACGACTTCAGTAAAGGGGCTGTCACATATGCCGACAGATACAAAAACTATGTAAAAAGGACACAGCGGACGAGAAAATTTCCATCCGTTATTATCCACTCTCAAAAGTGCCCCAAATTGGCATAAACAGAGCAGACAACAACGGAATGGAACGGACGGGGAGAGGATGTAGCCAGGATGTTAAGCGGATGCTCCACGGAAGCCTAGTGGAGGGAAATGGATGGAAGGGATGGCACATCTGCAGGGCTTCTGGGGGAGCACAGCGAAGCGGACGCGCAGCGGAAGGAATCGATGAAGAGCGGATGCCAAGTGGATACAGCGGATGCATCACGGAAGCCTAGCGGATGCCTAGTAGATGCTGAGCGAATGCAAAGCATTGCATCAGCCCCATGGTTATAAAGGGATGCAGCTCGCAAGGAGGTCACAATTCAGAGGAAAGACCTGCTGCCAGACACATCTCCAGCCAACAACCATGGTGAAGAAGAGGAAGCCTGTGCCATCTTCTGCCAGCCCTGGCAAGAAGGACAGGGCCACCATCCCACCCCCTGAACCCTGACTCTGCTTCTGCTGGGGCTTCTGCTACTTGGGCTGACTCTGCTGGTACTGGGGCTTTTGCTGGTGCTTACTCTGCTGGCGCTGCTCCTGGTGCTGGTGCTTCTGCTGGTGCTTACTCTGCTGGTGCTGCTCCTGGTGCTGCTGGTGCTCCTGATCCTGCTGGTGCTGCTGGTGCTCCTGGTGCTCCTGGTGCTCCTGGTGCTGCTGGTCCTGCTTTTGCTGCTTTTGCTGCTTTTGCTGCTACTGTTGTTCTTTCTGCTGCTGCTGCTGCTGCTGGTGTGGTGGAGCAGCCCATAGAACCTCAAAGCCCCTCTGATGAGGGCCCAGAAGGCCCTGCCAGAGGGAGGAAAAGGCATATGCAAGAACGGGAGAGGAGGCAATACTCCATCGAAGATGAATATGAGGATGAGGTGCTCGAATGGCTGAGGGAGAACGAGTATCTATGGCGGAAAGGACACAGGCTCTGTCGAGACACCAAGAGGAAGCAGGCTGCTTGGAGAGAGAAGGCGGAGAGCCTGGGCTACACTTCAGAGGTCCTTCTCGGGTGGTGGAAGCACATGAACACCTGGTATGGGAAGCTGCACCTCAAGGAGTCTGGCCAGGCCGCAGTCAAGCTCACTGACCGGGAGACCTACGTGATGGCCAAATGCAGCTTCTTGGAGGGTGAGATCCGCCACCGAGGAGCAGCCCCTCTGTCTACCCTGTCTCTCAGGCAGCCCACAGAGAGACAGTTCTCTTCTGGCCAAGAGTCAGCTCCTGTGTCCAGGCAGGTATCTGTGGAGCGCCCCACAACGGAACCCCCCTCGACAGATGCACTCCCCATGGCGGAGCGCGTGTAGGACCCCCTGACGCAGTGGGAACAAGGAGAGGGCACTTCCACCAGAGACCAAGCCACCCCCACCCCCACTTCCACCTCCACAGAAAGCAGGCAGAGAGCCAGACTGGAGGGACAGAGCCACACTGTCCTGCTGGAGATCAGGGACACCATCAAAAGCAGCGTAGTTCTCCTCTCTGAGCTGATACACACCAACATACCATCCTCAAACCGCAAGCCCTTCCTCCCTTACGTCAACCAGACCCTCATGGACATGTCCGAATCAGAGTACCAGGTGATAAAGGAGAGGATCACCGGTCTTCTGCACAACCCTCCAGGCCCAGCTGAACCTGCTCCCACCCAGTCCTGGTCTGTTCCTCCACCCCAGGTGATGTCACAGCCGTTCCAAGGCTTTCCACAGGCTCTCACCTACCAAGGCTACGGCGACCAGGAGTTCCAGCAACACAGGCAGCCCTTCCCAGTCCAAGCACAGGTTCATCGAATGCCACTGATGCCACCCACGCCACAGATGCCACCGACACCAAAGAAGCCACCGACGCCACAGATGCCACCCATGCCACAGATGCCACCGACGCCTCACCTCGCTCACCTGCAGACCAGCCAGCCCCACTAAACTCCTCCTTCCTCCACCCCACCGCCAAGCCCGCCAGGCCTCAGAATATCTGTTATCGGTCTTGGGATTGACACCCCATGTCATGGAGGAAGGGGCTCTCAACATCATAGGACTGAGCCAGCAATCTGAGAGCTTCCTCCACACACCATCCCCTGTTGTCCTCTCGGGGCCAGGCACACCAATGGCGCCTCAGACCAACACTCCAGCAGCATCCACCTCCACAGCACCTGGACCCTCCACCCCTGAGACGATGGGCCTGCCTCAGAGTGACTGAGAAGAATGCCAGAGACTGGGTTGCTACCTGTTGACTTTATCTTTGCTTGGGACACTTTTCTTGGGTCATTTTTCTTTTACAGTTTGTTATTAATAAAGTTTATCTTTGCTTCACACACTTGGTTCAGTTCTTTTAGTAAATAAAGTCTTAGTGGAAACTTTTAGAAATGCTTTAAGCCTTTTCATGCTTGTGGGATGTGTAAGGATAGATGTGGGATGGGCAGGGATACCTGTGGGATGGGTAATAGCTGTGGGATGGATTAAGATAGCAGTGGAATGGGCAGGGATACCTGTGGCATGGGTAATAGCTGTGGGATAGATAAACATCCAGTGCAAGCATAGTGGGACTGTACGGTGAACCCTCCTAGGTGCCACACCTATGGACCTTTATTATCAATAACAATTTAATCATTCATCAACACATTTCAACAAAAACACAACTCTTTATTAAATGCCCTGTTCATTGTAGGGCCACTCAACATACATGGCACAACCTAATCAGTGTGATGAGACAGGCTGAAGGAAGCATCCATTAAGCATCTACCATCCTGTCTTGCCACTCCACTGCTCCAGCTGGGGAGTTGCACCAGTGTTTCAGGACGTTGCGCTGCTTCTTCCCTTTACGTGAAGCTCTGTTGGGGCCTTGAACATCCACAGTGTCGATCAGGTTTAGTCCTTGCCTCCATTCCCCAGGCTCCATGTCCCCATTCCCTTGTTGGAGGTCCACAAGCCTGTTCTGCAAGACTGGGTAGCGGGTGCGCATGAGATTGTGCAGGATGCAGCAAGCTTCCACGATCCTCCTCATTGTCTGTGGGCGATGCTGCATGGTGGTGAGAAGTACCTGGAACCTGTTGGTCAGGATGCCAAAGGCGTTCTCGACCACCCGCCTTGCCCTGGACAGTCTGTAGTTGAAGATCCTCTCTTGACGGGTCAGGAGTCTGGAAGTGTAGGGCTTCATGAGGTAGGTTCTGAGGGAGAAGGTGTCACCCCCCACGATGAATTAGGGCACATCTTGTGTGTCATTGGGAAGGGGGTCTGGATCTGGGAAGCCCATGATGAGGTTGCGTTCCAGCCCCTCCTTGAGGTGACTGGCATTGCATGCCTGGGAATCTGAAGCTGACCCATTGCCTGAAGCATCGATGTACATGAACTTGTAGTCAGCATCGACCATGGCGAAGAGGATGATGCTGAAGAAGCCCTTGTAATTGTGATAAGTGGATCCTGAGTTGGCTGGAGCTTTGCAGGCCACGTGCTTCCCATCGATGGCTTCAACAGTGTGGGGGAAGTTCCACTTCTGATACCACTGCTCTGCAACTTTCTTCCAGCCTTCTTCAGTGGAGGGGCACTGGAGGAGCTCCTCCTTGTATTCTTGGATGATGGCCTGCACCACTTCTCTGACCACAATGCTGATGGTGTTGGGTGGCATCCTCCAGCCGTATTGCATGCTCCTGTAGGTGGTCCCTGAGGCCAGGTGGTGCAGAGTCAGTGCCACCTTGAGCCCAGGATCCAGGCTGGGCCGGAAGTTGGTGTTTGCCTTGGTCAACCTGGGTGTCAGCCGCTGCACAACTTCATCAAACATGGCTGGAGGCATCCTCATGAAGTTCTGGAATGCACAAGAGTCTTCGTTCCTCAGCTCCACCATCAGCTTGTTATATAGTCCATACTCGGTTCTTCTCGCAATCCATCTTCGGACCCAGACACTTCTTGGATGCCTCCTTTTCTTCCCATAGAACAGGTGAAAGAGCCTGTAGAGGGCTTCGCACTGTTGTAGAATGATGGCCGCTACCAAAAGGAGTGTGTGAAAATCCATGGTGGAGATGACTGGATGCTGTGCCAGATGAAGGCTGAAGAGGTCTGCACAGCAGGGCTGCTGGACTGAAAGTGAGATCCAGGTGATTTCTCCCCCTTTTTATAGGAAATATAGGTTTTCTGCTAGGTGTCCTTTTGCATCCTCTAGACATCCTGCAGACATCCTATATATCTGAGATACGTCCCCTATACGAACGTTTTTTCCGTTTTAATGCTTTGTATGCGAGCTTCATCCGCTTTCATCCTTCTACATCCGTGCTACTAACGCTGCCTGTCCATTCTGCTTCTGTTTTGCTTCATCCCTGTGTCCATTTTCTGCTGGAGCAGATGCGAGTTGCGCGGATGCACAGTGGATGCCTAGCGGATATAGCGGATGCATATCGGATGACGACGGACGTATAACGGGTGTTCCCCATATGCGTAGCGGATGTAGAACGGATGTTCCCTGAATGCCTTGTGGATGCAGAACGGACGCATTGGATACATTTTCCGCTCAAAAAGTTTTGTGCAGCTCAAAACTTTTTGAGTGGATGAAATGTAAGTAGACAGATGCTGGACGGATAGAGAGTATGAAAAATGGACGCAGTGAGTACAGAACGGATGCATCGCATTAACCAATGGATGGCAAGTGTTTCTCTCCATTTTACATCCTCTTTCCATCCATTGATGCTGTGTGACAGGGGCTTAACAGAGTGATCAATGCCTGTAACTCACTACCTGACTCTGTTGTCATATCCTCCAATTCCCAAAACTTTAATCTCAAACTGTCTACTGTGGACCTCACTCCATTCCTAAGAGTTCTGTAAGGGGGTGTGCATAAGCGCACCAGCGTGCATACCATCTCTGTCCCACTGTTCCCATTTATTCATACTCATTTATTATGTATATACTAACACCTGTTTTCTGATACATGCTTGACAAACTAAACTAAAAAGAAATAAAATAAATAAATAAAAATGTGATGAAGAAATTAGGCTCCATCAATTTTAATATCTGTGAAGACTGCATTGTAATTGTGAGCTCCATGTATGCCATTCTGTTCTTAAGCTAACCCTACAAACTCACAATATGGTCTTGCAGGATGGTTGTGGTCTAGGTCAGGGGTTGCCAACCTTTTAGACCTCAGGGACCACCAAACTCATCATTTTAAATCCCGTGGACCAGAGACCCTGGAAAAATCCCCAAAAATGTCTGCAGGAAAATTCCCCACCTCGTTTTCCTACCGATTGATCATTCTTTATTTGGGATTGCAGGATACCGTCTCCAGGGGGAGAGAGAGAGAGACTTTTGGCTTCATGCAAGGAAAGCAGCAGAAGCAGCAGAAATCTTTCTTTTTCTCCCCCAAACACCGCTCGAAATTAGTCTTTGTTGGCACAGCCTTTTGGAGCAGGATGCCTTGCAGGGTCCCAAGACTCATTTCTGTCAGAGTTTGGGAGAGAGCAAGAAATACTTGCGTGTAGCCAAAAGTAGAACAGGAAAGAAGTAGAAAGAAGCAGTCCAGTGTCCAGGTGAGGTGCATGGAGTGGGTGGGGTAAGTTCCCCCTCTCTGCCCTTTCCCATCTCCTCTCACTACCTCGTGTTGTTTGCAATGCAAATGATGCAAGCCCCACAGCTTTGTTTGCTCATGCAGCTTGGATTAATTGCTTTGGGGGTGACATTTCTCTTCAGACCACCAAAATTTTCTCATGGACAACCAGTGGTCCCAGGCCCACTGGTTGGCAACCACTGGTCTAGGTACTGTCAGCCAAGGAATGTTAACTGGTCGTGACTAAGAGGTGTGCCTTCTCTGTCACAGCATCTGCCTTCTGGAACGTTCTCTCTGTGGAGATTAAGATAGCCCCATTCTGTTAATTTCCTGGAATACTTTTCAGACTTAGTTACATGCCTGGGAATGGAATTCCAAGTGTGTGAAGGGCCACATTTCCTAGTTCAGAACATATGAACAGATTATAATAATTTTTGGCTGCTTTGTATATTTAATTTTTCTTTTTCTATTGTGATTACAATTGTTTTCAATGGATTTTTATGATTGTTTACCACGCAGGGTTACTTGTTTAAGATGGGTGCCAAAATTGAGATTGTAAAAAATTGATTGATTGATTGAATGAATGAATAAACAAACAAACAAACAAATAAATAGAATTGAAATCTAGCAATAACCTGGATATTGTGATTCTGAAATGACTCTCTCCCTCTCCCCTCCTTTCTCTCCCCTCACCAAATCAGTCAGCAAGCCACCATCAGTCAAAATTCATATTAGTGATCCCCAGGATTTAAAATTATGAGTTTGGTCGTCCCTGAGGTCTAAAAAGTTGGTGACCCCTGACCTAGACATTTCTTTGGTTATATTCCAAGTATCAATAAGAAACCATATCCTTCATGATTCCAATGAAGTTAAATATAATGTAGCTGTTTTTCTGCACCATCAATCTTAGTTTTATTTATTTTCAGCATTGTCCTGAGTTGGAGATATAAAACTGAGTATTGTCAGCATACTGACAATATCTCATAGAGATATTGTCTATTGTCAACCCATAGAGATGGATGATCTAACCCTGTGGTTTCATGCAGATGTCAAAAAATAGTGGAGAGAGACCCAAGCCCTTTAGCATACTACAAAAGAGTGGCTGTGGGCTACATCTTTCTCTCCCATGATTACCAGTTGTGACTGGGCTTGGAGAAAGGAGACATACCAGCACAAGATTGTGATGTTCAATCCTAAATTTCATAGCTGGGCCCAAAAGATACCATGGTCAAGCAACAAAATGACTTTGGTAAAGCCAACTTCAGGTTTGACAAGGACACAGAGTAACCAGGGATGGAATCCGACCGGTATAACTACTGGTTCTGTTGCTCTGTGTCACCACGCAAGTCACATGAGTGCAATTTATGACCTGCTGAGCTGCCCGGACAGCTGAGCAGTGCTGCGTGCAAGTGCACAGCAGTTGGAAAAGCCCTTTTTTCCAACTTTTTCAACCGCAGCTGTTTCGCGTAAAGCAGCTGTGGTTGAAAAAGCTGGAAATAAAGGTCAGGTAAGAGCCCGGGTGGGTGGGTGGCCCAAAAGAGCAGAAGACATACAACTGGTTCTATGTATGCTCTCTGTCTGCTGCTCTTCAGAACTACCCATCTACAGAAGTGGACAGAATCAATAGAATACCACCCCTGAGAGTAACAGAGTTGGAAGGAGGATATCTAGTCCAACTTCATGCACATGCAGGAGACCCTATACTATTTCAGTAGACTGTCTGACCAGTCTCTTCTTCAAAGCCTTCAATGGTTGGGGGGGAGCATGCACAACTGAAAGTTAAAACATTCCACTAGTTGATTGTTCAACTAGGCAGGAAATTTCTCCTTAGTTCTAAGTTGCTTCTCTCCTTGGTTAGTTTCCAACTTACTTTTTGTCCTGCCTTCTGGAAAATATTGTAAAATATCTGGAAAATAGATTGCTCCTCCCCCCCATTATTGTAATAGTGCCTTAAATACTGGAACACTGCTATCATATCTTCTGTTGGTGTTTCAAGGAACAACCTCCAAATTAAAAGACTCCGAGACTGTCATCCTCTCAAAGATTCATTTTATTAGAATTGTCATATTGACAAATCTGAGGAAAACCTGAACCTGAGATTTCCGGGTTTTCCCTACCCCAAAGAGAACCCAAAATCCAACCCCTACAACCAATAGTTCATCACATGATCCAATCATTACTTCGTTCCATCTGGAGACTATTCCCAGTCACTCCCCTCCAAGTGCAGAGTAACATGTCCATGACTCTCTGAGAAAGGAATGTTGTTGTGGCAAATCTTCCACAGCTTCTTGAAATCTCCTTCCCGAATTCCCAGGCACTGAATGTGGCAGCCCAGAAGTCTCAAAGAAAAGTGGCTTCCAAACTTTCACCTTCTTTCCACTAGACTAGACATACTCAAATCCTGCAACCATTCTTCATATGTTTTAACCAGTCCCCTTATTTGTTTTATTTAATTGATTTGTCAATTACTTACAAAATAATAGATATAAATATCAACTTGAGTAAGAATACAGGAAATAGGTACGAATAAATGGGAACAATAGGACAGGGACGGGAGGCACGGTGGTGCATTTATGCATGCCCCTTACGGACCTCTTTGGAATGGATGAGGTCAATTGTGGATAGTTTGAGGTTAAAGGAATGGGGCTTAGAGGATGTAACAGCAGAATTAGGTAGTGCATTCCAGGCATTAACCACTCTGCTGCTGAAGTCATACTTTCTGCAGTCAAGTTTGGAGCAGTTAACATTGAGTTTGTATCTGTTGTGTGCTCTTGTATTGTTGTGGTTGAAGCTGAAGTAGTCATTGACTGGTAGGACATTGTAGCACATAATTTTGTGTACTTTGCTTAAGCCCATGTCACACTGCACCAACGGATGCAAAGAGGATGTAAAACGGACAAAAAAGCTTGCCATCCGTTGGTTAACGCGATGTACTCACTGCCTCCGTTTTGCTTCCTCTCTGTCTGTCCAGCATCCGTTTATTGACGTTTCGTCTGCTCAGAAAGTTTGAGCTGCCCAAAAATTTTGAGTGGAAAATGTATCCAATGCATCCGTTCTGCATCCTCTAGGCATACGGGAGACATCTGTTCTGCATCCATTACGCATCTGCTATATCCGCTAGGCATCCGCTGTGCAGCCGCACAATTAAAATCCGTTCCAGCGGTAAACAGACGCAGGGAGGAAGCAGAACGGACGTGCAGCATTAGTAGCATGGATAGAAAAAGGATGAAAGCGGATGCAGCTCATCCGCTCTGCATCCGCTCTGCATCCACTCTGCATCCGCTCTGCATCCGCTCTGCATCCTCTACGCATCCTCTACGCATCCGCTCTGCATCCGCTCTGCATCCGCTCTGCATCTGAAGCTGACCCGTTGCCTGAAGCATCGATGTACATGAAGTTGTAGTCAGCACCGACCATGGCGAAGAGGATGATGCTGAAGAAGCCCTTGTAGTTGTGATAAGTGGACCCTGAGTTGGCTGGCGCTTTGCAGGCCACATGCTTGCCATCTATGGCTCCAACGGTGTGGGGGAAGTTCCACCTCTGATACCACTGCTCTGTGACTTTCTTCCATCTTTCTTCAGTGGAGGGGCACTGGAGGAGCTCCTCCTTGTATTCTTTGATGATGGCCTGCACCACTTCTCTGACCACAATGCTGATGGTGTTGTGTGGCACCCTCCAGCCGTACTGCATGCTCCTGTAGGTGGTCCCTGTGGCCAGGTGGCACAGAGTGAGTGCCACCTTGAGCCCAGGTTCCAGGCTGGGCCGGAAGTTGGCGTTTGCCTTGGTCAACCTGGGTGTCAGCCGCTGCACAACTTCGTCAAACATGGCTGAAGGCATCCTCATGAAGTTCTGGAATGCCCGAGTGTCTTTGTTCTTCTCCCGATCCATCTTCGGACCCAGACACTTCTTGGCTGCCTCTTTTTCTTCCCGTAGTAGAGTTCACAGAGCCTGTAGATGGCTTCGCACTGTTGCAGAAGGATGGTAGCTGCCAAAAGGACTGTGTTACGATCCACGGTGGACATGACTGGATGCTGTGGAAGAGGAAGAGCCAGATGAAGGCTGCAGAGGTCTGCACTGCAGGGCTGCTGTTCTGAAAGTGAGATCCAGATGTGTTTCCCCCCCTTTTTATAGACAGTATAGGTGTCCCTTTGCATCCTCTAGGCATCCTCTAGGCATCCTCTAGACATCCTTAATATCTGAGATAGGTCCCCTCTGCGAAAATTTTTTTTGTTTTACATGCTTTGTTTCCGTGCTGCATCCGCTAGGCATCTGTTCTGCATCCGTTCTGTGTCCGTTCCGCTTCCTCCCTGCGTCCGAGCGGATGGAGTTGCGCAGATGTGCAGCGGATGCCAAGCGGATATTGCGGATGCATAACGGATGCAGAACGGATGCGTAGTGGATGCATAGCGGATGCAGAACAGACGAATTGGATACATTTTCCACGCAAAAGTTTTGAGCAGCTCAAAACTTTCTGAGCGGATGAAACGTCCATAAACGGATGCTGGACGGATAGAGAGGAAGCAAAACGGAGGCAGTGAGTACATCGCCTTAACCAATGGGTGGCAAGCTTTTTTCTCCATTTTACATCCTCTTTGCATCCGTTGCTGCAGTGTGACAGGGGCTTTACTTTCCGTGGGAAATGAGCTTTCCATGCTTGGGCCTCTTGAGGTGGAGATTTATGACATCAAGCAATGTTGAATTACTTCTGCTGGAGAATGTGACTTTTGGGGTTTTTTTCTACCTTGTAATATTGTGGGGTAATGCTGAGTTGTGTCAGATCTGGAATTACCATGGACTTTGCCAATTTTATGCTTTCCTAAATAAAAGAATTTGTTTTGAAAGATGGACTTTGTTCTTTTCTTTTTAAATGGATTTCATTACTTGGAAACCTGACAGCATGTGCTAAACGGAACATTCTGTTTCTCTTCTAGGCCAAACTGTGGTGGCAGCCATTCCAGGGAAGTCCAACAATTGTCAGGAAAGTTATTCTTGAAACTAGCAGTGGATTGTGATAATCATGAAAGAAATGGGAATTCGGAAATTCTGTAGCCTAATAGATTTTCCACACATTTCCCACCAAATATCCAGCTGAAGCATCAACCTCTTGTCCTGAATGTCAAAATGAGCATGGGCAACTCAAGTGATTTTGCTTCTCTCTCCTCTTAAATCCTGCCTGCATTTTCCTACATCCCCATGTCAGTTCCCTCAATGTTCTTGGAACAGAACCAGTGGTGAAATGCTACCCATTCAGCCAGTTCAGCCAAACCGGTACTAAAAAAAAACTCCGATGATCAGCTGAGAGGATAAAGAAGAGCAAAGCACAGGAGCAGCCCTCCTACCTGTCCCTGTGCTTTTCTCTTCTTTATCTTCTCAGCTGATTGGCATGGCAGAGCCTCAGCTGGTGTTTGAAAAGCTGCATGCGGACATGAGATGAAGTGGATGATCAATGAACCGGTAGGGAAACTAGTAGAATCCGACCACTGAACAGAACCCTTCTATACTTCACAAAACTCCTTCTCTATTGTTATTGCTGAATTAAAAGAGCATGTCTCTGAAATTTGTATCTGAAGGCAGTCAGTCTGATATATAATTTGGAAAAGGAGGGGACACTCATGGAGATAATGATAAAACTGAAGAAACAGCAGATTTGCCCACCTGGTTCTGCCCATGGTGCTTCATGATGGCATCCTTGTTGATGTTGAATTTCACTCCTGCAGATCCTTCTTTTGCCAGACTCCCAAATTTTATGCTGGTGCCTGACTTATTATGAAAACCCACCCAACTCACAAGGTCAAAGTCAGCCATCAAATCTCCATTCCCATCCAAATACATTCCTTGCATGGTGTCATTGTAGGTCTGGGGATTCTTCAGGAAGTTGTGGAGCTACAGAGCGTGAAGAAAGGAAGGTTTTAGATGGATGGAATCTGCTACACCAAGTTGATATACAGAGATATAGGGAATTTGACTTTTTGAACTGCAGCCTGTTTTCTTATCAGAACAATCCCCAGAGATTTGTCCTTAAGGTGACAATAGGGAAAATATTCTTCCCAGCATCTGACATTCCAACTTTCTTCTACTCTTGTTTTGCTGTTTATTTCTCCCTTTGGTCCTCTTGAAGGTAAATAGACAGAAGAAGGTCACTTGCAAAATATTGCCTATGAATATGCTTGTTTACATACCCTAATGCTTATGCACAGGGATGGGATTCTACCAGTTCACACCTATTTGCTAGAATCGGTTGTTAACATTCTAAGCAGTTCGGAGAACTGGTTGTTAGAAGAAATTACTGGCCTAATCCTGTAAGGAAGGCAGGAAGGAAACATTCTGGTGTTGCTTACAAAACTGCCTCTCTGTTAACCCTTATTACATTCTTGGCAGGACTGGACTTCCTGTCTCAGGAACTTCTCTGGAGTTTTTTTCCCCTCCTTTGCTGGTACTTCGCTTATGTGGAGTGACTGTTTAAAGTTACAATGGCACTGAAAAAAGTGACTTATGACCATTTTTCACACTTACGACTGTTGCAGCATCCCCACAATTATGAGAGGCCAGGTGAGGAGATGCATGCCTCGATGTGAGTAATATTGAATTGGCCAAACCCAGCCAATAACATGACCACCAAGCCATGTCCATCCAGTCACATGACCACCAAGCCATGCCTACCACCTAAGCCACATCCACAGAACTGATTGTTAAAAATTTTGAATCCCATCCTTACTTGTGCATTAGTTTCCCCATTTTCCCTGAGAAGTATCAATAGAGTCGCATTCTTTTCTCTGTAGGGGTGTGGCTCAATATTAGAGAGCACCTGTTGTGCTTATTAAAGAGCAAACCCTGCAATGAATCTTGATTATTTATTTTGGATCCTGTGTTTTGTTTCCACAAAGGAGAAGATGTAAGAGACACAGTATCCATTTGGATATTTCAGTCCTGGAAATATTTGGCTTTGGGAATTTGGGAAGCAAATGTCATGGTTGTAATCAACTGTTCCATGTACTTATTATCTGAAAGAAAGCTTGAAACATCAAGTAGGGCATGATTAAAATATTGATTTTGGCATTCTTTGGGTGCCCCTACAAGAATGTACACTGACAATCATACAATTAAATGCAATGTTGTATTGGATTGCTATATATTTGGAGAGAATCCAAATCCCTTTTCTTAAACTTTTTGGAAATTCCAGATTCTGAGGAAAGAAAAGCTCAAAGCATTTTTGGATAGAAATGTAATGGTGTATGTGACAATGCCATCAAGGAATAATTTGTTGTTCGACACTGGGAGTTCAAATGATAAAAGAAAAATTAAGACAAGAGATTTTCACGAAAAAATATTATCCAGAAAGCAATTTTTCTCAATATATTTCACATTTCTCAGAGAGGATATTGTGATGTTCACCATCTATATGTCACATGTCACACTAAGCAATAAACACGAAACCTGTAGGAATGGGTATTTCTAAAAAGAGAAAAATCAGAGATAAATCTAAATAATTATCGTCAAAGTACTGTGCTCTCTATTCCATAGCCATAAGAGAAGATGTGTTATACATTTTTCAGTATACAATATAACTACATATACAGTATATTATAAATTAAATATGAATATTTACATAGATCTCCATTTATATATATATATATATATATATTTGTTTTTTTAAGTTATCGCGGGTACTTACATGTGTGCTGTTCAGCTTCCTTCGGGTATTATCCCACGTCATTGTAGTTCTGTTAAAGTTGTAGCAACGTTTCAGCAGAATCTCATCTGCCATCCTCAGGCTTCTGTATAGAATTAGTTCCTGGTTTCAAATTTGAGGCTGGTCCATTCTGATTGGTTGGGAGCCTGGACCTGTTTCATTGGACTTGGAGTATGATTGATTGGTGTTCCTGGTTTCTTCTGTCTGTTTTGTGGCTTTGATTGGCTGGCAACACTCTGTTCTTGTGTTGGAGGCTTTTAGTGCAGCTTGGCTCCGTGTGAAGGGACGGCTGCTCTTCATTAGCAAGCTGCTATTCATTAGCAAGCTGGGTTTCACCTGGGTGCCTGGTGGGGGGGTGTTTGGGTTGGAGCTATCAGAGGGAGTCTGTTTTTGCCCAGGTGTTTGCCTGGCTTATGGCATGGAGATCTTTCTATTTGAGAGTGCAGCCTTCCAAATGATTGACAGTCTGATGGAATCATCTCTTCTATTCATGCTGTCAGGTCTTTTTTCAATCTCTATGGCTTCTCTGATGATTCTGTGGCTGGGGTTTTCTATAGTGGCCAGGGTTTTAGTGCCATTGAAGTTGATATTGTGACCTGTGGTTTTCATGTGTTGGACTAGTGAGGAGGTGTGTTCCAGCTTTTTTACTGCATTTTTGTGTTCATCTAGGTGGGTACTTATTCTTCTATTGGTCTGTCCAATGTATGTGGCCGGGCATGATGTACAGGGAATTTCGTATATGCCTTGGTTTTCCAGGTCAATTTTGTCTTTGGGGTTCCTCAGGAAGGCTGCTATTTTTTTGTCTGTTTTGAAGGCAGTCTTGATGTGATGCCTGTGTAGTATCTTACTGATTTTATCTGTGGTACCTCTTATGTAGGGCAGGACAGCTGTTCCATAGATCTGTTGATCTTCTTGGTCTCTGTTATGTCTTGGTATGTTTTTGTGGATCAAGTTGGTGATTTTGTTTTTGTGGAAGCCATTGGCTGTCAATACTTCAGACTTCATCATTGTTTTTTGGGACTGGGATGAACAAGCCACATTTAAAGCATGTGCCACAATTTGGATGGCATTGTAAGTTAAGGAGCTGTCTAGAGAAAAGATCTTTTCAATCTTCTCTTGAGGTAGAGTCCCCATGTTCTTTTCCTATATACACCTTGTCCAGCCTTTCACAGACAAGGCAGGCTTCCCATGTGCACAGTGAAATATTTAAATAATAAATGCTTTGATTAAAAAATAGAAATCTCTGAAATTTTCAAACTTGGTCCCTTGGCTGGTCTGGATAAGAAAAGAAAAAATACTATGGGTGTATTTTAAAGAGAAAGTGTTATATGATAATTCCATGGAGAGATCCCACAAAGCAGTTGTGATCCAAACTCTTCCTACAACAGTTTTTTTCACAAAGTTCAATATGATTTCCACAATCATCTCTCCTTCTATAAATGTGAACTCTGCATAGTAAACAAAGATGTTGATTTGGTGCCACATTTTGAAAATAGAAACCAGATCACTGAAATTCTCGATATATGGTAATGTAATTTATGAAAATGCAGCAGAGATGCCATTCTGAGCCAGCACAGGGTTGAAGGTCCTAATGAAATGTTCTCCATTATCAGTATCTGCAGCAAGGAGACCAATGAACATCCACTGAAAATACAGCAGCAGTTTAACAATTCCCAGGTTCTGGGCACCTTCCTTGGGGACCGTCTGGTAGAAAAAGGGTAACTGAGTTTTATCACTCAGGAATGGTGAATTAAAAGTGTAGCTGATCTGGAAAAAAAAGATGATTTGTGTTTGATTTTAGGATTTTACAGAGTGTTAGATCTTGGGGGGGGGGAAAGGGTCAAAGCATAGACAGTGACTAGAAGATTCCAGCCTACCTTGATGGACTTAATAAAAAAGTAAAAATTTCCCTGTCATATCTGACTCTAGGGCATCATGCTTATCTCTGAAGGAACCAGCATTATCCGAAGACAATTTCCATGGTTATGTAGCCAGCAGTTATGTATTTATGTATGCCAAATTATGTATTTATATAAATTATACATGCCAAGTTATGTATTTATGTATGCATACAATTATGTATGCCAAAGGTGAATGGAACACTGTTACCTTCTCACTGAAGTGGTACCTATTAATCCACTTGCATTTGCATGCTTTTGAACTGCTAGGTGAGCAGAACACAATAGGGGAATTGAAATGCAGAGAATGTAATCAAACAATTGTCATCAATAAATGTTTAAAGAGAATAAGAAATTCAAATCTTCTTTTCTGGAAAGAGGGGGCTTTCTGAGACCCTGAATAGTGTTAGATTGGAGCAGTTATACATTCTGAACTAACATTTTTGCTCACTGATAACTTTTAACTATCATTGTTTGTGTGTTTGTTTTTGTCTCTTTGGAAGATTGAAAGTTTAAATAATCCTAATAATTTACTACTGTCACAGACCAATATTACAGGTAAGAAACATTAAAAAAAGAAAGTAAGAAAGATAATATATTAAAATTTGAACACATGTAGAGAAAACACTCAATCAGGTAAAGGCCTAAGAGATGACCAACATAACTACAGTCTGCAAACTAACCAGGTTACCTTTATGACAAGAGATTAAATAGAGGGTGTTGGAGTAATAGAAAAGCTATTAGGCTGTCCCTGAGCCAACTGCTCTGTTGTGAACTCACTTTGATAGATCTACTCCATGCAGAGTGGCTGCCAGCAAGAATGCAATGTATGAGAATTCTCCTATTGTTCAAGCAAGCCATAATACCCTCCATGCTTTTCAGAATGAAGCCCTTTCAGAACATCTTCTCAATATTTCCAATAAGGGTTTTTTTTCTCAGAAAAAGTATGCCCACTCCTGAAACAGCATCACCAAGTGGGAACTGTTGCTTTAAATCTAGATTGCAACAGCTCTCACATTGCTAAACCTGAGGCTGCTGTAACTGAATTGACACCCCCTCCCCCAAGGCAAAGAAGCAATATACAAACTGTGTTACCCACAGCTGTAGGAACTGATGAGGATGTGCCAGAGGAAACTTTGATTGACTTATTCAGTGCATTGTTAGAACCTGAGCAAGTTAACATCATTCAAAGATTGGATGATCTAAAAGAGGCATTGACAACAACTCAATCTACAGCAAAGCCTTAATTTGGCTCCACTAACCACGCAATTTTGTGGCAATGTATTTAATCAAAAACTGCCTCTACCTTAACAATAAAAGAAGATATTGTCACACAGGCTGACTGTGGGGTAACTGCACTGACTGATCCAACCTCTGAGAAACAACTGAAAGACAAAGGGCTTCATCACACAGTGCCCCCTAAGCTGACAGACACCAAGGAGATAATCCATCTTCCATCTTCAATTGATTTAGAAGCTCCCATAACAGCTTTTCACAAGATGAATCCCCAGCTATGCCACTCCAAAAATACATTTATAGATTTAAACCAGAATACCTGCTCATTGGGGAAAAAAAAATCATTCTTAGAGCAAGAGCAAAGGAATACTGGCAACCGAGTTATAGAGGAGCAACAACAAGTTCAATAACCCATGAGGAGAAATATCGAACCTCACAACAATTGTGTTTATATGGGAAGCTTAGATTATATTTATCTGGCTCCAATGTCAAGTGGACAACTGACATCTTTATCATCCAGCTAATTAACCAACCCAGATCATCTTGCTTCTGAGAACCCCATACAGTTGGTGACCTGGAACATAGTGGGCTGGAAAGTGATAGTTGATAGTGGACTAATGAGCTTTTTCTCTAGATTTAATATAATAGCCCTTCAAGAAACTTGGCGAACTGAAGTGGACAAACCAGTACAACTGCGAGGCTTTCAGGGATGGGCCTCCCCAGCCCAAAAAACAAAGGGAGATCCTCTGGTGGACTATGCATTCTTATAAAGCAAGAGTTGCAATGGCAGGGAGAGAAATTATATAATGAAGATAAGTATCCGTACTTTCTAGCTGTCAAATTTGAATATGACCAGTTTGAGTTAATATTGGTAAATGTGTATATTCCCCCAAGCACATCCCATCACTATAATTCCAAATATTGGATGTGCTTGGAAATTATCCTAGAAGATATAGCAATACTGTATCCTCAGTCCATAGTAGTTTTATTAAGAGACCTGAATGCTAGACTGGGTCCCTCTTTGTATGAGCTTGCCCAGAAGAAGGAAATCCCAGGGAAGTTATTTGAAAACCATCCTCAATGACTCTCGAGAGATTGTAAAAGTAATGCCGCTGGTTGCTTCTAGTCTCCTTAATTTTTAAGGGTAATCTCCAAATTTTGGGAGATAAGGATAAAAATTACATATACCCTTACACACACCACTCAATTAATTCAAGTAGTGTACTGGGTCTCTTTTGTGTGTCTAGAGATAAGGCTGACCTCTTTTCGGAGGTCACAGAACACCTTAGCAACAATAGCGACCATCAGCCTGTAAGTGTGACATTGTGAGGCCGCTCAGATTTAAGACCATATAACATGGCTGACAGATGGCTTACTAAAAAGGGAGAAGTGACCCAAAATAAAAGGTTAATTTGGGCTAAGGTTGTTACGAAGGCAGTATTAGAATGCCTTAAAACAGAGAATGCTATTAAGTGGGCGACAACAATCCAGTCATTTCCTGCCAACTGGATGTCAGCCTACAATTCATTCTCCAAACTTTGTAACATCCTGAAGAAACATCTAACAACTAAACCTGCTACAAAAAGAGCCCAAGTGGGTAGACCTCGCTGGTTTGATTCGGATTCCCAGCAACTGAAAAAGAAATTGAAGGCAGCCATGAGGCTTGCCCAGAGTAACCCTACTGCTTATATACAAGCTAAGATGTTGCACACAAGAAGGGAATATAAAAATATATATAACATTAAAGAAAAAAAGTTTTGCCATTTCAACCTGGTCAGAACTTTAGTTGGCTGCCAGAAGTCATAACTCAGTATTATTTTCGCATTCTGTAGCAGGTATCCTGAAGGAATAGAGATTTGCATTTGACATACCAATCTCTGCTGAGGATTGGGATAATTATTATCAGTGCTTGTTTGCCTCCACTGAACCAGTAAAAAAAATATTTTTAAACAGTGATTTAATAAAACTTAGAATTTTCCCCCCTTGGTCACCAGTCTCAGAAAAGGAGATACAGTCCATCATTGAAAGTTTAAAGCCCCAGGAGAGGATTTTCTACCAGCAGAACTATTTAAAAAATTTCCTAACTGGTGGGGCCCTGTATTAGCAGGCTTTTTTACACACATAAATAACCACCTGCTATATACCAGATGAGCAGAAGATGGCAATAGTTGTCCCCATATATAAAAAAGGGAATAAAAAGGATCCTAGTAATTATAGGCCCATCAGCCTGATTGACATTGTAGCAAAAATATATACGAGGTACCTTTTGAACAGAATTGAAATCTGGGTAGAGGAAAACAATATCCTCACAGAAGAACAAGCAAGTTTTAGCAAGCAGATCTACTATTGATAACTGCTTTGTCTTGAATCATCTGATTGCCAAATATGCCTATAAGAGAAGATCCCTGTTTGCTGCTTTCATAGACCTTACAGCAGCATTCGATATTGTAAATAGAGTCATACTATGGAGTAAACTGACATCTCTTAAAATAAAACCCAGATTCCTGGCTTTGATGAAAGCCTTTTACACAAGTACCTGTTTGAGGGTGCGGTATGGAGTTAATGGGGCCCTGACTAACAGGATTTGCACAAATAAGGGGATAAGGCAAGGGTGTATCCTGGCCCAATTATTACTTAATTTATACATCAATGACTTGCCAGGGTTAATGAAGGATACCATGGTACACATGCCAATGATCTTAAATACTTACTGTAACAGCTTGCTTTATGCTGATGATGTGATTTTATTATCATACACACAAGTAGGATTACGCAGGCTATTAAGAAGATTTAGCTCTTGTTGCCATGATACCTCTCTAATCATAAGTAAATCTAAATGAAAAATAATGGTGTTTGGAAGAAACGATCAGAGACATAGGTGGCAGTTGAATGGTGAACCAATTGAACAGGTTAATTCCTTTGTATATTTGGGCGTAACTTTTTGTAAGACTGGATCTTACCTGCCATCATCAATGGAGTACATTTAGAGCAAAAGCCCATTTGAATTTATTGCTCAAACTAAAAAAAACATCGTTATCCAGGATCCCTAGTCCCATTAACCAATTTTATAAGGCTAAGTTTACCACAATGCTCTTGTATGGAACAGAAATTTGGGGTTTTTACTCAACCACAGTCTTAAAACAAACACAGTCCCAGCATTTGATATGTATTTTGGGTGTAGACCCAAGAACATCTGCTGCAGCAGTTAGAACTGAATTGGGAATTTATACAATTCAGGCATTATCTAAAATTAGAGCTTATAACTATTGGTGCAAAGTTAAGGCCCTGTCACACTGGCCGACGGATGCAAAACGTTTGTAAAAAGGACACAGCAGACGAGCAAAATGTTCCATCCGTTGTTATCTGCTCTCAAAAGGGGCAAAAATTTGCATAAAGAGAGTGGACAACACAGAAAGGAAGGGACGGGGGGAGGATGTAGGGCGGATGGAAAGCGGATGCTCCATGGAAGCCTACCGGATGGAAGTGGATGGGAGCGGATGGCATATCCGCAAGGCTTCCGGGAGAGCACAGCGAAGCGGATGCGGAATGTAAAGAGCAGATGCAGAGCGGATGCAGAGCAGATGAAGCGAATGTACAGCAGAAGCCTAGCGGAAGCCTAGCAAATGCCTAGCGTTCACTGCGCATGCGGGGAGGATGAATTGCATCAGCCCCACAGATATAAACGGAAGCAGCTCGCAAGCAGATCACCATTCAGAGGAAAGACCTGCTTCCAGACACAGCTTGCCAGCCTGCCAGCCTGCCAGCCTGCCAGCCAGCCAGCCAACCAGCCAGCCGGCCAGCCGGCCAGCCAGCCAGCCAGCCAGCCAGCCAGCAAGCAACCCAACAACCATGGGGAAGAAAAGGAAGCCCCTGCCATCTGCTGCCAGCCCTGGCAAGAGGGACAGGGCCACCGTCCCATCCCCTGGCCCTGACTCTGCTTCTGCTGGGGCTTCTGCTGCCCAGGCTTGCTCTTCTGAGGCTGGTGCTTCTGCTGATGCTGCTTCTGGTGGTGGTGCTTCTGCTGGTGCTTATTCTGCTACTGCTGCTGCTGGTGGCGGTGCTTCTGCTGATGCTGCTTCTGGTGGTGGTGCTTCTACTGGTGCTTACTCTGCTGGCACTGCTCCTGGTGCTGGGGTTTCTGCTGGGGCTTACTCTGCTGGCACTGCTTCTGATGCTGGGGCTTCTGCTGGGGCTTACTCTGCTGGTGCTGCTCCTGGTCCTGCTGGTCCTGCTGGTGCTACTGGTCCTGCTCATGCTCCTCATCCTGCTGGTGCTGCTGGTGCTCCCGGTCCTCCTGGTGCTGCTTCTGCTGCTGCTGGTCCTGCTGGTCCTGCTTTTGCTGCTACTGTTCTTGTTGCTGCTGCTGCTGCTGCTGGCGTGAAGGAGCAGGCTCTATAACCTCGAAGCCCCTCTGATGAGGGCCCAGATGGCCCTGCCAGAGGGAGGAAGAGGCAGACGCATGAACGGGAGAGGAGGCAATACACCATAGAAGAGGAACATGAGGAGGAGGTGCTTGAATGGCTCAGGGAGTATGAATATCTTTGGCGGAAGGGACACAGGCTCTATCGAGACACCAAAAGGAAGCAGGCTGCTTGGAGAGAGAAGGTGGAGAGTCTGGGCTACACTTCGGAGGTGCTCCTCGGCTAGTGGAAGCACATGCACACCTGGTACGGGAAGCTGCACCTCAAGAAATCTGCCCAGGCCACGGTCAAGCTGACGGACAGAGAGACCTACGTGATGGCCAGGTGCAGCTTCCTGGAGGGTGAGATCCGCCACTGAGGAGCAACCCCTCTGTCTACCCTCTCTCTCAGGCAGCCTGCTGAGAGCCAGTCCTCTTCTGGCAGAGAGTCTTCTTCACAACCCTCCAGACCAAGCTGAACCTGCTCCGACCCAGTCCAGGTCTGCTCCTCCACCCCAGGTGATGTCACTGCCCTTCCAAGGCTTTCCACAGGCCCTCACCTACCAAGGCTACGGCTACCAGGAGTTCCAGCAGCACAGGCAGCCCTTCCCAGTCTAGGAACAGGGACATCGAACGCCACTGATGCCACCGATGTCAACCACACCACCGATGCCACCCACGCCACAGATGCCACCCATGCCACAGATGCCACCCACGCCTCACCTCACTCACCTGCAGACCAGACAGCCCCACTACACTTCTCCTTCCTCCACCCCACAAGCCTGGCCTCAGAACATCTGTCATCTGTATTGAGGCTGACACCCCATGTCCTGGAGGAAGGGGCTCTCAACACCACAGGACTGAGCTAGCTCTCTGAGAGCTTCCTCCACACATCATCCCCTGTTGTCCTCTCGGGGCCAGGCACCCCAATGACACCTCAGACCATAACTCCAGTAGCAGCCACCTCCACAGCACCTGGACCCTTCACCCCTGAGATTGGGCACACCTCAGAGTGACTAAGAAGAGTGCCAGAAACTGGGTGACTACCTGTTGACTTTATCTTTGCTTGGGACACTGGGGTCATTTTGCTTTTACAGCTTGTTATTAATAAAGATTATCTTTGCTTCACACACTTGCTTCATTTATTTTATTAAATAAAGTCTTAGTGGAAACTTTTAGAAATGGTTTAAGCCTTTGCATGCTTGTGGGATGGGTAAGGATAGCAGTGGGATGTGCAGGGATACCTTTGGGATGGATAATAGCTGTGGGATGGGCAGGAATACCCTTGGGATGGGTATTATCTGTGGGATGGGTTAGGATACCTGTGGGATGGGTAATAGCTGTGGGATAGATAAATTTCCAGTGCAAGCATAGTGGGACTGTATGGTCCACCCTCCCAGGTACCACACCTATGGCCTTTCATTATCAATAACAATGTAATCATTGATCCACACATTTCAACTTAAACACAACTCTTTATTAAATGCCCTGTTCATTATAGGCCCACTCAACATACATGGCACAATCTCATCAGTGTCATGAGACAGGCTGAAGGAAATATCCATTAAGCACCTACCATCCTGTCTTGCCACTCCACTGCTCCAGCTGGGGAGTTGCACCAGTGTTTCAGGAGGTTGCGCTGCTTCTTCCCTTCCCATGAAGCTCTCTTGGGCCCTTGCACATCCTCAGTATCTATCAGGTTTCGCCCTTGCCTCCATTCCCCAGGCTCCATGTCCCCATTGCCTTGTTGGATGTCCACGAGCCTGTTTTGCAAGACTAGGTAGCGGGTGCGCATGAGATTGTGCAGGATGCAGCAAGCTTCCACGATCCTCCTCACGGTCTCTGGGTCATGCTGCATGGTGGTGAGAAGTATCTGGAACCTGTTGGCCAGGATGCCAAAGGCGTTCTCCACCACCCACCTTGCCCTGGACAGCCTGTAGTTGAAGATCCTCTCTTCCTGGGTGAGGTATCTTGAAGTGTACGGCTTCATGAGGTAGGTTCTAAGGGAGAACGCGTCATCACCAACGATGAAGTAGGGCACATCTTGTGTGTCATTTGGTAGGGGGTCTGGATCTGGAAAACCCATGATGAGGTTGCATTCCAGCCCTTCCTTGAGGTCACTGGCATTGTATACATGGCTATCTGAAGCTGACCCATTGCCTGAAGCATCGATGTACATGAACTTGAAGTCAGCATCAACAATGGCAAAGAGGATGATACTGAAGAAGCCCTTGTAGTTGAAATAAGTGGACCCTTATTTCACTTGGCTGGAGCTTTGCAGACCACGTGCTTCCCATCTATGGCTCCAACGATGTGGGGAATGTTCCACCTCTGACAACACTCTTCTGGAACTTTCCTCCAGCCTTGTTCAGTGGTGGGGCACTTGAGGAGCTCCTCCACATATTCTTCGATGATGGCCTGCACCACTTCTCTGACCACAATGCTGATGGTGTTGTGTGGCATCCTCCACGCATACTGCAGATTTTTGTATGTGGTTCCAGAGGCCAGGTGGCGCAGAGTCAGTGTCACCTTCAGTCCAGGGTCCAGACTGGGCCAGAAGTTGGTGCTAGGCTTGGTCAACCTGGCTCTCAGATGCTGTACAAGTTCATCAGACATGGTTGGTGGCATCCTCATGAAGTTTTGGAATGCACGAGGGTCTTCATTCCTCAGCTCCACCATCAACTTATCATACAGTCCAAACTCCATTCTTCTCCCTATCCATCCTCGGACCCACACAGCTCTTGGACATCTCCTTCTCCTTTTGTATAAAAGGTGAAACAGTCTGAACAGGGTTTGGTTCTGGTGATAAATGATCCCAGCTACCATGCGGATTGTGTCATGATCCATGGTGGAGAACAATGGATGATGTGGAAGAGCATGACCAGGGGTGAAGAGGTCTGTACACCATGGCTGCTGGACTCATACTGAGATCCAGGTGATTTCCTTCCACTTTTTATGGGAAATATCAGTAGTCTGCTAGGTGTCCATCCACATACTCTAGGCATACTCCAGACATCCTAAATATCCGAGATACATCCCATATACAAACGTTTTGTCTGTTTTAATCCTTTATATTCGAGATGCATAAACTACATCCTTTCTATTTCCATGCTACTAACGCTGTGTGGACGTTCCATGTACCTTTCGCTTCCTCCCTCTTTCCGCTTTCAGCTGCAACAGATGTGAGTTGAGGGATGGCCAGAGGATGCCGAGAGGATATAGCGGACGTTTCATGGATGATAACGGACATTGAACGTTTGTTGCCCATATATGTCGTGAATGTACATCGTACGCGGCGGAAAGTCCATCTGTTCTCAAAGTTTTGTGTAGCTCAAAACTTCTTGGGCAGATGAAATCTCAGTGGATGGATGCTGGAGGGATAGAGTGCATGAAACACATATGAAGTGTGTACACAATGGATGCATCGTGTTTTCCAATGGATGGCAAGCTTTTTAAAACATTTTACATTCTCTTTGCATCCGTTGGTGCAGTGGGACAGGGGCTTTACTCAAAATCTCTTCTTTTTTGAACTAAATAAATGAAATGAAATATGAGAGAAGTGAATTAAGAAGGAATGGGAACATTTTAATTGCACAATGTCTTAAAATATAAGTGAAATGGGGGGGAAGTAACTATACAAAATTTATAAGTGTTCCCATAGAAGCATGATACTTATTTGGAAAGGAATGTGTAAAATGTTTAAAGGGCCTGTCACATAGGCTGATGGATCCAAAACAAATGTAAAAAGGACACAGTGGATGAGAAAATTTTCCATCCGTTGTTATCCGCTCTCAAAAGTGCCCTGAATTTGCATAAGCAGAGCGGACAACAACAGAAAGGAACGGACGGGGGGAGGATGTAGCCAGGATGTAAAACGGATGCTCCACGGAAGCCTAGCGGATGGAAGCAGATGGCAGCGGATGGCACATCCGCAGGACTTCCGGGGGAGCACAGCGAAGTGAACGCGCAACGGAAGGAACGGATGCAGAGCGGATGGCGAGCAGATGAAGCGGATGCATCATGGAAGCCTAGCGGATGCCTAGCAGATGCCTAGCATTCACTGCACATGAGGGGAGGATGCATTGCATCAGCCCCACGGTTATAAAGGGATGCAGCTCGCAAGCAGGTCACCATTCAGAGGAAAGACCTGCTGGCAGACACAGCTCCAGCCAGCCAACAATGATGGGGAAGAAGAGAAAGCCTTTGCCATCTGCTGCCAGCCCTGGCAAGAAGGACAGGGCCACCATCCCACCCCCTGAACCCTGACTCTGCTTCTGCTGGTGCTTCTGCTGCTCGGGCTGACTCTTCTGGTGCTGGAGATTCTGCTGGCGCTGCTCCTGGTGCTGGTGTTTCTGCTGGTGCTTTGCTGGCGCTGCTCCTGGTTCTGGTGCTTCTGCTGGTGCTTACTCTGCTGGTGCTACTCCTGATGCTGGGGCTTCTGCTGGGGCTTACTCTGCTGGCGCTGCTCCTGATGCTGGGGCTCCTGCTAGTTTTTACTCTGCTGGCACTGCTCCTGATGCTGGGGCTTCTGCTAGTGCTTACTCTGCTGGCGCTGCTCCTGGTCCTGCTGGTCCTTTTGGTCCTGCTGGTGCTGCTGGTGCTTACTCTGCTGCTGCTGATCCTGGTCCTGCTGGTGCTGCTGGTGCTGCTGGTGCTGCTGGTCCTGCTTTTGCTGCTACTGTTATTGTTGCTGCTGCTGCTGGTGGTGGTGTGATGGAACAGCCCCTAGAAACTCGAAGCCCCTCTGATGAGGGCCAGATGGCCCTGCCAGAGGGAGGAAGAGGTATACGCATGAACGGGAGAGGAGGCAATACTCCATCAAAGAGGAACATGAGGATGAGGTGCTCGAATGGCTGAGGGAGAATGAGTATCTATGGCGGAAGGGACACAGGCTCTATCGAGACACCAAAAGGAAGCAGGCTGTTTGGAGAGAGAAGGCGGAGAGCCTTTGCTACACTTCAGAGGTCCTCCTCGGCTGGTGGAAGCACATGCATACCTGGTACGGTAAGCTGCACCTCAAGAAATCTGCCCAGGCCATGGTCAAGCTGATGGACCGGGAGACCTACATGATGGCCAAGTGCAGCTTCTTGGAGGGTGAGATCTGCCACCAAGGAGCAGCCCCTCTGACAACCCTCTCTCTCAGGTAGCCCACAGAGAGCCAGTCCTCTTCTGGCCAAGAGTCAGCTCCTGTGTCCAGGCAGGTATCTGTGGAGCATCCCACGATGGAGAACCCCCCAACAACTTCACTCCCCATGGCGAAGTGCATGGAAGACCCCATGACGCAGTTGGAGCAAGGAGAGGGCACTTCCACCAGAGACCAACCCACCCCCACCCCCAGCTCCTCCTCCACAGAAATCCAAAAGAGAGCCAGACCGGAGGGGCAGAGCCACACTGTCCTGCTGGAGATCAGGGACACCATCAAAAGCAGCGTATATCTCCTCTCTCAGCTGGTACACACCGACATACCATCCTCAAACCGAAAGCTCTTCCTCACCTACGTCAACCAGGCCCTCCTGGACATGTCGGAATCACAGTACCAGGTGATCAAGGACAGGATCAGCGGTCTTCTGCACAACCCTCAAGACCCAGCTGAACCTGCTCCGACCCAGTCTAGGTCTGCTCCTCCACCCCAGGTGATGTCACTGCCCTTCCAAGGCTTTCCACAGGCCCTCACCTATCAAGGCTATTGCTACCAGGAGTTCCAGCAGCACAGGCAGCCCTTCCCAGTCCAGGCACAGGTTCATCCGATGCCACCGGTGCCACCAATGCCACCAATGCCACCCATGACACTGATGCCACCCATGCCTCACCTCACTCACCTGAAGACCAGACAGCCCCACAACACTTCTCCTTCCTCCACCCCACAGCCAAGCCCGGCATCAGAACATCTGTCATTGGTCTTGGGACTGACACCCCATGTCCTGGAGGAAGGGGCTCTCAAAATCACGGGGCTGAGCCAGCTCTCTGAGAGCTTCCTCCACACACCATCCCCTGTTGTCCTCTTGGGGCCAGGCACCCCAATGGTGCCTCAGACCAGCACTCCAGCAGCACCCACCTCCACAGCACCTGGACCCTTCACCCCTGAGACTATGGGCATGCCTCAGAGTGACTGAGAAGAGTGCCAGTGACTGGGTTGCTAACTGTTGACTTTATCATTGCTTGGGACACTTTACTTGGGTCATTTTGCTTTTACAGTTTGTTATTAATAAAGTTTATCTTTGCTTCACACACTTGCTTCAGTTCTTTTAGTAAATAAAGTCTTGGTGGAAACTTTTAGAAATGCTTTAAGCCTTTGCATGCTTGTGGGATGGGTAAGGATAGCAGTGGAAGGGGTAATAGCTGTGGAATGGGCAGGGATACCTGTGGGATGGGCAGGGATACCTGTGGAATGGGTAATCGTTGTGGGATAGATAAACCTCCACGCTATCCCACAGCTCCAGCCAGCCAACAACCATGGGGAAGAAGAGAAAGCCTCTGCCATCTGCTGCCAGCCCTGGCAAGAGGGACAGGGCCACCATCCCACCCCCTGGCGCTGACTCTGCTTCTGCTGGTGCTTCTGCTGCTCGGGCTCGCTCTTCTGGTGCTGGAGCTTCTGCTGTCGCTGCTCCTGGTGCTGGTGCTTCTGCTGCTGCTTACTCTGCTGGCACTGCTCCTGGTGCTGGGGCTTCTGCTGGTGCTTACTCTGCTGGCGCTGCTCCTGGTCCTGCTGGTCCTGCGAGTCCTGCTGGTGCTCCTGGTGCTCCTGGTCCTGCTGGTGCTGCTGGTGCTCGTGGTGCTGCTGGTGCTGCTGCTGGTGCTGCTGGTGCTGCTGGTCCTGCTGGTCCTGCTGGTCCTGCTTTTAATGCTACTCTTGTTGTTGCTGGTGCTGCTGGTGATGGTGTGGAGGAACAGCCCCAACAACCTCGAAGCCCCTCTGATGAGGGCCCAGATGGTCTTGCCAGAGGGAGAAAGAGGCATATGCGAGAACTAGAATGGGAGAGTAGGCAGTACTCCATCGAAGAGGAACATGTGGATGAGGTGCTGAAATGGCTGAGGGAGAACAAGTATCTTTGGCGGAAGGGACACAGGCTCTATTGAGACACCAAAAGGAAGAAGGCTGCTTGGGGAGAGAAGGCGGAGAGCCTGGACTACACTTCGGAGGTGCTCCTCAGCTGGTGGAAGCACATGCACACCTGGTACGGGAAGCTGCACCTCAAGAAATCTGCCCAGGCCACGGTCAAGCTGATGGACAGAGAGACCTACGTGATGGCCAAGTGCAGCTTCCTTGAGGGTGAGATCCGCCACCAAGGAGCAGCCCCACTCACAACCCTCTCTCTCAGGCAGCCTGCTCAGAGCCAGTCCTCTTCTGGCAAAGAGTCAGCTTCTGTGTCCAGGCAGGTATCTGTGGAGCGTCCCCCGATAGAGAACAGCTGTAATACCCATGGTGGGGTGCGTGGAGGACCCCCTGATGCAGTGGGAGAAAGGAGACGGCACTTCCACCACAGGCCAACCCACATCCATGCCCAGCTCCACCTCCACAGAAAGGCAGAGAGCCAGACAGGAGGGGCAGAGCCACACTGTCCTGCTGGAGATAAAAGACACCATCAGAAGCAGCGTAGATCTCTCTCAGCTGGTACACACTGAAGCCCCATCCTCCAACCGCAAGCCCTTCCTCCCCTATGTCAACCAGACCCTCATGAACATGTAGGAAGCACAGTACCAGGTGATGAAGGACAGGATCAGCGATCTTCTTCACAACCCTCCAGACCAAGCTGAACCTGCTCCCATGCAGTCCAGGTCTGCTCCTCCACCCCAGGTGATGTCACTGCCCTTCCAAGGCTTTCCACAGGCCCTCAACTACTAAGGCTATAGCTACCAGGAGGTCCAGCAGCACAGGCAGCCCTTCCAAGTCCAGGCAAAGGTACATCGTATGCCACCGGTGCCACTGATGCAACTCATGCCAACCACGCCACCAATGCCAGCCACGCCACAGTTGCCACCCTAGCCACCGATGCCACCCACGCCACAAATGCCACCGACGCCTCACCTTGCTCAGCTGCAGCCCAGACATCCCCACTACACTGCTCCTTCCTCCACCCCACAGCCAAGCCCGGCCTCAGAACATCTGTCATCGGTATTGGGGCTGACACCCCATGTCATGGAGGAAGTGGCTCTCAAAATCACGGGGCTGAGCCGGCTCTCTGAGAGCTTCCTGGACACACTGTCCCCTGTTGTACTCTCAGGGCCAGGCACCCCAATGACACCTCTGACCAGCACTCCAGCAGCAGCCACCTCCACAGCACCTGGACTCTTCACCCCTGAAACTGGCCACGTTTCAGAGTGACCAAGAAGAGTGCGAGAGACTGGGTGGCTACCTGTTGATTTTTTTTTGCTTTGGACAATTGACTTGGGTCATTTTGCTTTGACAACTTGTTATTAATAAAGATTATCTTTGCTTCACACACTTCACACAAGTCTTGGTGGAAACTTTTAGAAATGGTTTAAACCTTTGCATGCTAGTGGGATGGGTAAGGATAGCAGTGGGATGGGCAGGGATACCTTTGGAATGGGTAATAGCTGTGGGATGGGTAGGGATACTTTTGGGGTGGGTAATAGCTGTGGGATGGGCAGGGATACCTTTGGGATAGGTAAGGATATTTGTGGGATAGATAAACCTCCAGTGCAAGCATGGTGGGACTGTATGGTCCACCCTCCCAGGTGCCACACATATGGCCCTTTATTATCAATAACAATATAATCATTGATCCACACATTT
>BLBF01000196.1:318220-328376 GCA_015471245.1 Laticauda colubrina | reverse complement strand
ATAGAATAGAATAGAATAGAATAGAATAGAATAGAATAGAATAGAATTCTTTATTGGCCAACTAAAGACAGCTGTGCCAGGTTACTCTGTATTTGGACAGGCCTGGCTGTGCCTTCATAGGATCAACCCACATGCCCAGGGATGGGGGGTGGGTTGCCATCGGTCCCATCAGGGGTTGTGTGTATATATACAGTGTGTGTGTCTGTGTGTCTCTTTCTGTGTATACATATATAAAATAGTATGTGCATACACAGTACATACATACATACATACATACATACATACATACATACATACATGGTTACTGTTATGATTCAAATGTTGATAGATTATCTCCTGAATAGCAAAAGTGAAAGTGAAACTTTCCTTTCTTTCTCATCAGATAAAGGAATCTTTAAACAGAAGTTTGGATATCCTGTATAAAGATTCCTATTTTCTCTTTCATTCCTGTTTCACCCATTCCTTGAAAAATCTAATTTTTACATTAAATCCATAGATGGAGTGTCACTGGATGAGAAGAGACTGAGCGACCAAGAGGAGTGCCAGAGACTCATTTTTGTTTTATAGCTTCTTGTTAATAAAGTCCATTTTTGATTCATACACTTGCTTCATTTCTTTTTTTTAATAAAGTCTTGGTGGAAACTTTTAGAAATGTTTAAGCCTTTGCATGCTTGTGGGATGGGTTAAGATAGCAGTGGGTTGGGCAGGGATACCTGTGGGATGGGCAGGGATACCTTTGGGATGGGTAATAGCTGTGGGATAGATAAACCTCCAGTGCAAGCATGGTGGGACTGTATGGTCCACCCTCCCAGGTGCCACACCTATGGCCCTTTTTTATCAATAATAATGTAATAATCATCCACAAATGTCAACACAAACACAACTCTTTATTAAATGCCCTGATCATTGTAGGGCCACTCAACATACATGGCCCAATCTCATCATTGTAATGAGACAGGCTGAAGGAAGCATCCATTAATCATCTATCATTGTGTCTTGCCACTCCACTGCTCCAGCAGTGGAGGTTTCGCCCTTCCCTCCATTCCCCAGGCTCCATGTCCCCATTGCCTTGTTGACGGTCCACAAGCCTGTTCTGCAAGACTGGGTAGCGGGTGCGCATGAGATTGTGCAGGATGCAGCAAGCTTCCATGATCCTCCTCACGGTCTCTGGGCAATGCTGCATGGTGGTGAGAAGTACCTGGAACCTGCTGGCCAGGATGCCAAAGGCGTTCTCCACCACCCGCCTTGCCCTGAACAGCCTGTAGTTGAAGATCCTCTTTTCACGGGTGAGGAGTCTGGAAGTGTAGGGCTTCATGAGGTTGGTTGTGAGGGAGAAGGTGACATCCCCACGATGAAGTAGGGCACATCTTGTGTGTCGTTGGGCAGGGGTTCTGGATCTGGGAAGCCCACAATGAGGTTGCGTTCCAGCTCCTCCTTGTGGTGACTGGCGTTGTATACCTGGGCATCTGAACATGAGCCGTTGCCTGAAGCATCGATGTACATGAACTTGTAGTCAGCATCGACCATGGCGAAGAGGACGATGCTGAAGAAGCCCTTGTAGTTGAAATAAGTGGACCCCGACTTGGCTGGCGCTTTGCAGGCCACGTGCTTGCCATCTATGGCTCCAACGGTGTGTGGGAAGTTCCACCTCTGATACCACTGCTCTGCAACTTTCTTCCATCCTTCTTCAGTGGAGGGGCACTGGAGGAGCTCCTCCAGGTATTCTTCGATGACGGCCTGTACCACTTCTCTAACCACAATGCTGATGGTGTTGTGTGGCACCCTCCATCCGTACTGCATGCTGCTGTAGGTGGTCCCTGAGGCCAGGTGGTGCAGAGTCAGTGCCACCTTGAGCCCAGGGTCCAGGCTGGGCTGGAAGTTAGTGTTTGCCTTGGTCAACCTGGGTGTCAGCCGCTGCACAACTTCGTCAAACATGGCTGGAGGCATCCTCATGAAGTTCTGGAATGCCCGAGTGTCTTCGTTCCTGAGCTCCACCATCAGCTTGTTGTACAGTCCGTACTCTGCTCTTCTGGCGAACCATCTTTGTACCCAGAGGCTTCTTGGCCGCCTCTTTTTCTTCCCGTAGTATAGTTCACAGAGCCTGTAGATGGCTTCGCACTGTTGCAGAAGGATGGTGGCTGCCAAAAGGACTGTGTTACGATCCACGGTGGACATGACTGGATTCTGTGGAAGAGGAAGAGTCAGATGAAGGCTGCAGAGGTCTGTAGCAGGGCTGCTGTTCTGAAATTGAGATCCAGATGTGTTGCTCCCCCTTTTTATAGGCAGTATAGGTGTCCCTTTGCATCCTCTAGGCATCCTCTAGACATCCTTAATATCCAAGATAGGTCCCCTCTGCGGACGCTTTTTCCATTTTACATGCTTTGTTTCCGTGCTGACTTGGCCAAAACCATCACAGTGGTGTTGGCCTTCTGGGCCACAAAACCAGACTCAGAGATGTCTGGGAAAGAATTTGGGCAATTTCATTATCCTCTCTTGCAGTGGCTTCCAAGTTGTCTTCTGCAGCATCTGGTTGGCTGCTTTCCCCCTTTTCCCTGAGTCAGACATGAATTCACAATCTGGAGAAATCATTCTACAGTTCAGTGAAGGTTCTGTCATTATATTCTATGGTGCCCTTGGCTACATGGGCTTCTTGGCTGCCATCTGCTTCACTGTGGCTTTCCTGGCCAGGAACCTGCCTGGGGCCTTCAATGAAGCCAAGCTGATCACCTTCAGCATGCTGGTCTTCTGCAGTGTCTGGATATCCTTCATTCCTATCTACCTGAGCACCAAAGGGTACATGGTAGCTGTGCAGGTCTTTTCCATCTTAACTTCCAGTACTGGTCTGCTTTGCTGCATCTTCCTCCCAAAGTGTTACATTATTTTTTTAAGACCAGATCTAAATACAAAAGAACACTTGATGTCAAAATAAAATAGAAATATGACTTTTGGGTAGTTATGTTCCAAAATAAATTAATGATTATGACAAACAACATTTGCATTTTAATGAGGTACACCCCAAAAAAAAACCCCCACCAGCAAGTCCATGTTTTTTCAAATCAATGTAGAAAAAGAGCATTACTATATAGTATACTGTATATGGTTTCCTTTTTTCTTTTTGAAATCAAGTCTCTAGAAAAGTATGTGAAGAAATAATAATTTCTTCTCAACATCTCAACATATCTGAGCCAGGTTGCAAGACACAAATGAATTGAGTCCCAACCTAGTACTTTGCCTGTCCATTCAGCAGGCTGTGAATAAAACACTAATGACCTATCTAGTCACCTCTAATTTAACAGATAATCAGAGTTGGAAGGGACCTTGTAGTTCATCTAGTCCAACCCCCTGCCCAAGCGGGAGACCCTATACCATTTCTGACAAATGGGAGTCCAATCTCTTCTTGAAAGTGTCCAGTGATGGCGCTCCCACAACTTCCAAGGGCAACTTCTGTTCGATTGGTTGATTGTCAGAAAACTTCTCCTAATTCCCAGGTTGAATCTCTCCCTGTTTAGTTTCCATCCATTATTCCTTGTGTGGCCTACAGGTGCTTTAGAAAATAACTTGACCCCTTCCTCTCTGTGGCAGCCCCTCAAATATTGGAAGACCACTATCATGTCTCCCCTGGTCCTTCTCTTTACTAAACTAGCCAAGCCCAGTTCCTGCAACCATTCATTGTATGTTTTAGCTCCCAGTCCCCTAATCATCCTGGTTGCTCTTCTGTGTACTTTTTCTGGAGTCTTAACATCTTTTTTATAGTACGGTGACCAAAACTGGATGCAGTACTGTAAGTGTGGCCTTACTAAGGCTTTATAGAGTGGTATCAGTACCTCACTTGATCTCAATTGTATCTCTCTGTTAATGCAACTTAGGATTGCATTGGCTTTTTTGGCTGCTGCTGCACATTCCTGGCTCATATTTAGCTGGTTGTCCACTAAGATTCCGAGATCCCTCTCACAGTTAATTCCACTTTGGTCAACTTTGATTTAAAGAACACCCCAGCTTGAGAGTCCTGCATTCCATCAAAATTGTTCAAATGTAAATGGGAAGAGTCTGGTCCAAGGTGCTTTGTACTTGCAACTTAATCAGGGTATGATCTCACCATACTCAACATGGTGGTGGAAATCCCCTTCAACTCTGGATTACAACATCTGCTCTGGGATAAGGAAGAGGTCTAATCAAGGGTAGGATGGTACCGGTTCAGCCCAATTCTAAAGCTCCGAAGAGCAGCTGCCACTGAACCGGTTCGCTATGATGAGATTCTGGTCTGCTGTTTGATCCACTTGCCCACCCAGGTTCCCATACTCAACCTTTATCCTCTGTTTTTGAAGTGCAGCTGCTTTGCGTGCCATGGAGGAGTGTCATGTGGCAGCTGCTGAAGCGATAGGGAGAACACCTCAGACAGTGAGGTGGAACACCTCTGTGCCTGCACAAACCTCTGGGCCTGTGCAAAGTGTGCATGCATGTAAAGCGCACCCACCAAGCCATGCCCACCAAATAGGTGGCAAAACAGTTTGAATCCCACCCCTGGGTCTAATGTATGACTGTTTGCATGAGTCTGGCCTGATATTTCCTAAGAGAAGCCCATGGTTGCCAAGGAAGCCCTGAACTCCTGTCCTTATCAAATATTTTATGAAGGTTCCCAGCAGGAATCAGTACCAGCAAACTGTGAAAGGATGCCTCCAGGCAGCCAGGCAGCTGTCATATCAGTATGATCCTCAGTTTGTTTTTATAGCACTGACTAACATATTGGTACACATACCTGATGTGATGACTGTGAGATATAAGACCCCCCCAATAAATTTATACTCACAATACAAAGACAAGTCTGGTGCACAATTTCAAATGTTTATTGAAGAAAAGAAAAAGCGGTTGCAAGCGTGGCCTCTCAGATCCTTCCCAAGTGTACAAGTACACTTGGGAAGTACAAGTGAGAGCAAAACTCTTGAGTACAAGGAGAGCAAAATTCCATATTCAAACAATACATTTATACTCCTGCACAAAACACGCTACACCTAAGAGGGCCTCCCCACACCCTCTTATTTTCTTACATTCTAAGAGGAGCTAAAGGGTCAACATGACATTGTTTTCTGTGCCTCGGTTTCTTATCTTGTTTCACTGCTGAGCTTTACCTTGGGAGGATGTCCTTTATCTTATTTACTCATTGCCTAGCCCGGGACAGATCTTCCTGTTTTCCAAGAAGATTGTAACAATTCATCATGAACTTGTGACTGAACACATTTTGGGTTTTTATATGTAACAGAGAGAGTAAAAAGCAATCTTCTAGCTTAACCATACTTAAACTATGTAAAATCATATTATAAAAGAATAACCTATGATATGTTTCTCTCTGTCATGCCCCTGGTGGAGACTGACTCTGAGGAAGAGGAGGAACAGCCAGCAGGGAGTGGGGGTGTGGCTCCAGAGGTGGTGGAGGAGGCTGGGGAAGGGCAAAGGTTGGCTGAGCAGTCAGAAGAGGATCCAGGCCCATCCCCTATCTGCCCTAGGTCACACAGGGAGGAAAGGATCAAGGAAAAGCAAGGTCTACTCAAGAGGAGGTAACCATGATCCTCCTCGTGGTTTACAGGTGGGAGCTATGTATATAAGTTTGCAACTGCGCAATTAGAATTTGCAGGAGTCAATGTTGTGTTCCTTGAAAGAGGCTTATCTTTGCTGGTATGCTTCCCATGGATTCTCCTCAATTATTTTCTGAGTTTATGATAAGTTATCTTGGCCTGCTTCGGGACTCTCGTCAATGCGGTTTGTTTGGTTTTCTTTTTGCCTCATTATTTACTTTCGTGACTTCAAACTGTGCCTAATAAAACAGTGAAGTTAAGTTGAAGGCCTTACTGGACTTTAATGTATGTTTTGGGTTTTGGATTATTTTGAGAGACTACGGGTCATCATACTCTCACTATCTTCAATGCTCTCCCATTCCCAATGCTTGCCCATCCCCTACTGTAGCAGCCCTGATTCTGAATCAAGATGAATCCAGGGGTCACAGTTTTACAATGAAGTTGAATTCATTTATCTGGTCATGTTTTCCATCTGGTCTCCTTGGTAAGATGAGTCAACAGGTGTTATGATTAAAGCTACCCTAATCCAGTGCGTAGATAAGATAACATTACCATCTTTACCCATTCTGATTTCAGTAACCTATGCTTGGTCCATTGCATCATCCATACCAAGATCTAGAGCAACATAGTCTATTTGCAACCAAACCTGGCATTAACCATCGACATCTTAAGGCCATGTTCTCCAGAAATTCAGCCACCTGGATACACAATGCAATTCAGGATAGGGGCACCTTGGCCTTTATCAACCTACCCAATACTCCCCACTTTACCTCCCTTGGCCAAACACTAAAGGGATATAACCATCCCTGTCCACACCTGCCTGGGTTGATCAACCTGCTCTAGTTTTCAGCCAGCATGGAACCTTTACATCCTCAACAATCTAATCATCCAGGTCCACTATTAAACACAATTCCATTGGACCTTTGACATCCAACCTTATATACCTCACATACACCAATGCATACAACTGTCCTATATCACCATGTTAGAGCTTCAATCCATCAACCACCATCATGCTAATGTCTAATTGGATGGCTTTCACCTTTCAGTTGGCCTCTCATCACAAAGAGACTGTCCCATTCCTTTCCTCATAATCACTAAGTTGGCCCTCTCACTTGCAATGGTTCTCCTCCATCCCACTCCAGAGTTAAAGGACATTTGGTACATTGGACATGGCAGAAGCACCCCTAAAGTCAGTTTGATAAAGTATTTTGGAAGTGTTCTGGGAATATGATTTGATTGCCTATTGTACCCTGTGACTATTATTAAGTGTTGTACCTAATTATTCTTCATTCTCAATGAATGTATCTTTTCTTTTATGGACATAGAGAGCATTTGCACCAAGACAAATTCCTTGTGTGTCTAATCACATTTAGTCAACAAAGAATTCTGTTCTGTTCTGTTCTGTTCTGTTCAAAATTAGTGGGAAATTTTTCAATGAAATTGTAGTTCAGCAGTAGCAGATCATAGTGGATGGCCATCAATTGATTTAACCACTAAGAATGACTGGACAGTTTATGTATGAATAATATCACCTGATACAAATTGGAATCCTTTATTTAGGATGGTAGGATACCATCTCCAGCTTCATTCTCAGAGAAAGAGAGAGAGAGAGAGAGAGAAAGAGAGAGAGAGAGAGAGAGAGAGAGAGACTTTTAGCTTCATGCAAGAAAAGCAGCAGATGCAGCAGAAGTCTTTCGGCAGAAATGAGTCTTTGCTGGCACAGTCTCTTGGAGCAGAATGCCTTTCAGGGTCCCAAAGACTCACTTCTGGTGGAGTTTGAGGGAGAGAAAGAAAAATATTTGCTGTTTTTGCTTGTGTGCAGTCAAAAGCAGAAGAAGAAAGAAGTGGAAAGAAGCAGCATGGTGGCCAGGTGAGGCATGTGTGCAAAGTTGCCCCCTGGCCTTTCCCCCCTCCCCTCATTACCTTATGTTGTTCACAATGCAAGTGACACAAGCCTTGTGTTCCCATGCGCCATGTGGGCGGCACAGCCTTGTCTTCCCACAGAGCCTGGATTAATTGCTTTGGGGGGTGCTTTGGGCATGGACATTTCTCTGCAGACTACCAAAATTTTCTTGTGAGCCACCAGTGGTCCCCACTGGCATCCACTGGCATCCACATGAATGCATGATGCCCCTATAGAGAATTCACCTACTACTGGAAAAATCTCTTATTTCTTTAGGCCCAAAATCAATCAGGATCTCCAACTTTTCTCAACCTCTACCTGGGATGCAATCTCAATTACAATTTCAGTGATGTTCAGGCACTTTCCATTTCTATTATATAATTTGTAGATAAAGCATTTCCTTTTTCTTATTTCAAATGCAATTTTTTTAGCATATTAATAAAATTCTCATTGTACAAGTGTCAAGTTTTTAAAAGCAGGATGTGGCATCTTAGGCCTCAGTTGACTAAGGGCATAAGACAGATATGCTGCCTTGAGAATTCAAAAAACCTGAGTAGACATTTTGGAATTTTAATATTGGGTTATTATCTTCCAAACACCCTTTAATTATTTCAAGCAAAATCGTTGGGTCCTCTTATGTTTGGAGAGGAGCTTGGATCATCTTCTTAGTGTGGAATGATGCAAACTATTGAGACTTAAAATTCCTCTATCTCAACTTTCTATATTTCTTCTGGTTGTAAGTTGCTCCTTTGTATTCAGGTCTGGTCTCAGGATAATAATGTAGCATTTAGGGAAGAAGATGCAGCCCAGGAGCCCAGCACTGGAGGACAAGATAGAGAAGACCTGCACAGTCACCATATATTTCCCTTTGGTGCTTAGGTAGGTGGGGACAAATGTCATCCACACACTGCAGAAGACCAGCATGCTGAAGGTGATCAGCTTGGCTTCGTTGAAGGCCCCAGGCAGATTCCTGGCCAGGAAAGCTACTGTGAAGCAGATGCCAGCCAGGAAGCCCATGTAGCTGAGGGTGATGTAGAACATGAAAACAGCCCCTTCATTGCATTGCAAGATGACCTCTCCAGACTGAGAATGGAGGTCAGATTCAGGGAATGGGGGAGAAAACCCCAGCCAGATGGAGCAGATGATAATTTGGACAACAGAACAAGAAAGGATAATGGAATTGACCAAGCTCTTCCCCAACCATTTCTTCACTCGGTTTCCTGGTTTTGTTGCTAGGAAAGCCAGAACCACTGTGATTGTTTTGGCCAAAAGAGAAGAAATGGCAACTGAGAAGACAATGCTGAACACTGCTTGTCGAAGAAGGCAGGTAGCTTTCCTTTGCTGACCAATGAAGAGCAAAGGAGACAAGAAGCAAAGCAGGAGGGAAACCAGGAGGATGTAAGAGAGGTCCCGGTTGTTGGCTTTGACAATGGGAGTTTCTCGGTATTTAATGAATATGATTAAAATAAGGGCTGTGGTTAAGAACAAGAATAGGGCAAAAGACACAAGGATGATGCCCAGATTTTCTTCATAAGACAAGAAGGTTATTATTTTGGGGATACATTGGACTCGTTTCTCATTTGGATATTGATCAGATGGACACTTGGTGCATTTTTCTGTATCTGAGAATACCAAAAGGGTTATTTTTTTTAACAAACTCTCCATTCACATTTTAAGAAGAAGCTTCTTGGGACAACAGCTGGCACCAGAAACATTTCCCCAAATGTATGTTTTAATATCTCATCAGAATACAGTTAATAAGAATACCATTTTCTAATATATGACTATTTAGCTAAGATCTATGTAATTTGAGGAAATCTTAGGAACTGAAAGATTTCATGTTTAATGTGCAGGACCTCCATAAGAGTGTACAGGGTTAGAGCTTAAGTATGAATTAATTAATCTTTCTAGATACATTTCCTGAATCCTGCAGGATGACACCTCTTATTATACTGGAATCAGAAGATATCTATCTTAGGAAGATAGTAGAGAAATCTATCCTTCAAATAATCTGGAATGGCTCATAGAAGCATAAGTATTATGAATGGAATGAGGCTTCCCATAATTTAATTCAGTACTAAATTGTGGATCAGTGATACCTTCCCACTGGCCCCATAATGAATATATTGCAATAATCCTTCCAATAATTATCCTAATATAATTTCTCAACTGATGTTCCCAGAAATCTTTAGTCTGACCTAAATAGTATATAAAATTATCAGCTACAATGTCCTCCCTGTCAATGACTACTTCAGTTCCAACCACAACTATACATGAGCGCATAATAGGTACAAACTGAAGGTAAACCGCACCAAACTTGATTTCAGGAAATACGACTTCAACAACAGGGTGGTCAATGCCTGGAATGCACTTCCTGACTCTGTGATTTCTTCCCCAAACCCCAAAAACTTTAACATTAGACAGTCTACTATTGACCTCACCCCTTTACTGAGAGGTCTGTAAGGGACGTGCATAAGCGCACCAATGTGCCTACTGTCCCTATCTTATTGTTTCCTTTTTATTCATATTCATTTCATGTCATCATAATCATGTTCTAATTATATCTGTAATCTAATACATGCTTGACATATTATTATTGTTGTTCTTATTAATGTTATGGTTATGGTTATGGTTATGGTTATGGTTATGGTTATGGTTATGGTTATGGTTATGGTTATGG
>BLBF01000196.1:288594-315237 GCA_015471245.1 Laticauda colubrina | reverse complement strand
ATTCATTCATTCATTCATTCATTCATTCATTCATTCATTCATTCATTCATTGTAAAGAATATGTATATATAAATTATATATGTGTGCTGTTCAGCATCCTTCGGGTATTATCCCACGTCATTGTAGTTGTGCTTTTAAAGTTGTAGCAACGTTTCAGCAGAATCTCATCTGCCATCATCAGGCTTCTGTATTGAGTTCATTGTAAGTCAGACTTCCACAACCATTTCAGTTTTAAATTTGGGGCTAGCCTACTGCTGTGCCAGAATGGTTTTTTCTTCATCCTAATTGGTTGGGAGCCTTGGTCTTTGTTTATTGGTCTTGGAGTTTGCTGTGTTCTGCTTGATTGGTGTTTCTAATATCTTCTGTCTGTTTTGTGGCTTTTTTTTGTCTTGATTGGCTGGCAATATTGTGTTCCTGTATTGGAGGCTATTAGTGCAGCTTGGCTCTGAGTAAATGGATGGCTATCATTTATTAGGAAGCTAGGTTACATCTGGGTGCCTGGTTGGGGTGTATTTGACCTGGAGGTATCAGGGGGGATCTGTTTGTGCCCAGGTGTTTGCCTGGCTAATGTGTGGAGAAACATTACTGCAATGATCAGGTAGTTTTGCCTTGCATTAGCCATATAATCTTTTGAATAAGCTATAGCTATATTGTTTGTCCATATCCTGTTCCAACCACGAACTACCTCGCTGCATATGACATTCTGCAACAGAAAAGCTCTGTAGAAATATGACCACATCTGCTGTTGCAAACTGCTCAGAAACGCTAACCACAGGGGCCTGTACGAAAAATACTGGACATAATGTAGAAACTGCTTTTTACACATAGAAAACATCTACTGACACCCAAATATGGATATCCATCCCACTCAACTGTGTTTGCAAAACATAGTTGCCATATATGTGTATTCAACCCAATGTGTCAGTTTGAGTATGGTCAATCAGGATCACATGCTTGCCTTCTGATATTTTGTAACCCACCCAAACCTCAATAAAAGAGCTTGTCTCAAGCTAGTTCGGGGCTCGCTCACCCTGAGGAGAAAACGTGTGTCATGTCTTTCCTCAAACCCATTCGGCAGTTTGTGGGGAGCCCTCCGGGAGAGCGACGCCTCACTAGTGGTGTGAAGATTTTTTTGTTTGTGAGTACAGGCTTCCAAATAATTGACAGTCTGGTGGAATTATCTCTTCTATTCCACCAGAAAGGTGGGATCTTCTCTTAAACTCTCAGCCACTTCCAGTGTGACACATCCTCATGAGGATTGCAAACCATCTGGCAGAACCATGACCTCAGGCCATTAGGATGTATCTGAAGGGTGGATTCTGATCTAATCTCAGTAGGATGGATGTTCCAAAGAGCAGGAACCATGTCAGAAAATAATCTTTTCCTGAACCCCACCAGCCAAAATTCCAAACTGATGGGCCCCACAGAATGCCCCTTCTGATGGCATGGTTGAGCTGAGCCAATCTTATTGGGGTGAGATGCTTCTTCAGACAGCCTGGACCATGCTATGCAGAGCTTTAAAGGTGATAACTAACACCTTGAATTTCCCCCAGAAGCAAACCAGTAGCCAGTGCAGCTTGCAGAGTGGTGATGTAACTAGTGCAGAGGTGGGTATTCTGGAGAACTCGTAGCAGAAATTTTGAGTAGCTTGGAGAACTGGTAAATACCACCTCTGACTGGAGATTTTACAGTATCCTTCCCCTGCCATGCCCACCAAGCCATGCTTACAGAACTGGTAGTAAAAAAAATTGAATCCCACCACTGAATTAGGGTCATACTAGGGACACCAAGAACTTCCTGCTCAGCTGCCTTCTGCACCAGTTGTAGCATCTGGATGCTCTTTAAGAGTAGCCCCATGTAGAGTGCATTGCAATAGCCCAAGCAAGAGATGACTGGGGCTTGAGTGACTGAGCACTGGGACTCTTGATCCAGAAAAATGTGCAACTGGCACACAACACAAAACTGTGCAAAGTAAATCAGAGCTGTGACATCTGCTCTTTGGATAGGAGTTTGAAAATTCAGGAGAACCCCAAAGTTGTAGACCAGATATTTCAGGGGTAGGGCACCCTTCCTCGAGAACTAAAGTTCATAAAATCATATGTTACAATGTCTTATCAGTTAATGAATATTTCCAGCTTTAACCACAACAATACAAAAGCACACAACAGATAACAAACTCAATGTTAACCAAACTCAATTGCAGGAAGTATGATTTCAGCAACAGAGTGGTCAATGCCTGGAATGCACTGTCTGACTCTGTTGTTACATCCTCTAACCCCCATTCCTTTACCCTCAAACGAACCTCGATTGACCTCATCCCATTCCTAAGAGGTCTGTAAGGGGTGTGTATCAGCGCACAATCGTGCCTACCATCCCTGTCCTATTTTCCCCAATTATTAATTCCTATTTCCTCTGTTTAAACTTATGTTTATTCTTATTTCTATTGTATTGTAAGCTTTTGACAAAATAAAATAAATAAATAAAAAAAATGCTAAATTCCAGATCCTGAAGATCCATGCAGTAGAAGCCATTTGGTCTTGCCAAAGTTCATCCAAAACATCTTGTCCTCCATCTGCGCAATATTACTCACTGTATAATTAAATTAGCCAAACTGTTAGCCTTTTGTAACACAAGGAGATTGAGAAGGTTCCTCTATCTCTCTTTAGGAGTTTCATCAATCCTGGTAGGGACTCCCTACCTGCCATGGCTGCAGCCTTGGAGTCCCCAAACTCTCTTCACCCTTCTTGCTTTTCCTCTTGGATCTGGAAGAATAGGCAGCTTTCAAGGCATAAGCCAAAGTTTTAATAACACTGTGCAAATGGAGATGAAAAGGGATCCATATTTCCCTCCATTCCTCTTCAGCCTCCAGTGGGGCTCTCTGGGTGCATCTTTTCCGACCTTTGGCAGAAGAAATGTGTTTTGAAAAAGAACAGTGGAAATACAGCTCTTTCAATTGCACATAAAGTTTGGTTTCAAAAGGATCTTTTTTCAACAATGTTTTTTCCTGAAAAGCAAAGCTCCAAATACTATGGACGTATTTGTAAAGGCTCTCTCGTCCCACTATCAAATGTTCAATGCTTTCTAATATCCAGACTTTCCCTTCAACAGGTCCTGGAACACCTTCAAATGTTAACTGCAAAGTATGGATTCTGTCCCAGACGTTAACCATTTCTATGTAGTTCACAAAGACGTTGACTTGTCTCCACTTAGAGACAGCATCCCGGAGGGGTGTTGTATGTCCACTCACTGAGAATCGTTGTGATATAACCACACAAATTCCATTTCTGACCAGCATAGGAGTAAAAGTCCTCATGAAATTCTCTCCCTCCTCTGTGTCTGAAGCAAAGAGACCAATCAAGGTCCATCTGAAATGGAGGAGCAGTTGGACAATTCCTGGGTATTGAATTCCTTTTTGGGGAAGAATCCGGTGGAAAAAAGGGAAATCAGTTTTATCATTCAGAGCCTCTGAAACAATTTCATCACTGATCTGAAAAAGATGTTACAAAATATATAGTACAGAACATTAACTAGATTGTATATAAAAATAAAACAAAAAACAACTTATGTTAAAAAGAATAAGAATAAAGAATGCAAATTATATTTCTGATACACTCCACCTGTTTACCACAATAAGAGCCATATGTGCACATCTCAACTGAACTTTATTGTCCAAATAAATTCTCTATTTCTTTAATTCTGACTACACATGATATATATACAGCTCTCTCTAAGTTGTTTACAGAGCCAAACTATTGCCCCCAACAATCTAGGTCCTCATTTTACCCATCTCAGAAGGATGGAATGATAAGTCAACCTTGAGCCTGGTAAGATTCGAACTGCCAAATATATTAATTAATTAATTAATTAATTAATTTAATTTACTTGTTGAAAGCTTTCAATATAACAGAAACAAGAATAAACATAAGTTTAAATACAAGAAATAGGAACTGATAATTGGAGACAATAGGACAGGGATGGTAAGCACGATTGTGAGCTTATGCACACCACTTATGCAGGTATCTGGCTGCAGCAGAAGTAGCTTGCAGTATCATACTCTGATCACTGCACCACTGAGGCTCTTGGTGTGTGTGTGTGTGTGTGTGTGTGTGTGTTGGATTTATCATTCATTTACCATAGTCCTGCTCACTTTGCCAGACACAGAAACAACCAAACCAACCTGTGGGACTTTGTAAGGGCTTACTAATGTTGACATCTGAATGGAGGTTTCCCTCTTAGCTCCATCAACAACAACCAAAAGGTTTTCCTTCCTTCCACAGCTGTAGTTTGGAACATTGGCTTCTCCAGTAGAGAAAATGTCCAGCAAAGCATCTGAAGTAGCAAGGGTGCTGACATAGTTGTCATGGATGTTGTAGCCAAGGGTGAGATTTCCCAGAAACCGGGGAGTCTTGTTGACCATTTGAATGGCAAAAATCAGGATTAGCTGTTTAAAATAATTTGTTTTACTGTAAAAAAAAATTCATGTTATGACTACCATCATCAATAAAAACAACATAATGATTTTTTTCAATTTAATCAACTTTGCCTCCACAAGCCTACTGTGTCTTAAGCCAATACAGAACCAAAGTCCATGGCAAATGATAGCAGGTAATTTTTTATGAGCATTGAGAAGAAGGGATGGAGATAGTCCTCCACCACAGTTAAGAATCATAAATACACCATTATCTGTAGAAGTCCTAATTTTTATCTGCCCTGTAACTTGTATTCAAAATTCAATCATCAAAGTATAACCATATAAGCCAAACTATAGAAACACCACTATAAAAAGAAGAGAATGTTCCATAAGTGACCCAGAAAAGCAACTGTGAAAAGAAGTCATTCCTCTAAGGATCAGGCACTGAATATCAATGACTTTAATTATGGAAATCTGTTGGGCAGAGGCATCTACAACCTTTTCAATCACTGTTTTAAACCAAACTCAGTATCCAAGTGATGAACATAGTATTGGACAGGAATGGATAAGCAATTTAGACTTGTTTCAGGTTTTATTTGCTGCATGGTTGGATCTGAGTCAAAAGAGGAAAGCAAATGAACTGCAAATGGTGGGAATGCAACTCCATCACACTGAGTAACTTACGAGCGAGACTCAGTAGATGGAGCCATGTTGAAAGGCAACATTCTAGATGATGGTGTTGTTTCAGTGGTGACTATGCCAATGAAATGGTCTCCTGGCTTGTAATAGTTCCATGGTTTCTTTCCATCCTGATTCTCAAAATTAAGTGGGCATTTCATTCTAAGCTTCATAGAAACTGCCTGAGACACCAGCAGCATCAGAAGCAGAATATCCATAATTTATAGGACTGAATCAATCCACTTCCTATTTTGAAACAAGAACAAGAAGAAGTGGGACAATTCATTACACTCTGGCTTTCCTGATTCTGCAGAGACAAACCAACCTTCATCTGGAAATAAGAGAAAGGTACATTCAAGACCAAAATATCTGCCGGTCCCAAAATTGTGGCATTTATCCTTTTCTGATGCAAGATCCCTTTCTTGTTGTTTCAATCTGATGTTAACATCAAAGGCAGTCACTGTGGCAAACGATGTCTCAAAAGAGCATGTTGGTGATCATTACAGCGAGAAACAACTTTTCCTTTGGGAATCCTGAAGTTCTTCCCAGACTCCAAGTGCAGAATAGCAAGTAAGTGAAAAGTCACAAATACACCTCTGGAGTTGTTGAGGTCCTTTCTGTCTGGATATGTCCAGAAAGGAATGTTGGAAGAAAATAATTCAACACCTAGGTAATTGACTTTTGCTGCCCTTCATTATGGTGACCGTGCCCAGAGATTGCTGAGGGAGCTCACCCAGAGCAAATACAATTCTAGCTGCAGTTAAAACATTAATAAACAGATATGTTATTTCTTTACTGTAACCTTCAGATAAAATCCACAATAAAAATATCTCTGGTTTTAAGTCTATATGATGTTTTATCATTTTTTCTAACCATGTGTGTATTTTAGTCCAATATCTTTTAGCTTCTGCACATGTCCACCGCATATGATCCAGGTATGATCCAGGTATCTGATGACATTTCCAATATTTTGCCAATTTGTCCTTAAACAACTTTGCTATTCTTGCCAGGGGGTAAATGCCACCTGTAAAAAATCTTATACAAATTCTCTTTATAAGCTGTTGACATTGTTCATGTATAGTTTCTAGTCCATAATTTCTGCCATTTTTCCAAATCTATTCCATATCCAAAATTTCCCCCCCAGGCAATAAATGTTTATTTAACTTGTTCTTCTAATTTTACTCCTAATATTATATTTATTTTTATTTTATTTATTTATTTATTTATTTATTTTGTCAAAAGCTTACAAGACAGTAAAAATAAGAATAAACATAAGTTTAAATATAAGAAATAGGAACTAATAATAAATAACCATAATTTTTTAAAATCATCCTCTATTCAGTACCTGTTAACATTTTTGTCTAATTCAGTCAATTCTTTGTAAAACCCATCTATCTTACTATCTTTTTCATATCTTGAATGTATTTGCATATATGAATACCAATCATCTTTATCCCTTGTTCATCTAGTTCTTGCTTTGTTTTGAGTTCACCCTTTTCATTTAAAATTTCAGTATATCTAACAATATGTCTCATTTTAAATACATTTGCACATGCAAATGCCTCTATTGTTGATAACCAGAAGGGTATTTTCAAATAATGTTGTTCCTTTATGTTCTCCCATGTTGATAGTAAAGCATCTTGAATATAATGTCTCTGAAAATATCCATGAGCTTTACTTTCCTTATATCATAAAAATGCATGCCACCCTAATTGTAGATCATGACCTTCCAATATTAATAGTCTGGTATTTCTCAAAATAATCTATTCTTTCATTCACATCAATATTACTGTCTGATAATATAATTTCCAATTGGGTAATCTAAAATCTCCTTTCATTCAAGTGTCCTGTAATAGTTTTAGTTTGACTCTTGTCTTCTTTCCCTGTCATATATATTTCAACATCATTTTATTTAAATCCTCAAAGTATTCTTTCCCTAATTTTATTGGAATCACTGAAATAAGTATACTATCCTTGGTAATATATTATTTTAATTGTGGATATTCTCCCTGTTAAAGATAGTTGTAAATTTTTCCATTTTTCCAAGTCTGTTGCAATCTGTTGTTTTAGTTTATAATAATTGTCTTCCTTAAATGTTTCACAACTTGCTGTCTTTTGTATTCCCAGGTATTTCACTTTTTTGTGATCTGGATGTTTAGACTGTCCATTAATACTTTCCTTTGCTTCTCTGTTATGTTCTTCACTAAAATCTTAGTTTCTTCTTTATTTATTTTTAGTCCTGCAACTTCTCCATATTTTTCTATCTTCTCTATCAGTTTAGAAGCTGTCTCCAATGGTTTTTCTAATATAAAGACCAGATCATCAGCAAATCCCTGTAATTTATTCTCCTCCTTTTTTATTTTCATTCCATTTATTTCTTTATCTTTTCTAATATTTCTGTTTAATACTTCCAAAGCCAATACAAATAACAATGGTGACAGAGGACATTATTGTCTTGTTTCTTTTTTAATATTGATATCATCTATCAAATCTCCATTTATCATTACTTTTGCTGATTGTTTATAATATATTGCCTTGATTGTTTTAATAAATCTTTCTCCAAAACCCATCTCTTCCATTTGCAGCAACAGAAATTGCCAATTTACATTGTCAAAAGCTTTCTGTGCATCTAAATACACCAAGGCCATTTGCTTCTCTGGGTATGCTTCATAGTATTCCAATCTATTCAATATTTTTCTCATGTTGTCTTTTATTTGCCTCTTAGGCAAAAATCCATTTTAATCTTTATGTATAAAATAGTTCAAATATCTTTTAAGTCTTTCTGCCATTATTGAGACAAATATTTTGTAATCTTCATTCAGCAGGAATATGGGTCTACAGTTTTTTATCTGTTGTAGATCAATATCTTCTTTTGGTATAAGAGTAATATATGCATCTGTCCATGAGTTAGGTACTTTAGTTTTTGTCCAAACCTCATTCATTACTTCAAGCATTGTAGTGCTGAGAGATTCCTACAATGTCTTGTAAAGTTCTGCTGGTAGACCATCTGGCCCGGGTGCTTTTCCAGTATTTTGTCTATTTATCACCTCTGTCAGTTCCATCATTGTTATTTTCCCTCCTCACATTATCTTGATTTCCTCAGGTATTTTGGGTAATTTTGTTTTTTGCAAATATTGTTTTACTTTTCCTTCTTCAATATTCTCTTGATCATATAATTTCTCATAATACTTTTGTACTATTTCTTTTTTTCTTTATTCCCATAACAAAACATTCCATGGTCATCTATTAACTGTGGTATCCTTTTCAATTATGTCTCCTTTTTCAATTTGTATGTTAACCATCTACCTGGTTTATCTGCATTTTTAAAAAAGTTCTGTTTAGCTCACCTGATTTTTTTTGTGCCAAATCTTCCTTTTTCCATCAGGCCCATTTAATGCATAATTATTTTTATTATGACTTTTAAGATTCTTTTTTTGTGGATATATTTGTAGTTCTTTCTCCAGTTTTTTATGGTCTTCTAAGATCTGTTGTGCTTGTCTTTTTTATTTTAATATTCCTTCTTCTTATATAAGTTATAATCAGACCTCTGATTTAGGCCTTCATAGTGTTTCATACATAGTGCCTTTTCAACATTGTCTTTTGTGAAATCAATGTTCATTAGATCATTGTAATTATTTGTGGTACAAGTAGAAAATATTGGGCATTAGTCATTGCTATTTACAAAGACTGAGTGTTACATTTACATATGGAGATCTAATAGAAATGAAAATCACAAACAGGTTCAACACTTCAGATTAGGAGGATTTGAGGTTTCTGATTACTTTCTTGTCATTAAAAGACAGGCAGCACTAGAGTTAACAAGTCATCAATCCAGAGTGATACCAGCTCTTGAGTGACTTTTCACTGCAGTCTCTGGAGAAAAGATATCACATCGAGAGTTAATGAACTGGGTGTTGAACTATCTAATTCTCACATCATTTTCTGGACATGTCTGGATAGGAAGAATCACAACTACTACAGAACAGCACACCCAGGGGTATTTCTGTGATTTTTCACCAACATGCTTTCCTCCAATTACCCCTCTTGATTCTCAAAGATTGTTTGTGATAGAGAGAGAACATACCTGGATATTGTAATTATGACAATCCAGGTCTTTGAGACTATCTCTTGCTACTTCTCCAATGACTGCCTTTGGTGTTAAAACCAACATGGAGGAGATGATACATCAGAAAAGGATAAAAGCCCCTGCTCATGCTCCCTGTGCCATGTTTTGGGACAGACAGGATCTGTGCTCTTGAATATGCCTGTCTCTCCTTTCCATGGGAAGCTCCATTTGTCTCTCTCTGAATTGGAAGGATCACTGACATGTCCATCTTGTGAGAATTCTTTCGATTCTTTCTAGTCTACTTGTTATACTTGTTTAGAAATAGGAAGCAGGTTGGTTTATGAATTATGAGCTTCCTACTTCTCCTTCTCGTGCTGATGCTATGCCAGCCAGTCTCTGGGAAGCTTGGTATGAAGTGTCCACTGGGTTTGGAGCACCAGGATGGAAAACAACCATGGAGCTATTACAAGCCAGGAGACCATTTCATCAGTATAGTTGTCACTGCAACAACAATATCACATACCACATTGCCTTTCAACATGGCTCCTTCTAGTCAGTTTCACTTGTAAGTCACAAAGTATGATTGAGTTGCATTCCCTCCATTTGCAGTTCTAATGCTCTCCTTTTTTTTTTCCTTCTTATTTCACTCATTCCTACATTTCAGGGCATATCTAGTTTCTTGAATTGTTATGACATCCTTGCTTTCTCTCTTTTGATTTATTTTGTACAAGAGACTGAAATACAAAGATGAGGGGAAAAATGCTTGAAAGAAATGCAGAATACATACTCTCCCAATTCAATCCTGAGTTATCACTTGAATAGACAGACAGACAGACATATAGAATTATTTATTGGCCAAATGTGATTGGACACACAAAGAATTTTTCTTGGTGCAAGTGCTCTCAGTGTACATAAAAGAAAAGTTACATTCATCAAGAATCAAGGTAGAATAGAATAGAATAATAGAATAGAATAATAGAATAGAACAGAACAGAACAGAACAGAACAGAACAGAATAGAATAGAATAGAATAGAATAGAATAGAATAGAATAGAATTTTTTGTTGGCCAAGTGTGATTGGACACACAAGGAATTTGTCTTGGAGCAAGTGCTCTCAGAGTACATAAAAGAAAAAAAATACTTTCATTAAGAATCATAAGGTAGAATAGAATAGAATTATTTATTAGCCAAGTGTGATTGGACATCCAAGGAATTTGTCTTGGTGCAAATGCTCTCAGTATACATAAAAGAAAAGATACATTCATCAAGAGTCAAGAATCATAAGGTGCAACACTTAATGATAGTCAAAGAGTACAATAAGCAATCAAATCATGCTAGGAAACACTCAATAAAAATCATTAGGATAAAAACAACAAGGTTACAGCCATACAGTCACAAGTGGGAAGAGATGGGTGAAAGGAAGGATGAGAGGATTAAAGTCAGAATACTGACTTTAGTTTAAAGAAGAAATTGAAAGGGTCATAAATTGCTATTAGAAATGCTTTTCTGAGTGAAACAGTGTCTTCCTATTAAGATGGCTCTACTTTAACGATTGAATGATTTTGAGTCCTAGTTGGTATTGTTCCCAAGCCTGGGATGTTGAATGTGTCAAGGGTTCCTGGCTTTATCTAACTATCCAAATATCCTGCTCTTGTGTATGTTGAATTGAGATATTTGTAATGTTTTTACTGGTTTTACTGTTTTTATTATTTTAACATGTTTTCCTTAATTTAAACTTGTAATATATTTCCCGAATTGTAAGCTTCCCAGAGTCATTGACTGAGATGGGTCCTTGAATGAAATTCAGTGAAAGAATAGATGGATGGATGGATGATGGTATATTTCTGATTATTATCCACGAAGGAGATTTTTATCCCCATCTCATTTTCCCAACATTCATAAAAATGAAATGGTGATGAGTGGACTATCATTTATCTTTAGCTATGGATCAGTATTGGTGTAAGAAACAGAAGACTTGTGGATTCAAAGCAATAGCACTTAGACTATATACTGCTTCACAGTGCTTTACAGTTCTCTCTGAGCAGTTTATAGATTCAGAATATTGCCCCCAACAATCTGGGTCCTCATTTTATCAATCTCAGAAGGATGGAAAGCTGGTTCAACCTTGAGCCTGGTTTGATTTGAATTGCAGGCAGCCAGCAGTCAGCAGAAGTAGCCTGCAGTACTGTATTCTAACCACTGCACCACCACGGCTGGTGGTGGATTAAATTGAAAAATTATTGTACTATTACTGTTGATTATGACAATGATAACATGAACATTTTTTTACATTAGTATACCTTATGATACACTAAGAATACCACGCTACATTTTTAATATTCAAGTGGTCAACAAGGATGCCTGGATCTTGAGAAATCTCACTCTTGGCTACAATATCCATGACAACTATGTGAGCACACTTGGGACATCAGATGCCCTGATGGATATGCTTTCTACTGGAGAAGCCAATGTTCCTAACTACAGCTGTGGAAGGAAGGACAACCTTTTAGTTCTTCTTGATGGATCTAAAAAGGACATCTCCATCCAAATGTCAACATTAGGAAGCATCTACAAAATCCCACAGGTGTGTATCTGAGTTTTTCTATTGGTAATGTGCGTGGAGGCGTGATGGCAAGTGATAGATCCAAACTTATCTTCCTTTTGGGAATGGAAGAGCTGCTTTTCACCATGGCCATTATAGGTCTCATGGCTGGGGATTGATCCAAGTTGTGGATGAAACAATTATCAAAGTAGTTATAGGAGGAGCCTCAGTGGCGAAGTAGTTAGAGTGCTGTACCCCCAGACACCTCTGCTGCCTGCAATTTGGCAGTTCAAATCCCACCAAAGTCAAGGTTGATTCAGCCTTCCATCCTTTCCAAGGTGGGTAAAATGAGGACCCAGATTGTTGGGGGCAATAGGCTGACTCTGTAAAACCACTTAAGAAAACCACAGTCTAAATGTTATTGCTATTGCTATATCCTCTCAAGACACCATCACCATTGCTTTGGAGGTTCCTGCTGCACAGAACTGAAGATTAGCAGAGGTTCTGTGTCAAATCAAAGAATCTTCTGTACAAAAGGAAGATGTAGCAGTGATGGGAAACTCATGTTTTGTACTAATAATAATCAAAATAATGATTATTTCTATGGTAAACAAATCCCAAATTCATGACAAGAAGCTATCTTACCATGTATTATGAACTTGTAGAAACCATGTACAAGTCCATGTATTATGGACTTGTAGAAACCACTAGCATTAAGTAACATTTTTTTTTAAAAAATAGAAGCTCATGAGCTCATATGTGAACTATTTTTACCCTACAATTTTCACAATGAAATCCATGATAAAAAAAGTGTTGCACAAAGAATCCAAGCAGAGAAAGATATAGCCATCCTCAATAATATTGGTACATTGAAAGATATTAGCCACTACAAACATACTTTCAAAATTTCAGATATACCAACAAAGAAATAAAAAACATCTGAGCACACTATTTACTCAAGTAAGATTTCAGCACTTGGACCCAATAATTAAATATGGAAGATTTAATCAAGACCCTTATAATGAAAAGACTTGTACTTGCAGAGCTCCAGAGACAGAAGACTTAAGATATCTATTATTTTAATGTCAATTGTGTAAGAAAAGGAGAGTTCAGGATCTTGAACTACATATTAGATGAATGAACTTTTGGAATCCTTGTATTAAAAATGGCATATTTCCTGTATGGTCAAATTAAAAAAAAAGAAATTGAATACAGCTCTTTAATTGAACGAACATTTGTTGAGATTTGCAAGTATAGGTCTGATAGTGGTCAATAGTAGGTGTGATATAGAAATGTGATTTGCATTCTTTTTTCTTTTTCTTTTCAAATTAATTTATTTTATACTATTGTTGTATAACATTTTATAATGTTATGTATTTTTATTCTGTATCTGGATTTGCTTAATGATTAACAAACAGTACACTATTTAAATGTGTTTATGAGAACAAATTGGATCTCTTTAAAGCTAATATTTTTGAACTAATCTGACTCCAAATATTACACAGCATTCTTCATTGCTTTCTCAGATCAGTTTTCAATTATTTTCAGAGTCACTGAATGATAAAAGTCAATTGCCTTTTTACCACCGGCTTTTCCCAAAAAAAGAATTCCTCTACCCAGCCTTTGTCCAATTGCTTCTGCATTTCAGATGGACCTTGGTTGGTCTCTTTGCTTCAGACACTGAAAATGGAGATAATTTTATAAGGACTTTCACTCCTCTGCTTGTGAGGAATGGAATTTGTGTTGTTATATCACAACAATTCTCAACAACTGGACATATAGCTCCCCTCAGGGCTGCCCTTTCTAAGTGGAGGCAAGTTAATGTTTTTGTTCACTTCATAGAATATGTTCCCCTTACAGACAGAATCCTTCCTTTCCATTTAACACTTGAAGGCTTGTCAGGATTCATTGAAGGGAAAGTTTGGATCACGACCTATGTCCTAATAAGTCCAATTAAAAATTGCAGGCTTCTCAAATACGTGCATAGTATCTGGACTTTTTATTTTAAGGGAAAAGAATGGCAAGTAAAGGATGCATTTGAACCCAGTTTCTTTGTGGAACCATCATTTACAGATCAAGCATTTCAGTGTTCTTTTTCAATGAATGTATTTTCTGCCAAGGGCAGAAGAAGATGTACTGAGAAAGCACCACTGGAGACCCAAGAAAAAAGAAGCAGGATCAAAGTCCAAAATATCCACTACTTTTACAGTGTCATTAAGACTCTGGCCCGTGCTCTGAATGCTACATATTCCTGCAGATCCAGGAGGAGAAGGACAGAGGGCAACAAGATACTTTGGGCTCCAAGGCTACAACCATGGCAGGTAGAGAATCCTACAAAGATCCATCAATCTTACTTCAAAATAAAAGGTGGGGAACCATCTCAACCTACTTGAACTACAAGAGGGTAACAGGTTTGGCAAATCTAAACCCTCAGGCTATCAATCAGAATAGAGATGGAAGTGACATTGGAGGTCTTCTAATTCAACCCCCTGCAGGAGACCCTATTCCAGGGGTTGCCAGTCTTTTGGACCTCATGGACCACCAAACTCATAATTTTAAATCCTGGGGACCACTTATATGAATTTTGAATTTTGACTGATGGTACTTTGCTGACGTTGGTGGGAGAGGGACAGAGAGGGAGGGAGGGAGGGAGTCTGATCTAACCTCTCTCTCTCCCCCCTCCCCCCCACAAACACACAGAGGCAGGGGTGAGATTCAAATTTCTGAACAACCTGTTCTGTGGGCATGGCCTAATTTGTGGGTGTGGCTTTGCGGTCATGTGACTGGCTGGGCATGGCTTGTATGTAAATATTTTTAAATATTTATATAAATATTGATTTTTTTTAATAAAAAAAGAGCAACTTTTAGCCAAAATCAGACAAAGCAGGCAGGCAGATTGAGTTGCTCACAGAATCATTCAGAGATCTATCTATCTGCCATCGGCTACCTGAGTCTGTCACATAAAATTTGGTTGCCATGAGTCTGTACTGAATAATAGAACCTAAGGAAGGTTTGGCTCTGCTTAAAAGCAGAGCCAAAGATCTAAAAACTAGTTAGAAAGCAACAAATACAATAATTTCCTGCTTTCTAGCTAATCTAAATCTCCTGGCACAGCAGAACAGCTGATGGTCGAAAAAAAGAAAGGAAAAATAGCAACTTGGCAAGTTTGCCAGGTAAGGAACAAATGGGCAAGGAGGGTTCCCGAGGGCCATGTAGGTGGCACAGCCTTGTGTTCCTATGCAGCTTGGATTAATTCCTTTGAGGGGTGTTCTGGGGGTGACATTTCTCTGTGGACCACCAAAATTTTCTCAGCCATGGCCCACTGGTTGATAACCGCTGCTCTATACCATTTCATATAGGTGGTTGCCCAGTTTTTTCTGAAAAAGCTCCAGTGATGAAGCACCCACAATTTCTGATAGCAAGCTATTCCACTGGTTAATTGTCCTCACTGTTAGGAAGTTTCTCCTTAATTCCAGGTTGTGTCTCTCCTTTATTCACATATTTTGTTTCTTGTCTTGCCTTTTGGTGCTTTGGAAAATAAGTTGAACTCTTCTTTGTGGCAGCCCCTCAAATACTGAAATACTGCTAGCATGTCACCCCTACTTCTTCTCTCTAGACTGGCCGTACTCAATTCCTGCAACCGTTCTTCATGTTTGTTTGTTTGTTTTGTCTCCAAGGCCTTCATCATCTTAATTGCTGCTCTTTGGACTTTTTCCAAAGTCTCAAAATCTTTTTTGATTTTTCCTGCCTAAGGAAATAGGCCCCATTTTTTTTTTGTAGGATAGGCCCCATTGTTCAAGCCTGTCAAGATCTTTTTGGATCCTATAATGTTAATGTGATAATGTTCACAAGTATGAACAATATCAAAGATTTAGTAAAAACACCTGTTTAAAAAAGTTATATGAACTTTTAAATAAATTCCTGTATATGAGTTTGTGATTAACATTGCAGAATTTGCCTCCATTTTGCAGCTCAAGGTTGACTAGATAAAATGGGATAAGAAACCAAATTAATAAATTTCTCTATGTTCCATTCAAGTTCCATCCCTTTCTGGAGAAGAATGAATTTTGGAATATTTCCAGGATGAAACTGTACTTTGATGAAAATGGAGATTTAGAAGCTGATCTGGTCATCATTAGTTCAATGGTTTTCCCCAATAAGGAACTAATGCCAGAGAAACTGGGGAGTTATGAGAGAAAAAGACTTATCATTAACCCGGATACTCTGTCTCGACTAAAGTTCCTCAACAAGGTGGGAGAAATATTGATCTCTTTTCTCTATTTGACAAAGACCTACGACCCATTTCAATTGTGATAAAACATTGCACCATGGCTTAGAGTTGGAATGTAAAAGCCACATGAAAAAAATAAGTGATAGGGATTGTGGTGCTGATAGCCTCAGGTTTGTTTGTTCCTTGTTCTCAAAGAGCAAAGAAAAAGGCAATTTTGTTGACCCATGTCAAAGCTCAGATTTGGACTGAAACCAATGAATATAATAGAATTCTTTTATTGGCCAAGTATGATTGGACATACAAGGAATTTGTCTTGGTGCAAATACTCTCAGTATACATAAAAGAAAAGATACATTCATCAAGAATCAAGAATCATCAGGTACAATACTTAATATAGTCATAGGGTACAATAAGCAATCAAATCATGCTAGGAAACAGTCAATATAAATTGTTAGGATACAAGCAACAAAGTTACAAACATTCAGTCACAAATGGGAGGGGATGGGTGATAAGGTGTGATGAGAAGATTAATAATGATAATAATGCAGATTTTGTAAATAGTGTGACAGTGTTGAGGGAATTATTTGTTTAGCAGAGTGATGGCATTCAGGAAAACACTGTCGTTGTGTCTAGTTGTTCTGTGTGCAGTGCTCTATAGAATCATTTTGAGGGTAGGAGTTGAAACAATGTCCGGGATGTGAGGGGTCTGTAAATACTTTCACAGCCCTCTTATTGAAGTCCTCTTGGTCACAGTGGGAAATAGGATTTAAAATCAGGATTTATCTTGTCCCAGTTTATTTTTATTTTTTTATTTTATTTGGTTTGTCAATTGCTTATAAAGCCCATGTCTCACTGAACCAACGGATGCAAAGGGGATGTAAAACAGACAAAAAAGCTTGCCATCCATTGGAAAATGCGTTGCATCCATTGTGTACTCACTGCGTACGTGTTTCATATGCTCTTTCCGTAAAACATCCGTCTACTGCTATTTCATCCACTCAAAAAGTTTTGAGCTGCACAAAACTTTCTGAGCGGGTGAACTTTCCACCGCGTACGCTCTACATCCGCGACACATACGAGCAATAAATGTTCTAAGTCCATTGTCATCCGTCACACGTCCGAAGTATCCTCTCGGCATCCTCTGGCCATCCGTGCAACTCACATCCGCTCCAGCGGAAAGCGGAAAGAGGGAGGAAGCGAAAGGTATGCAGAACATCCAAACAGCTTTAATAGCACGGAAATAGAAAGGATGTAAGCAGATGCATCTCATACATAAAGCATTAAAATGGACAAAACGTTCGTATATGGGACGTATCTCAGATATTTAGGATGTCTGGAGGATGTCCAGAGTATGTGGAAGGACACCTAGCGGAAAACTGACATTTCCTATAAAAAGGGGAAGAAAATCACCTGGATCTCACTTTCAGTCCAGCAGCCATGGTGTGCAGACCTCTTTAGCCTTGCCCTTGCCCTTCCACATCATCCATTGATCTCCACCATGGATCATCGCACACTCCTTTTGGTAGCCGCCATCATTCAACACCAGAACCAAGCCCTCTTCAGATGTTTCACCTTTTCTACACAAGGGGAAGAAGGAGATGTCCCAGAGCTGTCTGGGTCTGAAGATGGATCAGGAGAAGAGTGGAGTTTGGACTCTATGACAAGCTGATGGTGGAGCTGAGGAATGAAGACCATCGTGCATTCCAGCACTTCATGAGGATTCCACCAGCCATGTTTGACGAAGTTGTGGAGCATCTGAGACCCAGGTTGACCAAGGTAAACACCAACTTCCATCCCAGACTGGACCCTGGACTGAAGGTGGCACTGACTCTAGGCCACCTGGCCTCTGGCACCACAAACAGAAACATGCAGTTTGTCTGGAGGGTGTCACACAACACCATCAGCATTGTGGTCAGAGAAGTGGTGCAGGCCATCATTGAAGAATATGTGGAGGAGCTCCTCCAGTGCCCCACCTCTGAAGAAGCCTGGAGGAAAGTTGCAGAACAGTGGTATCAGAGGTGGAACTTTCCCTACACCGTCGGAGCCTTAGATGGGAAGCACGTAGCCTGCAAAGCTCCTGCCAACTCAGGGTCAAATTATTTCAACTACAAGGACTTCTTCAGCATCATCCTCTTTGCCATGGTTGATGCTAACTACAAGTTCATGTAAATCGATCCTTCAGGCAACGGGTCAGCTTCAGATGCTCAGATGTACAATGCCAGTGACCTCAAGGAGGGGCTGGAACCCAACCTCACCATGGGTTTTCCAGATCCAGAACCCCTACCCAACGAAACACAAGATGTACCCTACTTTATCATGGGGGATGATGCCTTCTCCCTCAGAACCTACCTCATGAAGCCCTACACTTCCAGATACCTCATCCGGGAAGAGAGGATCTTCAACTACAGGCTGTCAAGGGCAAGGTGGGTGGTGGAGAACATCTTTGGCATCCTGGCCAACAGGTTCCAGAAACTTCTCACCATCATGCAGCATCACCCACAGACCATGAGGAGCATCGTGGAAGCTTGCTGCATCCTGTACAATCTCATGCGCACCCGCTACTCAGTGTTGCAGAACAGGCTCGTGGACCATCTACAAGGGAATGGGGACATGGAGCCTGGTGAATGGAGGCAAGGACTAAACCTGATAGACACTGTGGATGTGCAAGGCCCCAACAGAGCTTCACGTGGAGGGAAGAAGCAGCGCAACCTCCTGAAACACTGGTGCAACTCCCCAGCTGGAGCAGTGGAGTGGCAAGACAGGATGGTAGATGCTTAATGGATGCTTCCTTCAGCCTGTCTCATCACACTGATGAGATTGTGCCATGTATGTTGAGTGGCCTTACAATTAATAGGGCATTAATAAAGAGTTCTGTTTATGTTGAAATGTGTTGATCAGTGATTAAATTGTTATTGATAATAAAGGGCCATATGTGTGGCAGCTGGGAGGGTAGACCATACAGCAGCATAGTTCTAGATTTTCTAGGTCTAGAATTTCAAGTCTGGTGGCATAAGGTATTCTGCAACGAGTAGAGGAGTGGAGAACTCTTCTTATGAAATATTTCTGGACTTTCTCAACTTTGCTTATATCAGATACATATTGTGGGTTCCAGACTGATGAGCTGTATTCAAGTATTGGTCTAGCAAATGGTTTGTATGCTCTAGTTAATAGTGTAATATTACCAGAGAAAAAGCTACGTAAGATTAGGTTAACAACTCTTACTGCCTTTTTGGCGATGTAGTTACAGTGGGCTCTAACACTTAGATTATTCAAGATAAGTACTCCAAGATCCTTGACAGAGTTTGGATCATCAACAAGGTCTTGACTATTCAGCCTGTATTTTATTTTCTGATTTTTTTGCCAATAGGTAAGACAGAGCATTTATTTGTTGAGATTTGAAGTTGCCATTTGTTTGACCATTCTGATACATAGTCGAGGTCTTTCTGAAGGGTAGCAGTATTGTCTCTGGTGTTGAATAAGTTTACATCGTCAGCTAAGAGAACACAGTTGCTCTTAATATGATCACAGAGGTCATTTTTGTAGAGTATGAAGAGAATTAGTTCTAGAACACTGCCTTGAGGGACATCACTGTTGACAAGTACAGAATTTGATACGACACTCCCAATTTTGACCATTTGTTGTCTGTTTGAGAGGAATGCTTTATCCAGTTATTCAGGTATCCAGAGATACTGTAAGATTTTAGTTTTAGGAGTAGTTTGTCATGAACCACTGAATCAAAGTCTTTACAGAATTCTGTGTAGATTGCATCTATTGCATTGCCCTGATCGAGTTGTGTAGTCCATATGTTTTTGCAGTGTAATACTTGCAGATTGCAGGATAGTTTTTACAGTTTAAGAGCTGCAGATTGCAGTATAGTTTTATTTCTATCAGGTCTGTGTTACATGAAAGGGCACATTAAGATGTTTTTAAACAACCCAGAATTGGCTAGAAGTATTCATTCCAATCTTTCAGCCCGCTGGGATAGTACAATAGGTCTTGTGCTTCTAAGAAGGAGATCCAGGAAGTGGTGGGATTCTCCCAATTGGGACTGATTTGGGTGAACTCTTAGCTGCAATGATCAGCTGGCTCCAAACTGGTTCGATCCAACAATCATGTGGACCTGCCTGCCCACCTCTGTGCTGTACTCACCTATATCTGCTCAGGTAATTAACACAGCAGAGCAGATTACTGCACCTCAGCTGTGTTATTTCCTTGAAGGAACATTGAAGGTAAGGAATTGTGATAACATGCAATTAGCGAACTGGATGTTACACCAGGAGAATCTCACTCCTGGGTCCAGGTTTTCAGTTCATGAGGAATCGTAATGATTGGTCGTAATGATTGGTTTCACCAGAGGTGGTATTCAGCAGGTTACGACCAGTTCTGGAGAATCGGTAGTGGAAATTCTGAGTAGTTTGGAGAACCACCTCTGACTAGAGATTTTACAGTATCCTTCCCCTACCACACCCACCAAGCAATGACCACAGAACTGGTAGTAAAAATTTTTGAATCCCACTACAGGGTCTCACATGAGATAACTGAAGAACTGAAGCATGACATTGACTGAAAGAAAAGCCCTTCCTAATACCTGAAATAATGAGATACAGTTTGAAAGGAAATGCCATTTAGGTTTCACCTTTGGCTTGTAACAGGATATTTCATATGAAAACCCCTAGAATGCAATTGGTTATGTTGACTGCAATTGGTTAGCTGTCTCAAGTCTCTGGAAAAAAAGGAGGATCCAAATTTACCTATGAATAAATGTAGGTCTTTCTTTCCACACCAGTTGGTGACCTTTTCTTGGACAACTGGTTGGGCCTTAGAAATATCTCTTTCTGAATCAGCACTCATATTCATCTTCCCATGTGCTACAGAAAAAGATGTCTGACTTTTGGAGGGACAGGTTCTCATAATCTCACTTCCATCTCATCTCAAGTAATTCTAAAACTGAGTAGAAATTTTTAAATCAAGTGCATGACAAACGTTTAAAATTTAACCAATAAATTATATAAAAAACAAAGATCTCCTTTAAAATGGACAGTCCTAATTTGTAAGAAAGGTTTTGTTTGTGTGTTAACTGGGAGTTGGTTTTGGATTACTTTCAAAGGGGAATAAAATTTGTCAATATTTGTATTTCAACAGTTTAGAAATAGTTTTCCTATTTACTTACGTGGAGCCCAGAGACTACTTGGCTAATGTTTATATCCACCTCCATTTTCCATGCATGGTGAGTCCTAATATATTTTTGGCACTTTTTAATTTTCTGCTTAGTCTCTGCCTCAGTCCAAATGTGTGGAAAATTGTCATCCTGGTTTTGTCAAGAGGGCTCGGGAAGGGGAGCCAGTTTGCTGCTCCAACTGCATTCCTTGTCCAAAAGGGACCATCTCTACTCAGGAAGGTGAGTGCTACCAAAAGAAAAAGAGACAGGCCCTGTGGAAATGGTTTCATGGACAGCATTTTCATGAAAGTGCAGGTCAAAAGACAGATTGAACCTCATCTGTTTTCTTACTTATTTTCAAAATTCACAATTTCTTATTTTAAAGCAGGAACAGCTAAAGACCTTGTAGGAGGGGCTGGGGAAGTGTTGTGGCCAATTGTGCAAACTTTACCATTGCCAGAGAAAATATCTCTTCTGCTTTTTATTTTGGCTCTATCCTTCCACATTCATTTTTCTAGCAATATCTGAGTTCTCTGAAACTTAAGGAATTGTCTTAGGACCACTTCCTGGAAGGATTATTGCAACACACTCTATATGGATCTTCCCTTGAGGATCACTGAGAAGGTACCACTGATCCACAACGAGGTCGTGTGGACACTTATGGGTGGACCTCAATACAACTGTATTAGCTCTTCTCCCAATTGTCATTCCAGATTATTTGCAGGTCTCATTTCCTCTGTCAGCTAATTAGATTTCACAAGATAGGCATACTACGAATCCATTAAATTAAGAAATGTCATCTTGCGGAAACTACAAGATTTGCATAGGAAGATTAACTGATTCATTATTTGCCTATAATAACATAGGCTTCTATGTAGTTTCTGCACATTTCACAGGAAATCATTCAAATCCTAGAACTTTCCCTTATTTCATAGATGTTTGCCATGTATTTTTTAGAGAAATGTTATAATTCTTACTTTTCTTTTTTGGAGATGTAAAGAAATGCACCTTGGAAAATGCTCCCAGTATGAATTCTTGTCCTGTAAAACTTAAAATGTAAAAGGGTAGAACCTACAAGAAATATTGCTTTTTGACTTTTTCAGATACAGAAAAATGTACCAAATGTCCAGATGATAAATACCCAAATGAAGATCGAGTTCAATGTATTCCCAAAATCATAATGTTCCTATCTTATGAAGACCATCTGGGCATCATCTTGATTTCTTTTGTCCTACTCTTCTTCCTAACTACAGTCTTTGTGTTGACCATATTCATTAAATACCAACAAACTCCCATTGTCAAAGCCCACAACCGAGACCTCTCTTACATCCTCCTTGTCTCCCTCCTGCTTTGCTTCTTGTCTCCTCTTCTCTTCATTGGTCAACCAAGGAATGCCACCTGTCTTCTCCAACAAATGGTGTTTGGCATCATCTTCTCAGTTGCCATTTCTTCTCTCTTGGCTAAGACAATCACGGTGGTGCTGGCTTTCCTGGCCACAAAACCAGGAAGCCGAGTGAAGAGATGGTTGGGGAAGAGCTTGGCCAACTCCATCATCCTTTCTTGTTCTGCTGTCCAAGTTATCATTTGCTCCATCTGGATGGGAGTTTCTCCCCCATTCCCTGACTCTGACCTCCACTCTCAGCCTGGAGAGATCATCCTTCAATGCAATGAAGGCTCTGTTGTCATGTTCTACATCACCCTCAGCTACCTGGGCCTCTTGGCTGCTATCTGCTTCACATTAGCTTTCCTGGCCAGGAATCTCCCTGGGGCATTCAATGAAACCAAGCTGATCACTTTCAGCATGATGGTCTTTTGCAGTGTCTGGGTAACATTTGTCCCCTCCTACCTGAGCACCAAAGGCAAATACATGGTGGCTGTTCAAGTCTTCTCTGTATTGTCATCAAATGCTGGTCTGCTGGGTTGCATCTTCATCCCCAAGTGTTACATTATCATCCTGAGGCCAGACCTCAATATAAAGGAGCATTTTACACCAAGAAGAAATGCAGAAGTGCACATTTTGACTGAGGTAGAGACTAAGCAGAAAAAGAAAGAATTTTCCCCCAAAGTATGTTAATGGCTGGAATTTGACATGAACATTTGCCAGCTAGTCTTTGATAAAGTTACTTGTTCCAGCTTCTGCCAACCTAGCAGTTCAAAAGCATGTAAAAATGCAAGTAGAAAAATAGGGACGATTTTGGTGGGAAAATAACAGTGTTTCATGCACCTTCGGCATTTAGTCATGCCAGCCACATGACCACAGAGATGGCTTTGAACAGTGCTGGATCTTCGGCTTTGCAACAGAGATGAGCACCTAGAGCCATAAATGACTAGCACTTTACCTTTGAAAAATATGAAATCTTTATTTGCAAATTATTGTAAGAGATACAACCACTGACACCTTTGTGACATTGTCATATTTGGGGGTGGGGATCAGGGTAGATTGCCTCAAACAGTCTGGCTTCTTATTTTACTCTCTCAGAAGGATGGGTAGCTGAGTCAATCTCAGGGCAGTCATGATCAAACTCCTTAGGATGGAGGAAGGACTCCTTTTTTTCACTACAATAGATTAGATCAATTTCTGAAGTCCAGAGTTAGCCTGCATTCTAATCACTGTGCCACCAGGACTTCAGGAATTGTGTTGTGGTTTTCCAGCAGCAGGTGTAAATGGCTGAGATCTTGGAGAGTGAGGACTCAGATGAAGGGCCTGTGTGTGATGCAGGGATGAGGCCAGGACCATCAGGGAGTGAAATGCTGCCTTCGGAGATTGTGGAGGCTGGCAGGAGTGATGAAGAGGTCCTTGAGAAGCTTGTGCCGAACACACATAGGCACAGGGCTGCTCAAAGGAAAGAGCAGCTGCAGCAGCATGGGTGACTTGGGAGTATGGCTGCAAGGTAATGGCCCCTCCCTGAGAAGATAAAAGCCAGCTGAGAAACTGCAGTTCTTTGCAAAAGGCAAAGAAGTTTGATACTCAAGCCTGGTGTACGTTAGAATATCTGAGTTGGTGTTGAGACTCTTTGATTTATTGTTTAGGAACTTTATCTGTTTTTCTTGGCAGACTTGCAAAAACTTGGCAAGGCTCTTTCTTATCTGAGCTAATTAGTTGGAAGCAGCTTTTATCTGTGAAGAAACAGGATTCATACATGAACAAGTAAAAGGTTGTGCTGGTACCTTTGTCTTGTCTTTACTCTTGTGGAACCAGGTTTGGATCAGAACAAATTGGTCTAATTTTTTCTAGTGAAAAGAAGGATTAAAGGTGACATGATAGCAATATTCAAATATTTGAGGGGCTGCCACAAAGAAGAGGGGGTCAACTTATTTTGCCATGAAACAGAAAGCAAGATAAGAAGCAATGGATGGACACTAATCAAGTGAAAAGCAACTTAGAACTCAGGAAAAATGGCCTATTTTCTGTCCCCAGTCAGGATCGTCATTCCAAAAGCACATCTCCCATTGGGACCAATTGGACCTCCCTATGGTCTTGATTCAGTTTCATCGGTTTTGGTACAAATCTGAAATCCAACTCTGTTCAAAGCAAAAGTGCCTTATCTTGGCTATTTGAGGACAAGGAACAAGTGAACCTAAATTATCAGCACCCAATCCCTAGCACTTGAGGGACTCTCTCACCAGTTTTATGGAGATACCAGATTACAGAGGACATATAAAAGGGCCATTCCCAAAGAATCATCACCCAGCATCCCATGATAGACATGGTTGAATTGGCTTTACAAATGTTCCATATTATAGCATGTAAAGGAACCTGTGATAACTCAGGGCATGGCACAAAAGCAATAAAGTCACAAAAGGAGATAAAGTCCCTTTAATTCCTCCAAGTTGGCCCCCAATGTCCAGTTATCATTGGCTGGAGAAAAAAACTCTCCCAAGAACAATTTTTAAAGGAAAGAAATTCAGTCCGAACCCAAAGTACATATAAATTTATAAATAAAAAACAACACAAACCACGCGGCAGCAATTAACAAGACAGGGCAGGATAAGGAATTGTAGACTTTCAAAAAATAACAGAACACACACAGTTGGGAGGATGCCAAAATCCAGATAAGATGTGACAAAGATAATGCACGCTTTGCTTCCAGCAAGGTGTTGTGCACAAACACCCTTATCTTGTTCTCCTAGCTGCAGCTAATGAAGGGAATCAGGGCCTTTTTCTCCCCTGTGAGCAATAAGAATCCTTTAATAGCTCCAACTTTGCCCCCAACATCCAGGTTACTTTCTGGTTGGAGAAAAACTCTCCCAGGGACAGTCTCTTACTGCAGGGAATCAAGTCTAAAACATGGTCAACAAAAACTGTAACAAAGTCCAATCTAGCCAAACTGAAGCAATTAGTTTAGCAGGGCAGGAGCAAGAGTTCCAGAGGTGAAGGCACGGCAAAACTCACACTGTTGGGAAGATTGGGCGTGCATAAGCACACCAACATGCCGACTGTCCCTGTCCTATTGTTTATTTTTATTTTTTTATATGTACCCATTTCATGTATTCATAACTATGTATATACTTATACCTATTATCTTGTAAGCGATTGACAAATCAAAATAAATAAATAACATAAAAATAAATAAAGATGCCAGGAACATAGATAAGCAACGACAATGCAAGATAAAGCCACGTTTGCTCCCAGCACCCTGCCACATGCAGCATGCATCTCTTTTAAACTCTCTTCCCACTTGTGGCTAATGAAGGGAATCAGGGCCCTTTCTTCCCCCATAAGCCACACAACCCACATTGCTCCTTTCTCCGTTCCTCCCTGTGTGCCATAAGGATGAAGAAGGGATGGGCCTTGGTCTTTGTCTGAATGCCCAGCTGGACTATGCCCTTCCCCAGTTTCCTCCAAAGCCAGCGGAACCATACTCCCACTCCCTGTCAGCTGTAAGACCTCCCCCTCAGAATCAGATTCCAATAGGGGCATGACAGAAACCTTGGTCAATAGTAGTGAAAGTTCCTAAATAAAGTAAGAGAAGCATCATGGTTTTACTCCCTACATTCAATTTTCAGTGATAATCACCCACTTTCAATGGATGCTTAGTCTATTGAAAACTGAGAAAGATATCAATATTTCTCCCACCTTGTTGAGTGGCTTTAGCCATGAAATAGCACCTTGCTTGATAGTAAATATCTGATTTCCAAAAATCCCTATTCTTCCTTTGATGGGATTTTTCTTGACTTGAAGCATACACATAATGATATCCAGGTCTGCTTCTATGTCTCCATTTTTGTCTAAGTACAGTTTCTTTTGGGAAATATTGAAGAACACATTCTTCTCCAAAAAGGGATGGAACTACAATAGAAACATTAATACATTATAAAAGCAAAAATCCTGGTTTCTTATCTCACATGATCTTTTCAATTTTGAATCTTTCTTCTACATTTGTCTAACTGCAAATATTTTAAATTGGATTCTTGACTCTTGACAAATGTAACTTTTCTTTTATGTATACTGAGAGTATTTGCACCAAGACAAATTCCTTGTCTGTCCAATCACACTTGGCCAATAAAGAATTCTATTCTATTCTATTCTATTCTATTCTATTCTATTCTATTCTAT